>OZ007490.1:22224601-22824601 GCA_963931815.1 Caenorhabditis plicata
CGATAAAAAAATTCGTCAGGCTGTGCGCCAGTTTTCCCCTCACTCGTTCCAGCAATTAAAAAAATTTATTCCGGTCGGCAATCAGTGCGGTAAATGTGTCCGGGCCGCGCGTGAAGTGATGGAGGATGAATTAATGCAGCTGCCGGAGTTTAAGGAGTCCGCATAAACGGAGTGTGTTTTTTGACTTACTCGTAAGCCGTTCTACTCTTCAAAGAGTGGAAGCGAAGGAGTCAAAAAATGAAAGGTGATACTAAAGTTATAAATTATCTCAACAAACTGTTGGGAAATGAGCTTGTCGCAATCAATCAGTACTTTCTCCATGCCCGAATGTTTAAAAACTGGGGTCTCAAACGTCTCAATGATGTGGAGTATCATGAATCCATTGATGAGATGAAACACGCCGATCGTTATATTGAGCGCATTCTTTTTCTGGAAGGTCTTCCAAACTTACAGGACCTGGGCAAACTGAACATTGGTGAAGATGTTGAGGAAATGCTGCGTTCTGATCTGGCACTACGATAAAAGTTGAAATGGACAAGGATCCATTTCTATTAAAAGTGAGGGCATTTGTCTGACCATAAAGTTGAAATGGATAAGGATCCATTTCTATTAAAAGTGAGGCATTTGTCTGACGATAAAGTTGAAATGGATAAGGATCCATTTCTATTAAAAGTGAGGCATTTGTCTGACGATAAAGTTGAAATGGATAAGGATCCATTTCTATTAAAAGTGAGGCATTTGTCTGACGATAAAGTTGAAATGGACAAGGATCCATTTCTATTAAAAGTGAGGCATTTGTCTGACGATAAAGTTGAAATGGATAAGGATCCATTTCTATTAAAAGTGAGGCATTTGTCTGACGATAAAGTTGAAATGGACAAGGATCCATTTCTATTAAAAGTGAGGCATTTGTCTGACGATAAAGTTGAAATGGATAAGGATCCATTTCTATTAAAAGTGAGGCATTTGTCTGACCATAAAGTTGAAATGGGATAAGGATCCATTTCTATTAAAAGTGAGGCATTTGTCTGACGATAAAGTTGAAATGGATAAGGATCCATTTCTATTAAAAGTGAGGCATTTGTCTGACGATAAAGTTGAAATGGACAAGGATCCATTTCTATTAAAAGTGAGGCATTTGTCTGACCATAAAGTTGAAATGGATAAGGATCCATTTCTATTAAAAGTGAGGCATTTGTCTGACGATAAAGTTGAAATGGATAAGGATCCATTTCTATTAAAAGTGAGGCATTTGGTCTGACGATAAAGTTGAAATGGATAAGGATCCATTTCTATTAAAAGTGAGGCATTTGTCTGACGATAAAGTTGAAATGGACAAGGATCCATTTTCTATTAAAAGTGAGGCATTTGTCTGACGATAAAGTTGAAATGGATAAGGAATCCATTTCTATTAAAAGTGAGGCATTTGTCTGACGATAAAGTTGAAATGGATAAGGATCCATTTCTATTAAAAGTGAGGCATTTGTCTGACGATAAAGTTGAAATGGATAAGGATCCATTTCTATTAAAAGTGAGGCATTTGTCTGACGATAAAGTTGAAATGGACAAGGATCCATTTCTATTAAAAGTGAGGCATTTGTCTGACGATAAAGTTGAAATGGATAAGGATCCATTTCTATTAAAAGTGAGGCATTTGTCTGACGATAAAGTTGAATACAAGGATCCATTTCTATAAAAGTGAGGCATTTGTCTGACGATAAAGTTGAAATGGATAAGGATCCATTTCTATTAAAAGTGAGGCATTTGTCTGACCATAAAGTTGAAATGGATAAGGATCCATTTCTATTCAAAAGTGAGGGCATTTGTCTGACCATAAAGTTGAAATGGATAAGGGATCCATTTCTATTAAAAGTGAGGCATTTGTCTGACCATAAAGTTGAAATGGACAAGGATCCATTTCTATTAAAAGTGATGCATTTGTCTGACCATAAAGTTGAAATGGACAAGGATCCATTTCTATTAAAAGTGAGGCATTTGTCTGACGATAAAGTTGAAATGGACAAGGATCCATTTCTATTAAAAGTGAGGCATTTGTCTGACCATAAAGTTGAAATGGACAAGGATCCATTTCTATTAAAAGTGAGGCATTTGTCTGACGATAAAGTTGAAATGGACAAGGATCCATTTCTATTAAAAGTGAGGCATTTGTCTGACGATAAAGTTGAAATGGACAAGGATCCATTTCTATTAAAAGTGAGGCATTTGTCTGACCATAAAGTTGAAATGGATAAGGATCCATTTCTATTAAAAGTGAGGCATTTGTCCTGACGATAAAGTTGAAATGGATAAGGGATCCATTTCTATTAAAAGTGAGGCATTTGTCTGACGATAAAGTTGAAATGGACAAGGATCCATTTCTATTAAAAGTGAGGCATTTGTCTGACCATAAAGTTGAAATGGACAAGGATCCATTTCTATTAAAAGTGAGGCATTTGTCTGACCATAAAGTTGAAATGGATAAGGATCCATTTCTATTAAAAGTGAGGCATTTGTCTGACGATAAAGTTGAAATGGATAAGATCCATTTCCTATTAAAGTGAGGCATTTGTCTGACGATAAAGTTGAAATGGACAAGGATCCATTTCTATTAAAAGTGAGGCATTTGTCTGACCATAAAGTTGAAATGGATAAGGATCCATTTCTATTAAAAGTGAGGCATTTGTCTGACGATAAAGTTGAAATGGATAAGGATCCATTTCTATTAAAAGTGAGGCATTTGTCTGACGATAAAGTTGAAATGGACAAGGATCCATTTCTATTAAAAGTGAGGCATTTGTCTGACCATAAAGTTGAAATGGACAAGGATCCATTTCTATTAAAAGTGAGGGCATTTGTCTGACGATAAAGTTGAAATGGATAAGGATCCATTTCTATTAAAGTGAGGCATTTGTCTGACGATAAAGTTGAAATGGACAAGGATCCATTTCTATTAAAAGTGAGGCATTTGTCTGACCATAAAGTTGAAATGGACAAGGATCCATTTCTATTAAAAGTGAGGCATTTGTCTGACCATAAAGTTGAAATGGATAAGGATCCATTTCTATTAAAAGTGAGGCATTTGTCCTGACGATAAAGTTGAAATGGATAAGGATCCATTTCTATTAAAAGTGAGGCATTTGTCTGACGATAAAGTTGAAATGGACAAGGATCCATTTCTATTAAAAGTGAGGCATTTGTCTGACGATAAAGTTGAAATGGATAAGGATCCATTTCTATTAAAAGTGAGGCATTTGTCTGACGATAAAGTTGAAATGGACAAGGATCCATTTCTATTAAAAGTGAGGCATTTGTCTGACGATAAAGTTGAAATGGATAAGGATCCATTTCTATTAAAAGTGAGGCATTTGTCTGACGATAAAGTTGAAATGGACAAGGATCCATTTCTATTAAAAGTGAGGCATTTGTCTGACCATAAAGTTGAAATGGACAAGGATCCATTTCTATTAAAAGTGAGGCATTTGTCTGACCATAAAGTTGAAATGGATAAGGATCCATTTCTATTAAAAGTGAGGCATTTGTCTGACGATAAAGTTGAAATGGATAAGGATCCATTTCTATTAAAAGTGAGGCATTTGTCTGACGATAAAGTTGAAATGGATAAGGATCCATTTCTATTAAAAGTGAGGCATTTGTCTGACGATAAAGTTGAAATGGATAAGGATCCATTTCTATTAAAAGTGAGGCATTTGTCTGACGATAAAGTTGAAATGGACAAGGATCCATTTCTATTAAAAGTGAGGCATTTGTCTGACCATAAAGTTGAAATGGATAAGGATCCATTTCTATTAAAAGTGAGGCATTTGTCTGACGATAAAGTTGAAATGGATAAGGATCCATTTCTATTAAAAGTGAGGCATTTGTCTGACGATAAAGTTGAAATGGATAAGGATCCATTTCTATTAAAAGTGAGGCATTTGTCTGACGATAAAGTTGAAATGGACAAGGATCCATTTCTATTTAAAAGTGAGGCATTTGTCTGACGATAAAGTTGAAATGGATAAGGATCCATTTCTATTAAAAGTGAGGCATTTGTCTGACGATAAAGTTGAAATGGACAAGGATCCATTTCTATTAAAAGTGAGGCATTTGTCTGACCATAAAGTTGAAATGGACAAGGATCCATTTCTATTAAAAGTGAGGCATTTGTCTGACCATAAAGTTGAAATGGATAAGGATCCATTTCTATTAAAAGTGAGGCATTTGTCTGACGATAAAGTTGAAATGGATAAGGATCCATTTCTATTAAAAGTGAGGCATTTGTCTGACGATAAAGTTGAAATGGACAAGGATCCATTTCTATTAAAAGTGAGGCATTTGTCTGACCATAAAGTTGAAATGGATAAGGATCCATTTCTATTAAAAGTGAGGCATTTGTCTGACGATAAAGTTGAAATGGATAAGGATCCATTTCTATTAAAAGTGAGGCATTTGTCTGACGATAAAGTTGAAATGGACAAGGATCCATTTCTATTAAAAGTGAGGCTTTTGTCTGACGATAAAGTTGAAATGGATAAGGATCCATTTCTATTAAAGTGAGGCATTTGTCTGACGATAAAGTTGAAATGGATAAGGATCCATTTCTATTAAAAGTGAGGCATTTGTCTGACCATAAAGTTGAAATGGACAAGGATCCATTTCTATTAAAAGTGAGGCATTTGTCCTGACCATAAAGTTGAAATGGATAAGGATCCATTTCTATTAAAAGTGAGGCATTTGTCTGACGATAAAGTTGAAATGGATAAGGATCCATTTCTATTAAAAGTGAGGCATTTGTCTGACGATAAAGTTGAAATGGACAAGGATCCATTTCTATTAAAAGTGAGGCATTTGTCTGACCATAAAGTTGAAATGGACAAGGATCCATTTCTATTAAAAGTGAGGCATTTGTCTGACCATAAAGTTGAAATGGATAAGGATCCATTTCTATTAAAAGTGAGGCATTTGTCTGACGATAAAGTTGAAATGGATAAGGATCCATTTCTATTAAAAGTGAGGCATTTGTCTGACGATAAAGTTGAAATGGACAAGGATCCATTTCTATTAAAAGTGAGGCATTTGTCTGACGATAAAGTTGAAATGGACAAGGATCCATTTCTATTAAAAGTGAGGCATTTGTCTGACGATAAAGTTGAAATGGATAAGGATCCATTTCTATTAAAAGTGAGGCATTTGTCTGACGATAAAGTTGAAATGGATAAGGATCCATTTCTATTAAAAGTGAGGCATTTGTCTGACGATAAAGTTGAAATGGACAAGGATCCATTTCTATTAAAAGTGAGGCATTTGTCTGACCATAAAGTTGAAATGGATAAGGATCCATTTCTATTAAAAGTGAGGCATTTGTCTGACGATAAAGTTGAAATGGATAAGGATCCATTTCTATTAAAAGTGAGGCATTTGTCTGACGATAAAGTTGAAATGGACAAGGATCCATTTCTATTAAAAGTGAGGCATTTGTCTGACCATAAAGTTGAAATGGACAAGGATCCATTTCTATTAAAAGTGAGGCATTTGTCTGACCATAAAGTTGAAATGGATAAGGATCCATTTCTATTAAAAGTGAGGCATTGGTCTGACGATAAAGTTGAAATGGATAAGGATCCATTTCTATTAAAAGTGAGGCATTTGTCTGACCATAAAGTTGAAATGGACAAGGATCCATTTCTATTAAAAGTGAGGCATTTGTCTGACCATAAAGTTGAAATGGATAAGGATCCATTTCTATTAAAGTGAGGCATTTGTCTGACCATAAAGTTGAAATGGATAAGGATCCATTTCTATTAAAAGTGAGGCATTTGTCTGACCATAAAGTTGAAATGGACAAGGATCCATTTCTATTAAAAGTGAGGCATTTGTCTGACCATAAAGTTGAAATGGACAAGGATCCATTTCTATTAAAAGTGAGGCATTTGTCTGACGATAAAGTTGAAATGGACAAGGATCCATTTCTATTAAAAGTGAGGCATTTGTCTGACCATAAAGTTGAAATGGACAAGGATCCCATTTCTATTAAAAGTGAGGGCATTTGTCTGACGATAAAGTTGAAATGGACAAGGATCCATTTCTATTAAAAGTGAGGCATTTGTCTGACGATAAAGTTGAAATGGACAAGGATCCATTTCTATTAAAAGTGAGGCATTTGTCTGACATAAAGTTGAAATGGACAAGGATCCATTTCTATTAAAAGTGAGGCATTTGTCTGACCATAAAGTTGAAATGGACAAGGATCCATTTCTATTAAAAGTGAGGCATTTGTCTGACCATAAAGTTGAAATGGACAAGGATCCATTTCTATTAAAAGTGAGGCATTTGTCTGACGATAAAGTTGAAATGGACAAGGATCCATTTCTATTAAAAGTGAGGCATTTGTCTGACCATAAAGTTGAAATGGACAAAGGATCCATTTCCTATTAAAAGTGAGGCATTTGTCTGACCATAAAGTTGAAATGGATAAGGATCCATTTCTATTAAAAGTGAGGCATTTGTCTGACCATAAAGTTGAAATGGACAAGGATCCATTTCTATTAAAAGTGAGGCATTTGTCTGACCATAAAGTTGAAATGGACAAGGATCCATTTCTATTAAAAGTGAGGCATTTGTCTGAACGATAAAGTTGAAATGGACAAGGATCCATTTCTATTAAAAGTGAGGCATTTGTCTGACCATAAAGTTGAAATGGACAAGGATCCATTTCTATTAAAAGTGAGGCATTTGTCTGACCGATAAAGTTGAAATTGGACAAGGATCCATTTCTATTAAAAGTGAGGCATTTGTCTGACGATAAAGTTGAAATGGACAAGGATCCATTTCTATTAAAAGTGAGGCATTTGTCTGACCATAAAGTTGAAATGGACAAGGATCCATTTCTATTAAAAGTGAGGCATTTGTCTGACCATAAAGTTGAAATGGACAAGGATCCATTTCTATTAAAAGTGAGGCATTTGTCTGACCATAAAGTTGAAATGGACAAGGATCCATTTCTATTAAAAGTGAGGCATTTGTCTGACGATAAAGTTGAAATGGACAAGGATCCATTTCTATTAAAAGTGAGGCATTTGTCTGACCATAAAGTTGAAATGGACAAGGATCCATTTCTATTAAAAGTGAGGCATTTGTCTGACCATAAAGTTGAAATGGACAAGGATCCATTTCTATTAAAAGTGAGGCATTTGTCTGACATAAAGTTGAAATGGGACAAGGATCCATTTCTATTAAAAGTGAGGCATTTGTCTGACGATAAAGTTGAAATGGACAAGGATCCATTTCTATTAAAAGTGAGGCATTTGTCTGACCATAAAGTTGAAATGGACAAGGATCCATTTCTATTAAAAGTGAGGCATTTGTCTGACCATAAAGTTGAAATGGACAAGGATCCATTTCTATTAAAAGTGAGGCATTTGTCTGACGATAAAGTTGAAATGGACAAGGATCCATTTCTATTAAAAGTGAGGCATTTGTCTGACGATAAAGTTGAAATGGGACAAGGATACCATTTCTATTAAAAGTGAGGCATTTGTCTGACCATAAAGTTGAAATGGACAAGGATCCATTTCTATTAAAAGTGAGGCATTTGTCTGACCATAAAGTTGAAATGGACAAGGATCCATTTCTATTAAAAGTGAGGCATTTGTCTGACGATAAAGTTGAAATGGACAAGGATCCATTTCTATTAAAAGTGAGGCATTTGTCTGACCATAAGTTGAAATGGACAAGGATCCATTTCTATTAAAAGTGAGGCATTTGTCTGACCATAAAGTTGAAATGGACAAGGATCCATTTCTATTAAAAGTGAGGCATTTGTCTGACGATAAAGTTGAAATGGACAAGGATCCATTTCTATTAAAAGTGAGGCATTTGTCTGACCATAAAGTTGAAATGGACAAGGATCCATTTCTATTAAAAGTGAGGCATTTGTCTGACCATAAAGTTGAAATGGACAAGGATCCATTTCTATTAAAAGTGAGGCATTTGTCTGACGATAAAGTTGAAATGGACAAGGATCCATTTCTATTAAAAGTGAGGCATTTGTCTGACGATAAAGTTGAAATGGACAAGGATCCATTTCTATTAAAAGTGAGGCATTTGTCTGACCATAAAGTTGAAATGGACAAGGATCCATTTCTATTAAAAGTGAGGCATTTGTCTGACGATAAAGTTGAAATGGACAAGGATCCATTTCTATTAAAAGTGAGGCATTTGTCTGACGATAAAGTTGAAATGGACAAGGATCCATTTCTATTAAAAGTGAGGCATTTGTCTGACGATAAAGTTGAAATGGACAAGGATCCATTTCTATTAAAAGTGAGGCATTTGTCTGACGATAAAGTTGAAATGGACAAGGATCCATTTCTATTAAAAGTGAGGCATTTGTCTGACATAAGTTGAAATGGACAAGGATCCATTTCTATTAAAAGTGAGGCATTTGTCTGACGATAAAGTTGAAATGGACAAGGATCCATTTCTATTAAAAGTGAGGCATTTGTCTGACGATAAAGTTGAAATGGACAAGGATCCATTTCTATTAAAAGTGAGGCATTTGTCTGACGATAAAGTTGAAATGGGACAAGGATCCATTTCTATTAAAAGTGAGGCATTTGTACTGACCATAAAGTTGAAATGGACAAGGATCCATTTCTATTAAAAGTGAGGCATTTGTCTGACGATAAAGTTGAAATGGACAAGGATCCATTTCTATTAAAAGTGAGGCATTTGTCTGACGATAAAGTTGAAATGGACAAGGATCCATTTCTATTAAAAGTGAGGCATTTGTCTGACGATAAAGTTGAAATGGACAAGGATCCATTTCTATTAAAGTGAGGCATTTGTCTGACGATAAAGTTGAAATGGACAAGGATCCATTTCTATTAAAAGTGAGGCATTTGTCTGACGATAAAGTTGAAATGGACAAGGATCCATTTCTATTAAAAGTGAGGCATTTGTCTGACCGATAAAGTTGAAATGGACAAGGATCCATTTCTATTAAAAGTGAGGCATTTGTCTGACGATAAAGTTGAAATGGACAAGGATCCATTTCTATTAAAAGTGAGGGCATTTGTCTGACGATAAAGTTGAAATGGACAAGGATCCATTTCTATTAAAAGTGAGGCATTTGTCTGACCATAAAGTTGAAATGGACAAGGATCCATTTCTATTAAAAGTGAGGCATTTGTCTGACGATAAAGTTGAAATGGACAAGGATCCATTTCTATTAAAAGTGAGGCATTTGTCTGACGATAAAGTTGAAATGGACAAGGATCCATTTCTATTAAAAGTGAGGCATTTGTCTGACGATAAAGTTGAAATGGACAAGGATCCATTTCTATTAAAAGTGAGGCATTTGTCTGACCATAAAGTTGAAATGGACAAGGATCCATTTCTATTAAAAGTGAGGCATTTGTCTGACCATAAAGTTGAAATGGACAAGGATCCATTCTATTAAAGTGAGTCATTTGTCTGACGATAAAGTTGAAATGGACAAGGATCCATTTCTATTAAAAGTGAGGCATTTGTCTGACCATAAAGTTGAAATGGACAAGGATCCATTTCTATTAAAAGTGAGGCATTTGTCTGACCATAAAGTTGAAATGGACAAGGATCCATTTCTATTAAAAGTGAGGCATTTGTCTGACCGATAAAGTTGAAATGGACAAGGATCCATTTCTATTAAAAGTGAGGCATTTGTCTGACGATAAAGTTGAAATGGACAAGGATCCATTTCTATTAAAAGTGAGGCATTTGTCTGACCGATAAAGTTGAAATGGACAAGGATCCATTTCTATTAAAAGTGAAGGCATTTGTCTGACCATAAAGTTGAAATGGACAAGGATCCATTTCTATTAAAAGTGAGGCATTTGTCTGACCATAAAGTTGAAATGGACAAGGATCCATTTCTATTAAAAGTGAGGCATTTGGTCTGACGATAAAGTTGAAATGGACAAGGATCCATTTCTATTAAAAGTGAGGCATTTGTCTGACGATAAAGTTGAAATGGACAAGGATCCATTTCTATTAAAAGTGAGGCATTTGTCTGACCATAAAGTTGAAATGGACAAGGATCCATTTCTATTAAAAGTGAGGCATTTGTCTGACGATAAAGTTGAAATGGACAAGGATCCATTTCTATTAAAAGTGAGGCATTTGTCTGACCATAAAGTTGAAATGGACAAGGATCCATTTCTATTAAAAGTGAGGCATTTGTCTGACCGATAAAGTTGAAATGGACAAGGATCCATTTCTATTAAAAGTGAGGCATTTGTCTGACCATAAAGTTGAAATGGACAAGGATCCATTTCTATTAAAAGTGAGGCATTTGTCTGACGATAAAGTTGAAATGGACAAGGATCCATTTCTATTAAAAGTGAGGCATTTGTCTGACCATAAAGTTGAAATGGACAAGGATCCATTTCTATTAAAAGTGAGGCATTTGTCTGACATAAAGTTGAAATGGACAAGGATCCATTTCTATTAAAAGTGAGGCATTTGTCTGACCATAAAGTTGAAATGGACAAGGATCCATTTCTATTAAAAGTGAGGCATTTGTCTGACCATAAAGTTGAAATGGACAAGGATCCATTTCTATTAAAAGTGAGGCATTTGTCTGACCATAAAGTTGAAATGGACAAGGATCCATTTCTATTAAAAGTGAGGCATTTGTCTGACCATAAAGTTGAAATGGACAAGGATCCATTTCTATTAAAAGTGAGGCATTTGTCTGACCATAAAGTTGAAATGGACAAGGATCCATTTCTATTAAAAGTGAGGCATTTGTCTGACGATAAAGTTGAAATGGACAAGGATCCATTTCTATTAAAAGTGAGGCATTTGTCTGACCATAAAGTTGAAATGGACAAGGGATCCATTTCTATTAAAAGTGAGGCATTTGTCTGACGATAAAGTTGAAATGGACAAGGATCCATTTCTATTAAAAGTGAGGCATTTGTTCTGACCATAAAGTTGAAATGGACAAGGATCCATTTCTATTAAAAGTGAGGCATTTGTCTGACGATAAAGTTGAAATGGACAAGGATCCATTTCTATTAAAAGTGAGGCATTTGTCTGACCGATAAAGTTGAAATGGACAAGGATCCCATTTCTATTAAAAGTGAGGCATTTGTCTGACCATAAAGTTGAATGGACAAGGATCCATTCTATTAAAAGTGAGGCATTTGTCTGACGATAAAGTTGAAATGGACAAGGATCCATTTCTATTGAAAAGTGAGGCATTTGTCTGACGATAATGTTGAAATGGACAAGGATCCATTTCTATTAAAAGTGAGGCATTTGTCTGACCATAAAGTTGAAATGGACAAGGATCCATTTCTATTAAAAGTGAGGCATTTGTCTGACCATAAAGTTGAAATGGACAAGGATCCATTTCTATTAAAAGTGAGGCATTTGTCTGACCATAAAGTTGAAATGGACAAGGATCCATTTCTATTAAAAGTGAGGCATTTGTCTGACCATAAAGTTGAAATGGACAAGGATCCATTTCTATTAAAGTGAGGCATTTGTCTGACCATAAAGTTGAAATGGACAAGGATCCATTTCTATTAAAAGTGAGGCATTTGTCTGACCATAAAGTTGAAATGGACAAGGATCCATTTCTATTAAAAGTGAGGCATTTGTCTGACCATAAAGTTGAAATGGACAAGGATCCATTTCTATTAAAAGTGAGGCATTTGTCTGACCATAAAGTTGAAATGGACAAGGATCCATTTCTATTAAAAGTGAGGCATTTGTCTGACCATAAAGTTGAAATGGACAAGGATCCATTTCTATTAAAAGTGAGGCAATTTGTCTGACCATAAAGTTGAAATGGACAAGGATCCATTTCTATTAAAAGTGAGGCATTTGTCTGACCATAAAGTTGAAATGGACAAGGATCCATTTCTATTAAAAGTTGAGGCATTTGTCTGACCATAAAGTTGAAATGGACAAGGATCCATTTCTATTAAAGTGAGGCATTTGTCTGACCATAAAGTTGAAATGGACAAGGATCCATTTCTATTAAAAGTGAGGCATTTGTCTGACCATAAAGTTGAAATGGACAAGGATCCATTTCTATTAAAAGTGAGGCATTTGTCTGACCATAAAGTTGAAATGGACAAGGATCCATTTCTATTAAAAGTGAGGCATTTGTCTGACCATAAAGTTGAAATGGACAAGGATCCATTTCTATTAAAAGTGAGGGCATTTTGTCTGACGATAAAGTTGAAATGGACAAGGATCCATTTCTATTAAAAGTGAGGCATTTGTCTGACCATAAAGTTGAAATGGATAAGGTTCCATTTCTATTAAAAGTGAGGCATTTGTCTGACCATAAAGTTGAAATGGACAAGGATCCATTTCTATTAAAAGTGAGGCATTTGTCTGACCATAAAGTTGAAATGGACAAGGATCCATTTCTATTAAAAGTGAGGCATTTGTCTGACCATAAAGTTGAAATGGACAAGGATCCATTTCTATTAAAAGTGAGGCATTTGTCTGACCATAAAGTTGAAATGGACAAGGATCCATTTCTATTAAAAGTGAGGCATTTGTCTGACCATAAAGTTGAAATGGACAAGGATCCATTTCTATTAAAAGTGAGGCATTTGTCTGACCATAAAGTTGAAATGGACAAGGATCCATTTCTATTAAAAGTGAGGCATTTGTCTGACGATAAAGTTGAAATGGACAAGGGATCCATTTCTATTAAAAGTGAGGCATTTGTCTGACCATAAAGTTGAAATGGACAAGGATCCATTTCTATTAAAAGTGAGGCATTTGTCTGACCATAAAGTTGAAATGGACAAGGATCCATTTCTATTAAAAGTGAGGCATTTGTCTGACATAAAGTTGAAATGGACAAGGATCCATTTCTATTAAAAGTGAGGCATTTGTCTGACCATAAAGTTGAAATGGACAAGGATCCATTTCTATTAAAAGTGAGGCATTTGTCTGACCATAAAGTTGAAATGGACAAGGATCCATTTCTATTAAAAGTGAGGCATTTGTCTGACCATAAAGTTGAAATGGACAAGGATCCATTTCTATTAAAAGTGAGGCATTTGTCTGACCATAAAGTTGAAATGGACAAGGATCCCATTTCTATTAAAAGTGAGGCATTTGTCTGACCATAAAGTTGAAATGGACAAGGATCCATTCTATTAAAAGTGAGGCATTTGTCTGACCATAAAGTTGAAATGGACAAGGATCCATTTCTATTAAAAGTGAGGCATTTGTCTGACCATAAAGTTGAAATGGACAAGGATCCATTTCTATTAAAAGTGAGGCATTTGTCTGACCATAAAGTTGAAATGGACAAGGATCCATTTCTATTAAAAGTGAGGCATTTGTCTGACCATAAAGTTGAAATGGACAAGGATCCATTTCTATTAAAAGTGAGGCATTTGTCTGACCATAAAGTTGAAATGGACAAGGATCCATTTCTATTAAAAGTGAGGCATTTGTCTGACCATAAAGTTGAAATGGACAAGGATCCATTTCTATTAAAAGTGAGGCATTTGTCTGACCATAAAGTTGAAATGGACAAGGATCCATTTCTATTAAAAGTGAGGCATTTGTCTGACCATAAAGTTGAAATGGACAAGGATCCATTTCTATTAAAAGTGAGGCATTTGTCTGACCATAAAGTTGAAATGGACAAGGATCCATTTCTATTAAAAGTGAGGCATTTGTCTGACCATAAAGTTGAAATGGACAAGGATCCATTTCTATTAAAAGTGAGGCATTTGTCTGACCATAAAGTTGAAATGGACAAGGATCCATTTCTATTAAAAGTGAGGCATTTGTCTGACCATAAAGTTGAAATGGACAAGGATCCATTTCTATTAAAAGTGAGGCATTTGTCTGACCATAAAGTTGAAATGGACAAGGATCCATTTCTATTAAAAGTGAGGCATTTGTCTGACCATAAAGTTGAAATGGACAAGGATCCATTTCTATTAAAAGTGAGGCATTTGTCTGACCATAAAGTTGAAATGGACAAGGATCCATTTCTATTAAAAGTGAGGCATTTGTCTGACCATAAAGTTGAAATGGACAAGGATCCATTTCTATTAAAAGTGAGGCATTTGTCTGACCATAAAGTTGAAATGGACAAGGATCCATTTCTATTAAAATTGAGGCATTTGTCTGACCATAAAGTTGAAATGGACAAGGATCCATTTCTATTAAAAGTGAGGCATTTGTCTGACCATAAAGTTGAAATGGACAAGGATCCATTTCTATTAAAATTGAGGCATTTGTCTGACCATAAAGTTGAAATGGACAAGGATCCATTTCTATTAAAATTGAGGCATTTGTCTGACCATAAAGTTGAAATGGACAAGGATCCATTTCTATTAAAAGTGAGGCATTTGTCTGACCATAAAGTTGAAATGGACAAGGATCCATTTCTATTAAAATTGAGGCATTTGTCTGACCATGAAGTTGAAATGGACAAGGATCCATTTCTATTAAGAATGATTGGCATAGAAAATATAGTAATTATTATAATAAACAATTTAAATAATAAAGACAAGAAGCACAGGGTAAAAATAGAATTTAAAATGAATTTAAAACGAACATTTTATTGGAAAATATTTCAAATTAATTCAAAACAATGACAATAAAGTTGATCAAATAGTAGAAATCCAATGTTTTAGCATATATGATCTTGGAAGCAGTATTGATTACATAATCTAACAATACAAAGAAAAATTTTAAAGAAAAAGCTGAAAAACAAAATTCTGAAATTCTTAAAAACAGGATTTGTCATCATTCTGTGTGTTCAAAAATCTTCAAATAACGTACTCGATAAACTATCGTAACGCATGTTTTTATTCTTTCTCTTATTTCTCAACAATGTTTTTTATTTTTATTTCCATTAAAACAATTCAAAATGGAATAAATTTGAAAAAATTTCGTTATACTTGATAAAATATGTATTATAACATAAGACTATAACATACTTGTCATTTGCGAACATTGCTTTGTTTATAGTGTATTTCAAAATAGTTGACGACGCAATCACGCTGCAAATACGGCATACTAATTCAAATTCATTTTCAAATCGATTATTTTATTAATTTTTGTGAAATTTTTTAGTTGTTATTGCTTATATTTCACGTTTATTAATTAAAAATTGTTAAAATAATCGATTTGAAAATGAATTTTAATTAGTATGCCGCATTTGCAGCGTGATTGCGTCGTCAACTATTTTGAAATGGACTATAAACAATTGAAGAAGGATCGGAGTAACTAACGGTTGTGCAAGAAGGCGAAATTGGAAATTTTCTGCAGTGGTGAATCCAACATGGTTATCTTAAAATTTTTATATTAATATGCTCAGAAATCACTAAACAAATCACATCTGCTTGCGTGGATCCTTGCATAAGCTGCTCTTATGATAGCTTCTGTGACCAGGTTAACGACGTATTCTGAAATTGATAGAACAATTATATAGAGATCCACAAGTTAGAATCAGAATCGTTTCAACATCCATAGCTGGTTAGCAAATCTGGTATTACATGGACAGTTCCAGAATAATCAACGCATTATAAAAAATAAATATTCTGAGTTCATAATATTCTCAAACAACAAAAACTTAAAAATGGCTTACAGTTTGTAAGCACAGAAGAATTAATGGGTCGTACGCATCGCAGAGCACAAGATCAGTAGGGAAAAAGTGAGTTATTCAGATAATTAAACAAATTCAAACCAATTTTCAGTGCCAAAACGTTCAATATAAAATAAAATTACATGATTCTTGTTTGCAACATTGCTTCCCTCGTAGAGTATGAAGATGGGCATATGAATTCTGAAAAAATTATAATTTAAACCGAGAAAAACGACAAACAAGTTAATTACATAGTGGTAATCCTATGTTTTATCATATTTGAATAAGGTTGATCTTCAAAATAAATTTTCGCATTTTTTTTTCATTAGTGGACGCTGATAATTCAAATTAAACAATGTAATCATAATGAGCTTTTTCATCTTGGCTGGAATTCAAAATTGGGAATTTTATCAAAATGACGCCGAGGTTAATGTAAAATCGTGATTTCTTCGAAAATCATTTGCTGCTCGCGAGCGCGCAAACCATAAATAGAAAAAGAAAACCATTCTGACTATAAAACGACATTTATTAAAATAAAATAGAATATAAAGCTTATCTTGGATATGTATTCCATGACCATAGTTGCTCAAGACTCCGATCGTTTCTCGCTCATAGACAGTGGCTGAAAAATATAAAGTTAGTTAATAGTTAGATGTAATCGAAACATTTAAAAATAACCCATGGTCATGTTTAGAATCAGAATGAAACAAAACTTTCAACATTTTTTTTTTAAATCTGGGTATCACATGGAAAAAATACCCGTTCCAGAATAACCAACAGGATGATTCGTTATACAAAAAATACATTCTGGATTTCTAATTATCATAAAATGCGATTTATAATCAGAATGATATTAAAATGTAATGGATTACAACTGGTAATCACAAAAGTATTCATGTGATGTACTCATTCCAGCGCGCAAACCATAAATAGAAAAAGAAAACCATTCTGACTATAAAACGACATTTATTAAATTTAAATAGAATATAAAGCTTATCTTTGATATGTATTCCATGACCATAGTTGCTCAAGACTCCGATCGTTTCTCGCTCGTAGACAGTCGCTGAAAATTATAAAGTTAGTTAATAGTTAGATGTAATCGAAAGATTTGAAAATAACCCATGGTCATGTTTAGAATCAGAATGAAACCAAACCTTATACATTTTTTTTAAATCTGAGTATCACATGAAAAATGTGAAATACGCGTTCCCAGAATAAAAAACAGGATGATTCGTTATACAAAAAATACATTCTGGATTTCTAATTTTCATAAAATTCCATTTATAATCAGAAAGATATTAAAATGTAATGGATTACAACTGGTAATCACAAAGGTATTCATGTGATGTACTCATTCCAGCGCGCAATTCATCAATAGAAAAAGAAACCCATTCTGATTATTAAACGACATTTGTACTTAAAACATCTCAAAAAATTAAATAGGATATAAACCCAAGCCACTTTTCAAAATTATAAAGCTTATCTTTGAAATGTAATCCATGGTCATAGTTGCTCAAGACTCCGATCGTTTCTCGCTCATAGACAGTGGCTGAAAAATATAAAGTTAGTTAATAGTTAGATGTAATCGAAACATTTGAAAATAGTCCATGATTATGTTTAGAATCAGAATGAAATCAAACTTTCAACGTTCTTTCATGGTTTAAAATCTGGGTATCACGTGGAAAATGTGAAATACGCGTTCCCAGAATAAAAAACAGGATGATTCGTTATACAAAAAATTCATTCTGGATTCCTAATTTTCATAAAATGCGATTTATAATCAGAATGATATTAAAATGAATTGGATTACAACTGGTAATCACAAAGGTATTCATGTGATGTACGCATTCCAGCGCGCAAACCATAAATAGAAAAAGAAAACCATTCGGATTATTAAACCACATTTGTACTTAAAACATCTCAAAAAATTAAATAGGATATAAACCCAAGCCACTTTTCAAAATTTTAAAGCTTATCTTTGATATGTAATCCATGGTCATGGTTGCTCTCCGAAGCTTCCGTTTGTTTCTCGACTCGTAGTCAGTCACTAAAAAAGAATCATTTAGCATGGAAAGAAAATAAATAATGCCAATAATTAATTTAAAAAGAAAAGAGCTTAAAACATAGGACCGCACAGGGCGGCAGAATTTAAACAAAATGAATTTAAATTTTATTCCAACGTCGATAAAGACTACGATGTATTCAAGCGGCGTCCCGACGCCATTTGAGAAGATCAAAGGAAGATGAATAATTCAAATTCAACATGTTTTACATGAATGTTTTAAGGTACAACGAGTGTCTTGATCTTCCAATATTTTGATCATCCACGCTAGCAATTCAAAAAACGGCGTGCTTACAGCGTAGCCTTTGGGTCATTGTAAGATCGACATTTCGCCGAGATTCATTTGTAGTTCGTGCTTTCGAGTTGTGCGGTTGGCTCCTCTTCTTTATGCCTTCCGTGCTCGTTGCATCATGAGACGTCACTTCACCATCGTGTGTGGAGGATCTCTCTTCATCATTCTTCCGTTTTTATCTCTTTCTTTTTTGTTTTTATTTTTTTTTTAATCTAAAATTTTTGATTTCAGCTTTCCTGGCTGGTCGGTGGCGTGGTCTCGGAGCAGTGGCAGCAGAAGAGTAGGTCAGGTTTGTTCACCGGTAACGTTTCTTTCTTTTTTTGTTTTTATCCCCTTTAAATCTCAAATTTTTGATTTCAGCTTTCTTGGCAGGTCGTTTCGGGCACCAAGAAGAAAACAGTTAATTATATTTTTGTTTAAATCATATTCTTATTAATTACTCAACTCGTTTAAATCTTTTAGTTAGTGCTAGTCACTGATTAGCATTACCTAAAATTTTTAACGAGTTAGGCGATTAATAAGAATTTGATTATTAAAACCGGCTTTTGGTAAATGGTATCATACGAAACAAACAAAATTAATCATTAAATCTTTATTTTATTTATATTCGCATTATATTCATTAAAACTAAATTTTCTTATAATCACTTTGGAGTAATTTCTTTTCTCATTTGAAGCGGGGCGGAAGGTGGGGTGAGATGGGATTCCATCTTCCGAACCAATTCTTATGAGCATTGAAATTGCTCTATTGCTGCTTATAGGATCCATTTTTATTCTCAAAATTCATTCAAATGGTACCATTTATGTCCACTCTCCAATTTAAATATTTTATTTTGTTTTTTTTTTCAAATTTTTTTTTGTTCCCCTTTAATCAGATTCTAATTACTTGCTCTATCTGTTTGTAATAGTTTAGATGAAGTCATTAACCATCACTTGACATCTTCTAAATTATTATTTCCAGAAACGGCATTTAATTTTTATTTGATTTTAAGCCGGTTTTATAGGTGGTACTATTTTTAAAGAATTATTTTTAAATTAAATTATTCCTTAAATCATATTATTCCTTAAATCATCATTTTATATTTAAAACTAGTTTAACTATTTTAAACTATTTAAAACATATTATTTATTAAATTCAAATAGTACCACCTTTATTTTATTTTGTTGTCTTTGATATTTTGCTTATTGTTTTGTTATTGTTTTGTTATTGTTTTCTTATTTTGTATTATTTATTCTTTTTTAATAAAATTTTTAAAATTTTTCTTTATTTTTTTTATTTATTTTTTTCTTTATTTATTTTTTAATTTATTTTTTTTATTTATTTTTTAATTTATTTTTTTCTTTATTTATTTTTTAATTTATTTTTTACTTTATTTTTTTTATTTATTTTTTAATTTATTTTTTTCTTTATTTTTTAATTTATTTTTTAATTTATTTTTTTACTTTATTTTTTTTTATTTATTTTTTATTTATTTTTTAATTTATTTTTTTTATTTATTTTTTAATTTATTTTTTTTATTTATTTTTTAATTTATTTTTTTCTTTATTTATTTTTTAATTTATTTTTTACTTTATTTTTTTTATTTATTTTTTAATTTATTTTTTTCTTTATTTTTTAATTTATTTTTTAATTTATTTTTTTACTTTATTTTTTTTTATTTATTTTTTTCTTTATTTTTTACTTTATTTTTTTCTTTATTTATTTTTTTATTTATTTTTTAATTTATTTTTTTCTTTATTTTTTAATTTATTTTTTTACTTTATTTTTTTTATTTATTTTTTAATTTATTTTTTAATTTATTTTTTTACTTTATTTTTTTTATTTATTTTTTCTTTATTTTTTTTATTTATTTTTTATTTATTTTTTAATTTATTTTTTTCTTTATTTATTTTTTAATTTATTTTTTAATTTATTTTTTACTTTATTTTTTTTATTTATTTTTTTATTTATTTTTTAATTTATTTTTTAATTTATTTTTTAATTTATTTTTTTACTTTATTTTTTTTATTTATTTTTTAATTTATTTTTTTCTTTATTTATTTTTTAATTTATTTTTTAATTTATTTTTTACTTTATTTTTTTTATTTATTTTTTAATTTATTTTTTAATTTATTTTTTACTTTATTTTTTTTATTTATTTTTTTATTTATTTTTTAATTTATTTTTTTACTTTATTTTTTTTATTTATTTTTTCTTTATTTTTTTTATTTATTTTTTATTTATTTTTTAATTTATTTTTTTCTTTATTTATTTTTTAATTTATTTTTTAATTTATTTTTTACTTTATTTTTTTTATTTATTTTTTTATTTATTTTTTAATTTATTTTTTTACTTTATTTTTTTTATTTATTTTTTTATTTATTTTTTAATTTATTTTTTTACTTTATTTTTTTTATTTATTTTTTTCTTTATTTTTTTTCTTTATTTATTTTTTTTATTTATTTTTTAATTTATTTTTTTCTTTATTTATTTTTTTCTTTATTTTTTAATTTATTTTTTAATTTATTTTTTTACTTTATTTTTTAATTTATTTTTTAATTTATTTTTTTCTTTATTTATTTTTTAATTTATTTTTTTCTTTATTTATTTTTTAATTTATTTTTTTCTTTATTTATTTTTTAATTTATTTTTTTCTTTATTTATTTTTTAATTTATTTTTTAATTTATTTATTTTTTAATTTATTTTTTAATTTATTTTTTACTTTATTTTTTTTATTTATTTTTTAATTTATTTTTTTCTTTATTTATTTTTTAATTTATTTTTTTCTTTATTTATTTTTTAATTTATTTTTTTTATTTATTTTTTAATTTATTTTTTCTTTATTTATTTTTTAATTTATTTTTTTTACTTTGTTTTTTTATTTTTTTTTTAAATTTTTTTTTATTCTTGGCAGGTCGTGGCGTCGTCTCGTAGCAGTGGCAGCAGAAGAGTAGGTCAGGTTTGTTCACCGGTAACGTTTCTTTCTTTTTTTGTTTTTATTTTTTTTTAATCTCAAATTTTTGATTTCAGCTTTCTTGGCAGGTCGTGGCATCGTCTCGTAGCAGTGGCAGCAGAAGAGTAGGTCAGGTTTGTTCACCGGTAACGTTTCTTTCTTTTTTTGTTTTTATTTTTTTTTAATCTCAAATTTTTGATTTCAGCTTTCTTGGCAGGTCGTGGCATCGTCTCGTAGCAGTGGCAGCAGAAGAGTAGGTCAGGTTTGTTCACCGGTAACGTTTCTTTCTTTTTTTGTTTTTATTTTTTTTTAAATCTAAAATTTTTGATTTCAGCTTTCTTGGCAGGTCGTGGCATCGTCTCGTAGCAGTGGCAGCAGAAGAGTAGGTCAGGTTTGTTCACCGGTAACGTTTCTTTCTTTTTTTGTTTTTATTTTTTTTTAATCTCAAATTTTTGATTTCAGCTTTCTTGGCAGGTCGTGGCATCGTCTCGTAGCAGTGGCAGCAGAAGAGTAGGTCAGGTTTGTTCACCGGTAACGTTTCTTTCTTTTTTTGTTTTTATTTTTTTTTAATCTCAAATTTTTGATTTCAGCTTTCTTGGCAGGTCGTGGCATCGTCTCGTAGCAGTGGCAGCAGAAGAGTAGGTCAGGTTTGTTCACCGGTAACGTTTCTTTCTTTTTTTGTTTTTATTTTTTTTTAATCTCAAATTTTTGATTTCAGCTTTCTTGGCAGGTCGTGGCATCGTCTCGTAGCAGTGGCAGCAGAAGAGTAGGTCAGGTTTGTTCACCGGTAACGTTTCTTTCTTTTTTTGTTTTTATTTTTTTTAATCTCAAATTTTTGATTTCAGCTTTCTTGGCAGGTCGTGGCATCGTCTCGTAGCAGTGGCAGCAGAAGAGTAGGTCAGGTTTGTTCACCGGTAACGTTTCTTTCTTTTTTTGTTTTTATTTTTTTTTAAATCTAAAATTTTTGATTTCAGCTTTCTTGGCAGGTCGTGGCATCGTCTCGTAGCAGTGGCAGCAGAAGAGTAGGTCAGGTTTGTTCACCGGTAACGTTTCTTTCTTTTTTTGTTTTTATTTTTTTTAATCTAAAATTTTTGATTTCAGCTTTCTTGGCAGGTCGTGGCATCGTCTCGTAGCAGTGGCAGCAGAAGAGTAGGTCAGGTTTGTTCACCGGTAACGTTTCTTTCTTTTTTTGTTTTTATTTTTTTTTAATCTCAAATTTTTGATTTCAGCTTTCTTGGCAGGTCGTGGCATCGTCTCGTAGCAGTGGCAGCAGAAGAGTAGGTCAGGTTTGTTCACCGGTAACGTTTCTTTCTTTTTTTGTTTTTATTTTTTTTAATCTAAAATTTTTGATTTCAGCTTTCTTGGCAGGTCGTGGCGTCGTCTCGTAGCAGTGGCAGCAGAAGAGTAGGTCAGGTTTGTTCACCGGTAACGTTTCTTTCTTTTTTTGTTTTTATTTTTTTTTAATCTAAAATTTTTGATTTCAGCTTTCTTGGCAGGTCGTGGCGTCGTCTCGTAGCAGTGGCAGCAGAAGAGTAGGTCAGGTTTGTTCACCGGTAACGTTTCTTTCTTTTTTTGTTTTTATTTTTTTTTAATCTAAAATTTTTGATTTCAGCTTTCTTGGCAGGTCGTGGCGTCGTCTCGTAGCAGTGGCAGCAGAAGAGTAGGTCAGGTTTGTTCACCGGTAACGTTTCTTTCTTTTTTTGTTTTTATTTTTTTTTAATCTAAAATTTTTGATTTCAGCTTTCTTGGCAGGTCGTGGCGTCGTCTCGTAGCAGTGGCAGCAGAAGAGTAGGTCAGGTTTGTTCACCGGTAACGTTTCTTTCTTTTTTTGTTTTTATCCCCTTTAAATCTCAAATTTTTGATTTCAGCTTTCTTGGCAGGTCGTTTCGGGCACCAAGAAGAAAACAGTTAATTATATTTTTGTTTAAATCATATTCTTATTAATTACTCAACTCGTTTAAATCTTTTAGTTAGTGCTAGTCACTGATTAGCATTACCTAAAATTTTTAACGAGTTCGGCGATTAATAAGAATTTGATTATTAAAACCGGCTTTTGGTAAATGGTATCATACGAAACAAACCAAATTAATCATTAAATCTTTATTTTATTTTTATTCGCATTATATTCATTAAAACTAAATTTTCTTATAATCACTTTGGAGTAATTTCTTTTCTCATTTGAAGCGGGGCGGAAGGTGGGGTGAGATGGGATTCCATCTTCCGAACCAATTCTTATGAGCATTGAAATTGCTCTATTGCTGCTTATAGGATCCATTTTTATTCTCAAAATTCATTCAAATGGTACCATTTATCTCCATTCTCCAATTTAAATATTTTATTTTGTTTTTTTTTTTCAAATTTTTTTGTTCCCCTTTAATCAGATTCTAATTACTTGCTCTATCTGTTTGTAATAGTTTAGATGAAGTCATTAACCATCACTTGACATCTTCTAAATTATTATTTCCAGAAACGGCATTTAATTTTTATTTGATTTTTAAGCCGGTTTTATAGGTGGTACTATTTTCAAATAGTTATTTTTAAATTAAATTATTCCTTAAATCATATTATTCCTTAAATCATCATTATTTTTAAAACTAGTGTAATCATATTATTTATTAAATTCAAATAGTACCACCTTTATTTTATTTTGTTTTTTTTTTCAAATTTTTTTTGCTCCCCTTTAATCAGATTCTAATTACTTGCTCTATCTGTTTGTAATAGTTTAGATGAAGTCATTAACCATCACTTGACATCTTCTAAATTATTATTTCCAGAAACGGCATTTAATTTTTATTTGATTTTAAGCCGGTTTTATAGGTGGTACTATTTTCAAAGAATTATTTTTAAATTAAATTATTCCTTAAATCATCATTTTATATTTAAAACTAGTTTAACTATTTTAAACTATTTAAAACATTATTTATTAAATTCAAATAGTACCACCTTTATTTTATTTTGTTGTCTATGATATTTTGCTTATTGTTTTGTTATTGTTTTGTTATTTTGTATTATTTATTTGCTCTTTAACACTAACTTAAATTCATTTCACCTAGCTAGGTTTTTTTATGGGTTAGGCTTCTTTTTTTTCACTAAACTTTCTCCAAAACAAATTTCTAAATTCGGGTTCCCTTATTAGGTTAACTTATGGCCATAATTAGGTAGGTAACTTGTTAGGTGTGGGGGGGGTGGTCTGCAGATATCCGGCCTCCTCGTGGCGCAGACTGGGAAACGCCGGGAATCCCGGTAGGCTAACGGATATCAGAACAAGTTATTCGAATATTTTAATATTTCTATTAGTTGTTTGCTCGGGTTAGTGTATTTTTCTGTTTTAAAGAAAAACTCGGTCCAATGTCTTTCTGTTATACTTTGTGATTATAAGTATTATGTAACAATATGATTAAATAGATCCGTTTTATATAAATGCTCTTATTTATATTATGAACTCATTATTTTAAGTTCAGTAGATGTCCAATATACTATCTGAAATATTAGCATGCAGGTGAATATAGGAACTTTCGTCCTTCGAAAATCGCTTAAGAAAGAACATTTAAATTAGGTATGACTGTTCCTTTGTTCTCGTGACAATTGAAATAAATATTATTATCAAGCTAAAATAGATTATATATACTATATTTTGGTATGAAATACTCTAGTATACTTCGGTCAAAACGAAATTCCACCCTCAGTAGCTAGCTAGTATATAATAACAGAAACAAAATTCTAAAAATATTAGAGATTAATTCGCTAAACGAAATATTTTTTCATTTTTGAATTATTAAAATAAAATGAATTTTATGTTTCTTATGGGTTCTCCAATTGAATATGCTTATAACAGATTTTGTGATTTCATGTGAAATGAAAATGTGAAAATAATTGATAAAAAACGTTGCGTTACGATATTTTATAAAATCCGTCATCTCTAATTTAGTGTCCTCACTGAAATGATTTTAATTTACGGAATGATGACAAATCGTTTTTTTTTGTTTGGGATTTCAGAATACTGATTTTATCATATATGAGATAAGCTTATATCATATCAGCAGCTGCTAGGTTTTTTTTTAATATTTAGAAGTGATTCATATGTACCGACGCGCATTGCTATATCCTTTCCATTGGGGGGATAGACCAATTTTTTTGAAAAATTAATTTAATTGACCAAGGATTTGTAAAAATTTAAATAATTTTGAATTAGCATCGCTTCTTTGATCTGCTGAAATGGCGTAGTAACGCCGCTTGAATACATTGTAGTCTCTGTCAATGTAAGATTGAGATTTGAAATAAATTTTATTTTATTTGAATTCACTCATCTTGTGTGGCTGCATAGCTGAAATAATTAAACCATTTGAATATTTATATTAACATTTCTGTTTTCAGGTTACATCAGGGGAAATGTTCGACGACAATTCAACAATCTGGTCTTGATGCTCTTGTTATGAAGCTATGTTTTATTTTCATTTGGATTTCAATTGATATTGCACATGTTTTGGGAATATATCAATTACCATATATAAGAAATTGATAATTCATTTTCAACATTTTAAATTATTTTCAAATAGTCTCAATGAGAACATGAAAAAAATTCCATTTATGTTAATAATTTTTCGGTTTTTCATTGTATAAAAAATTTCTAGATCAGATTAGAATAAATCGAATTATCAATTTCTCATATCTTGATAATATCGTTACCCGGGGTTAACACAGGGATTTAAATTGCGTTTACCAGAAATTTTAAGGAGTATGTTGTTTCTATTTATTATCCAAATAGAGTGATCTCTACTGCGACAATTTGGATATCGTATTGTCAACCTTACCCAATTGTGTTTTCCAGTAGAGTGGTCAATTAGAGAGAGAAACGTAGGCGACACTTGCCCTGGAGAAAGTATGTTGAGTTGAGCGATCGTATTCTTCTTGAATTTCATTGGTTGTGAAACAGTACTTAGGATAGTCCGTTTTCCTTCGTGTTATTGGACGATGGACCTCTATTCGATCGCTTCCTGCGTGGTGGCAAATTGTGCTCATACACCTCTGCAGTCGGCTAGAATTTTCTGTCGTCAACGTTCATGTTTCCGCGCCGCACAGTACAGTCGGGAGGACTTTCTGGAAGAGAAGTTCCTTAGTTTTCTCTTTGTCAAGATGGACGAGAAGTGGTTTGATTTTGGTGTAAGCACTCCACGCAGCCTTGATTCGTCTCGAAGTTTTCTCGCTCAAACAGTCAAAGGATCTAATGTAGCTGCCCAAAAATTTTACACGTTCATCGACTTTGCACGAAATTCCTCCACTTGATATCGATTCTAACGGTGCAACTTGTTTCGCAGTAAGACTCGACCGTGTTGGCCGGCTACTAATTCCAGAACCGACAATCTTCTTTCAATTTCCATTGAGCTTCCACCTTAATAAACCTTTCTTTTTGGAAATGAAACAATGTTCTAAATTTATTCTGATTTTACTTGATATCATTCTCATTCTCATGGGTCCTTTTTTAAAACATTCATCCTACCTTCTGGTATCGGGGAGTCTCACCCAAGCCACACCTAAATTATGATACTTGATGCAAGAATGATCAGAATACTTTAAATCTATTCGTTCTTAAAAATCCATCTGTCTTCCATTCAGATGAAACTTTATTTTGAGTTAAAAACTTGGTTTGTTTTAAATCTGGAATGCATTGGTCACATGTTCTATGTGAACCCCAGATTAATAAACCTTTTTTCTTTTTGGAAATGAAACAATATTCTAAATTTATTCTGATTTTACTTGATATCATTCTCATTTTCATGGGTCCTTTTTTAAAACATTCATCCTACCTTCTGGTATCGGGGAGTCTCACCCAACCCACACCTAAATTATGATACTTGATGCAAGAATTATCAGAATACTTTAAATCTATTCGTTCTTAAAAATCCATCTGTCTTCCATTCAGATGAAACTTTATTTTGAGTTAAAAACTTGGTTTGTTTTAAATCTGGAATGCATTGGTCACATGTTCTATGTGAACCCCAGATTAATAAACCTTTTTTCTTTTTGGAAATGAAACAATATTCTAAATTTATTCTGATTTTACTTGATATCATTCTCATTCTCATGGGTCCTTTTTTAAAACATTCATCCTACCTTCTGGTATCGGGGAGTCTCACCCAACCCACACCTAAATTATGATACTTGATGCAAGAATTATCAGAATACTTTAAATCTATTCGTTCTTAAAAATCCATCTGTCTTCCATTCAGATGAAACTTTATTTTGAGTTAAAAACTTGGTTTGTTTTAAATCTGGAATGCATTGGTCACATGTTCTATGTGAACCCCAGATTAATAAACCTTTTTTGGAAAAGAAACAATATTCTAAATTTATTCTGATTTTACTTGATATCATTCTCATGGTTCATCCTACCTTCTGGTATCGGGGAGTCTTACCCAAGCCACACCTAAATTATGATACTTGATGCAAGAATGATCAGAATACTTTAAATCTATTCGTTCTTAAAAATCCATCTGTCTTCCAGTCAGATGAAAGCTTATTTTGAATTAAAAACTTGGTTTGTTTTAAATCTGGAATGCATTGGTCACATGTTCTATGTGAACCCCAGATTAATAAACCTTTTTTGGAAAAGAAACAATATTCTAAATTTATTCTGATTTTACTTGATATCATTCTCATGGTTCATCCTACCTTCTGGTATCGGGGAGTCTCACCCAAGCCACACCTAAATTATGATACTTGATGCAAGAATGATCAGAATACTTTAAATCTATTCGTTCTTAAAAATCCATCTGTCTTCCAGTCAGATGAAAGCTTATTTTGAATTAAAAACTTGGTTTGTTTTAAATCTGGAATGCATTGGTCACATGTTCTATGTGAACCCCAGATTAATAAACCTTTTTTCTTTTTGGAAATGAAACAATGTTCTAAATTTATTCTGATTTTACTTGATATCATTCTCATTCTCATGGGTCCTTTTTTAAAACATTCATCCTACCTTCTGGTATCGGGGAGTCTCACCCAAGCCACACCTAAATTATGATACTTGATGCAAGAATGATCAGAATACTTTAAATCTATTCGTTCTTAAAAATCCATCTGTCTTCCATTCAGATGAAACTTTATTTTGAGTTAAAAACTTGGTTTGTTTTAAATCTGGAATGCATTGGTCACATGTTCTATGTGAACCCCAGATTAATAAACCTTTTTTGGAAAAGAAACAATATTCTAAATTTATTCTGATTTTACTTGATATCATTCTCATGGTTCATCCTACCTTCTGGTATCGGGGAGTCTCACCCAACCCACACCTAAATTATGATACTTGATGCAAGAATGATCAGAATACTTTAAATCTATTCGTTCTTAAAAATCCATCTGTCTTCCATTCAGATGAAACTTTATTTTGAGTTAAAAACTTGGTTTGTTTTAAATCTGGAATGCATTGGTCACATGTTCTATGTGAACCCCAGATTAATAAACCTTTTTTGGAAAAGAAACAATATTCTAAATTTATTCTGATTTTACTTGATATCATTCTCATTCTCATGGGTCCTTTTTTAAAACATTCATCCTACCTTCTGGTATCGGGGAGTCTCACCCAAGCCACACCTAAATTATGATACTTGATGCAAGAATGATCAGAATACTTTAAATCTATTCGTTCTTAAAAATCCATCTGTCTTCCATTCAGATGAAACTTTATTTTGAGTTAAAAACTTGGTTTGTTTTAAATCTGGAATGCATTGGTCACATGTTCTATGTGAACCCCAGATTAATAAACCTTTTTTGGAAAAGAAACAATATTCTAAATTTATTCTGATTTTACTTGATATCATTCTCATTCTCATGGGTCCTTTTTTAAAACATTCATCCTACCTTCTGGTATCGGGGAGTCTCACCCAAGCCACACCTAAATTATGATACTTGATGCAAGAATGATCAGAATACTTTAAATCTATTCGTTCTTAAAAATCCATCTGTCTTCCATTCAGATGAAACTTTATTTTGAGTTAAAAACTTGGTTTGTTTTAAATCTGGAATGCATTGGTCACATGTTCTATGTGAACCCCAGATTAATAAACCTTTTTTGGAAAAGAAACAATATTCTAAATTTATTCTGATTTTACTTGATATCATTCTCATTCTCATGGGTCCTTTTTTAAAACATTCATCCTACCTTCTGGTATCGGGGAGTCTCACCCAAGCCACACCTACAGGGTGGCTGAAAATTACCCGGACTATATGAAAACCAATGTATTTCAGTGAATAATTGTTCAAACACACTCAAATTTCATATTTAGTTTATTTTTACAATAACAAACATAAATAGATTATCGTTGTTCGATTCGATCTCCGCGGTTTCTGATGACGGCGCGAAGACGCTTCGGATATGCGTCGACCGTGGCGCGCAGGTATTCCACCGACAATTTGTCCCATTCCTCGACCAGCGCTTTCTTTAGAGAGTCCAAATTCGGGTGAGGCCTAGCACAGACCTTACTCTGTAAGACCCCCCATACGGAGTAGTCCAACGGATTAAGGTCAGGAGACGAGGCGGGCCATTCTGTTGACTTGATGAAGGAGGGGAAATTGTTGGCGCACCACTCCTGCGTAAACTTTGCAGTATGAGCTGGCGCCCCGTCCTGCTGGAACACCCATCGTTGTCCACCAAAGTGTTTTTGGGCCCAAGGAAGCAAGTTCTTCTTCAGGATCTCATTGACATAGTAGTCCTTGTCGATTTTGACACCCTTTTCCACGAAAATCAGAGGACATTTGCCATTGGAGCAGATGGCACCGAAGACCATGACGCTGACGGGGTGCGACGTACGATGAATCGTCCGGCCGAGTTCTGAAGCTTCCTCGGACGTTCGGGCAAGCACTCGATGGTTTTGCGAATTGAATTCGGCCTCCACGGTGAACAGCTTCCGGTCCGAAAAGACCGTCGACAGATGTTCCCCAACCCGCGCGCGCGCCAAAAGGAGTTTTGCCTTTTGGTGCCGTTTGAGCTTGTTGGATTGAGAAAGGATGGCCGCTTTTCTGACACGATAAGGAGTCAACTTAAGCTTCTTTTTGACAATGGTTGTCATTGAAGCTCGTGACATATTCAGCGCGGACGCCATCTTTCTGATGCTCTGATGAGCATTTCGTCTGATTCTGTCTCGGACGATCTTGACGTTCGAAGAAGTCGTCACCGCAGTTTTTCTTCCTCTGCCTGCACGGTCCTGGGTTGTGCCAAGATCCTTGAAACGAGAAATTGCATCGTAGACGGTACTTTTCGGAATTCCCAGATGCTTCCAAATTGCATACGTGCTCATTCCGGACTTGTATAATGCGATAATTGCGGGTCGGTTTGCATTTTGCTTTGCCATTTTGCTAAAACCGAACCAATTATCATGAAAATTTGGGAGATAGTAAAAAAAACATTGCTAATTAAAAAAATTAAAAAACATTGCGCTGAAAAAGCGCCAGTGCGCCTCACGAAGGCGCGAAATTTTAGTCCGGGTAATTTTCAGCCACCCTGTAAATTATGATACTTGATGCAAGAATGATCAGAATACTTTAAATCTATTCGTTCTTAAAAATCCATCTGTCTTCCATTCAGATGAAACTTTATTTTGAGTTAAAAACTTGGTTTGTTTTAAATCTGGAATGCATTGGTCACATGTTCTATGTGAACCCCAGATTAATAAACCTTTTTTGGAAAAGAAACAATATTCTAAATTTATTCTGATTTTACTTGATATCATTCTCATTCTCATGGGTCCTTTTTTAAAACATTCATCCTACCTTCTGGTATCGGGGAGTCTCACCCAAGCCACACCTAAATTATGATACTTGATGCAAGAATGATCAGAATACTTTAAATCTATTCGTTCTTAAAAATCCATCTGTCTTCCATTCAGATGAAACTTTATTTTGAGTTAAAAACTTGGTTTGTTTTAAATCTGGAATGCATTGGTCACATGTTCTATGTGAACCCCAGATTAATAAACCTTTTTTGGAAAAGAAACAATATTCTAAATTTATTCTGATTTTACTTGATATCATTCTCATTCTCATGGGTCCTTTTTTAAAACATTCATCCTACCTTCTGGTATCGGGGAGTCTCACCCAAGCCACACCTAAATTATGATACTTGATGCAAGAATGATCAGAATACTTTAAATCTATTCGTTCTTAAAATCCATCTGTCTTCCAGTCAGATGAAACTTTATTTTGAAAAATTCTGGATTTATTGCCCTTGATCCGATTCTCCTGTTTGTGTTTGTATTCTCCAGTCTGTGTTATGTTTTTCTCGATTTTTGGACACCCCTGGAATTCCATTTCGTGACAATCCTCGTCAATCGCGTGGGCTGCAGGTAAGGAACGTGGCTATCCAGCTCTCTCTGGCAATCAGTATTCTTCGTTGTATATGTGGCCTAGTTCTTGTGGTTATCGATAAGCTCTCCATGCACCTCAAACTAGGCTAATTCGCTGGTTTTCTCGTCTCCGTGGTAGAGTATTTGTGGTCGTTGGGAATTCCTGTTTCAATCGGACCTGGAGGTCTTGTGATTGGTTTAATTGTTGAAAGCGAGCACCAGCCGATGTTTAAATTGGATGCAATTTCGACTAGTTTCCGTTTCCCGAAAGTTCCCGAAATCTGTTTAAGTCTCCTCCCGATATAGTGCCTAAATGTGTGGTCCAAATCTTCGAGAACATTTTCGAAAAAGATGATGTTAAAACGATAGAGCGGTGGTGTTTGAGCATTTCGGCATCTTTTTCTTGGGTAGCAACGTGGTCTTGATCCTTTTTAGTCTGGATGTGTTCTTCTCTCTTGAATTGATCGATTTTTCATCTTGGCCATTGGAATCGATAGCGTTTATGTGCTTTTAACATTATCGGTATTACACCGTCCTGACGGCAGAAGACTCGTTTTTATTTGGCGTATTATGAGATGTGCGATTTAACCAATATTCCTAATATACGTGACTTATACATTCTGCAACTATCTCCAGCATCCATGATGTGATACGATAGGATCCATTTAAATTCTATGGTCAGGTATTGTGCTCCGTCAACTTTGATGCTTCTCGGTTGATCATGTGGTGAGTGAGGGCGGTCGTGTGACGATTCAAATTAATTCGAAGGGTTGTTAGCGATTCTTCACTTACATGATTTGTGCAATTGTGTTAAAAGTAGGAATGAAACACAATTCTATGGTAATATTTTTGTATTTTCAGATATTTCTCCAGAATGTTCTTCTTCGCCTTGCCAATATTCAACAAGCCGTCTTCTCCGCGATAATACAGATTCTTCTTCGACGTTCCCTGGTGGTAGACTTCTCGTGGACGAATTCCGAAACCCAAAGCAGTTTCGATGATTATTAAATTTTTATAATTTGATGTGACAATTAATTATTTTTATTAAATAAGTATTGTTTGGAATCAAAAAAGAATTCCATAATTGTTTTGAAATTGAAATATGTTGCTGTGTATTTTGTTTCAGACATTCAAGTTTTAAACGGCATTTGATTGGAAGAAGAGCAGATCGAGTGGAAGTGAAGAGAATGATGTAAGTCCTTATTAAATATTAACCATGTTAAAATTTGAAGTGGTCCGGATCCATAAAAAGATGATTTAATACGCTTTAATCGCCCGGTTGAATACGCCACCAGAAATAAAAATGATTGGTTCATTGATGGCTTTAGATCGTCATTGGACCATGGTAATAGTTATCATATTTATGGTCTGAATTGAAAACCCTTAAAAGTCGACAGAAATTATAAACAGCGGATATCAGTAATTTGTGATTGAATTTTGTTCAATTTGATTTTTCCGGTATAATGCGTGGATTTGTTTTGTGGTATAAGTTGTGAGTATGCCGGACTTTCGCCGCCTAGGTGGGTCTTGATTCATTGACATTGTTCATCAAGGATTTGAAGTTGTTTCCCTTGCTCATCATAGCGTTTTAAAACTCTTCCCCATTTCTTTATATAATAATAAGCTTTTGCGCGTGTTGATCCTTGAAGAATCTTCATCCAACAAATCGTAAGCTTTTCATTCTCAACATTGCTGATGAACATCGTAGATATTGTAGTTAAATTATTAAATTTGCGATTTTCTTCAATATTGCGGCATCGGCATAAGATTGCACGTAAGTGCTCCGGATCCACAAAAAAAGATGAGATGAGTTGAGAATGATAAGAAAGAAGATTCCTAGCTCGGTAAAGGAATTTGAGCAAAATGAAAGGAAAGAGAAAGATCAAGTGGAGGAAGAGAGAACCTCCACCAATGGCCAATAAGAAGTTGCCATCAGCGAAGGGACTACTCTTTCATTCGTTAGCACGGATGGTTAAAAAAGAGAAGAGGAGCCAACCGCACAGGTCGAATGAACGAGCAGCAAATGATTTTTGGCGGAATCTTGATCTTACATTGACCTCGGCGTCATTTTGATAAAAATACCCAATTTTGAACTCCAGCCAAGATCAAAAAGCTCATTATGGCTACATTGTTTAATTTGAATTTGAATTAACAGCGTCCACTATTGAAAATGTAAACAACGCGGAAATCTATCAAAATGCCTTGACCAATAATTTGAAAAAATTTAAATAATTTTGAATTAGCCTCACTTCTTTGATCTGCTGAAATGGCGTAGTAACGCCGCTTGAATACATTGTAGTCTCTGTCAATGTAAGATTGAGATTTGAAATAAATTTCATTTTATTTGAATTCACTCATCTTGTGTGGCTGCATAGCTGAAATAATTAAACCATTTGAATATTTATATTAACATTTCTGTTTTCAGGTTACATCAGGGGAAATGTTCGACGTCAATTTTTTGAGCGGATCAATCAACATATATCAACGTTACCCGAGTTTCAATGGCGTCAATACAAGGGTTTCAATGAGTCGTTAGTTCGTGCTTTTGTTTAAAATACTTATTTTCATAATTTCTATATCATCTTGAATAAGTAGATAAGTTTAATTACGGTCCGTCAATATCAATTTTTTAAATTTAATAATTTCAATCAAAATTTTAAATCAAATTTTGGTGGTAAAACTGTTTTGATCTATACGAATGGCGATGAAAATTTCATTTGAAACAATTTTTGTTTTTAGTGGTTAATTATTTATTTCTTCTTTGTATTTTTATTATTCTTTTTGATGAAAAGATTCTTTGATAGAAACTTGTCTAGTATTTAGTTGTAAAGATTTATTATGATAATCACTCATTGCAGAATTATCTAATTAACTCTTGAAATCGGTGATACAAATTTTAGGTTAAGCTATCCTAGAATAATTAAGGCTGAGATGGGTCCTGGCTGGATGAAGCTGTGCGAATGATCCCCCTCCACAATTCAATTGATCATATTCAGCGTCATCCGGTCAGGATCCTTGGAATATGAGTCCATGCCGAGTGTTCTCACTCGGTACTTGGACTCATAATATGTTAAATTTTAATTTTTTTAATTAAATTTTAAATTAATTAAGGCTGAGATGGGTCCTGGCTGGATGGAGCGGTGCGATGATCCCCCTCCTCAATTCAATTGATCATATTCAGCGTCATCCGGTCAGGATCCTTGGAATATGAGTCCATGCCGAGTGTTCTCACTCGGTACTTGGACTCATAATATGTTAAATTTTAATTTTTTTAATTAAATTTTAAATTAATTAAGGCTGAGATGGGTCCTGGCTGGATGGAGCTGTGCGATGATCCCCCTCCTCAATTCAATTGATCATATTCAGCGTCATCCGGTCAGGATCCTTGGAATATGAGTCCATGCCGAGTGTTCTCACTCGGTACTTGGACTCATAATATGTTAAATTTTAATTTTTTTAATTAAATTTTAAATTAATTAAGGCTGAGATGGGTCCTGGCTGGATGGAGCGGTGCGATGATCCCCCTCCTCAATTCAATTGATCATATTCAGCGTCATCCGGTCAGGATCCTTGGAATATGAGTCCATGCCGAGTGTTCTCACTCGGTACTTGGACTCATAATATGTTAAATTTTAATTTTTTAAATTAAATTTTAAATTAATTAAGGCTGAGATGGGTCCTGGCTGGATGAAGCTGTGCGATGATCCCCCTCCTCAATTCAATTGATCATATTCAGCGTCATCCGGTCAGGATCCTTGGAATATGAGTCCATGCCGAGTGTTCTCACTCGGTACTTGGACTCATAATATGTTAAATTTTTTTAATTAAATTTTAAATTAATTAAGGCTGAGATGGGTCCTGGCTGGATGGAGCTGTGCGATGATCCCCCTCCTCAATTCAATTGATCATATTCAGCGTCATCCGGTCAGGATCCTTGGAATATGAGTCCATGCCGAGTGTTCTCACTCGGTACTTGGACTCATAATATGTTAAATTTTTTTAATTAAATTTTAAATTAATTAAGGCTGAGATGGGTCCTGGCTGGATGGAGCTGTGCGATGATCCCCCTCCTCAATTCAATTGATCATATTCAGCGTCATCCGGTCAGGATCCTTGGAATATGAGTCCATGCCGAGTGTTCTCACTCGGTACTTGGACTCATAATATGTTAAATTTTAATTTTTTTAATTAAATTTTAAATTAATTAAGGCTGAGATGGGTCCTGGTTGGATGGAGCTGTGCGATGATCCCCCTCCTCAATTCAATTGATCATATTCAGCGTCATCCGGTCAGGATCCTTGGAATATGAGTCCATGCCGAGTGTTCTCACTCGGTACTTGGACTCATAATATGTTAAATTTTAATTTTTTTAAATTAAATTTTAAATTAATTAAGGCTGAGATGGGTCCTGGTTGGATGGAGCTGTGCGATGATCCCCCTCCTCAATTCAATTGATCATATTCAGCGTCATCCGGTCAGGATCCTTGGAATATGAGTCCATGCCGAGTGTTCTCACTCGGTACTTGGACTCATAATATGTTAAATTTTAATTTTTTTAATTAAATTTTAAATTAATTAAGGCTGAGATGGGTCCTGGTTGGATGGAGCTGTGCGATGATCCCCCTCCTCAATTCAATTGATCATATTCAGCGTCATCCGGTCAGGATCCTTGGAATATGAGTCCATGCCGAGTGTTCTCACTCGGTACTTGGACTCATAATATGTTAAATTTTAATTTTTTTAATTAAATTTTAAATTAATTAAGGCTGAGATGGGTCCTGGTTGGATGGAGCTGTGCGATGATCCCCCTCCTCAATTCAATTGATCATATTCAGCGTCATCCGGTCAGGATCCTTGGAATATGAGTCCATGCCGAGTGTTCTCACTCGGTACTTGGACTCATAATATGTTAAATTTTAATTTTTTTAATTAAATTTTAAATTAATTAAGGCTGAGATGGGTCCTGGTTGGATGGAGCTGTGCGATGATCCCCCTCCTCAATTCAATTGATCATATTCAGCGTCATCCGGTCAGGATCCTTGGAATATGAGTCCATGCCGAGTGTTCTCACTCGGTACTTGGACTCATAATATGTTAAATTTTAATTTTTTTAATTAAATTTTAAATTAATTAAGGCTGAGATGGGTCCTGGTTGGATGGAGCTGTGCGATGATCCCCCTCCTCAATTCAATTGATCATATTCAGCGTCATCCGGTCAGGATCCTTGGAATATGAGTCCATGCCGAGTGTTCTCACTCGGTACTTGGACTCATAATATGTTAAATTTTAATTTTTTTAATTAAATTTTAAATTAATTAAGGCTGAGATGGGTCCTGGTTGGATGGAGCTGTGCGATGATCCCCCTCCTCAATTCAATTGATCATATTCAGCGTCATCCGGTCAGGATCCTTGGAATATGAGTCCATGCCGAGTGTTCTCACTCGGTACTTGGACTCATAATATGTTAAATTTTAATTTTTTTAATTAAATTTTAAATTAATTAAGGCTGAGATGGGTCCTGGTTGGATGGAGCTGTGCGATGATCCCCCTCCACAATTCAATTGATCATATTCAGCGTCATCCGGTCAGGATCCTTGGAATATGAGTCCATGCCGAGTGTTCTCACTCGGTACTTGGACTCATAATATGTTAAATTTTAATTTTTTTAATTAAATTTTAAATTAATTAAGGCTGAGATGGGTCCTGGCTGGATGGAGCTGTGCGATGATCCCCCTCCTCAATTCAATTGATCATATTCAGCGTCATCCGGTCAGGATCCTTGGAATATGAGTCCATGCCGAGTGTTCTCACTCGGTACTTGGACTCATAATATGTTAAATTTTAATTTTTTTTAATTAAATTTTAAATTAATTAAGGCTGAGATGGGTCCTGGTTGGATGGAGCTGTGCGATGATCCCCCTCCTCAATTCAATTGATCATATTCAGCGTCATCCGGTCAGGATCCTTGGAATATGAGTCCATGCCGAGTGTTCTCACTCGGTACTTGGACTCATAATATGTTAAATTTTAATTTTTTTAATTAAATTTTAAATTAATTAAGGCTGAGATGGGTCCTGGTTGGATGGAGCTGTGCGATGATCCCCCTCCACAATTCAATTGATCATATTCAGCGTCATCCGGTCAGGATCCTTGGAATATGAGTCCATGCCGAGTGTTCTCACTCGGTACTTGGACTCATAATATGTTAAATTTTAATTTTTTTAATTAAATTTTAAATTAATTAAGGCTGAGATGGGTCCTGGTTGGATGGAGCTGTGCGATGATCCCCCTCCTCAATTCAATTGATCATATTCAGCGTCATCCGGTCAGGATCCTGGGAATATGAGTCCATGCCGAGTGTTCTCACTCGGTACTTGGACTCATAATATGTTAAATTTTAATTTTTTAAATTAAATTTTAAATTAATTAAGGCTGAGATGGGTCCTGGCTGGATGGAGCTGTGCGATGATCCCCCTCCACAATTCAATTGATCATATTCAGCGTCATCCGGTCAGGATCCTTGGAATATGAGTCCATGCCGAGTGTTCTCACTCGGTACTTGGACTCATAATATGTTAAATTTTAATTTTTTTAATTAAATTTTAAATTAATTAAGGCTGAGATGGGTCCTGGTTGGATGGAGCTGTGCGATGATCCCCCTCCTCAATTCAATTGATCATATTCAGCGTCATCCGGTCAGGATCCTTGGAATATGAGTCCATGCCGAGTGTTCTCACTCGGTACTTGGACTCATAATATGTTAAATTTTAATTTTTTAAATTAAATTTTAAATTAATTAAGGCTGAGATGGGTCCTGGCTGGATGGAGCTGTGCGATGATCCCCCTCCTCAATTCAATTGATCATATTCAGCGTCATCCGGTCAGGATCCTTGGAATATGAGTCCATGCCGAGTGTTCTCACTCGGTACTTGGACTCATAATATGTTAAATTTTAATTTTTTAAATTAAATTTTAAATTAATTAAGGCTGAGATGGGTCCTGGCTGGATGGAGCTGTGCGATGATCCCCCTCCACAATTCAATTGATCATATTCAGCGTCATCCGGTCAGGATCCTTGGAATATGAGTCCATGCCGAGTGTTCTCACTCGGTACTTGGACTCATAATATGTTAAATTTTAATTTTTTTAATTAAATTTTAAATTAATTAAGGCTGAGATGGGTCCTGGCTGGATGGAGCTGTGCGATGATCCCCCTCCTCAATTCAATTGATCATATTCAGCGTCATCCGGTCAGGATCCTTGGAATATGAGTCCATGCCGAGTGTTCTCACTCGGTACTTGGACTCATAATATGTTAAATTTTAATTTTTTTAATTAAATTTTAAATTAATTAAGGCTGAGATGGGTCCTGGCTGGATGGAGCTGTGCGATGATCCCCCTCCTCAATTCAATTGATCATATTCAGCGTCATCCGGTCAGGATCCTTGGAATATGAGTCCATGCCGAGTGTTCTCACTCGGTACTTGGACTCATAATATGTTAAATTTTAATTTTTTTTAATTAAATTTTAAATTAATTAAGGCTGAGATGGGTCCTGGTTGGATGGAGCTGTGCGATGATCCCCCTCCACAATTCAATTGATCATATTCAGCGTCATCCGGTCAGGATCCTTGGAATATGAGTCCATGCCGAGTGTTCTCACTCGGTACTTGGACTCATAATATGTTAAATTTTAATTTTTTTAATTAAATTTTAAATTAATTAAGGCTGAGATGGGTCCTGGCTGGATGGAGCTGTGCGATGATCCCCCTCCTCAATTCAATTGATCATATTCAGCGTCATCCGGTCAGGATCCTTGGAATATGAGTCCATGCCGAGTGTTCTCACTCGGTACTTGGACTCATAATATGTTAAATTTTAATTTTTTTTAATTAAATTTTAAATTAATTAAGGCTGAGATGGGTCCTGGTTGGATGGAGCTGTGCGATGATCCCCCTCCTCAATTCAATTGATCATATTCAGCGTCATCCGGTCAGGATCCTTGGAATATGAGTCCATGCCGAGTGTTCTCACTCGGTACTTGGACTCATAATATGTTAAATTTTAATTTTTTTAATTAAATTTTAAATTAATTAAGGCTGAGATGGGTCCTGGTTGGATGGAGCTGTGCGATGATCCCCCTCCACAATTCAATTGATCATATTCAGCGTCATCCGGTCAGGATCCTTGGAATATGAGTCCATGCCGAGTGTTCTCACTCGGTACTTGGACTCATAATATGTTAAATTTTAATTTTTTTAATTAAATTTTAAATTAATTAAGGCTGAGATGGGTCCTGGCTGGATGGAGCTGTGCGATGATCCCCCTCCTCAATTCAATTGATCATATTCAGCGTCATCCGGTCAGGATCCTTGGAATATGGGTCCATGCCGAGTGTTCTCACTCGGTACTTGGACTCATAATATGTTAAATTTTAATTTTTTTTAATTAAATTTTAAATTAATTAAGGCTGAGATGGGTCCTGGTTGGATGGAGCTGTGCGATGATCCCCCTCCTCAATTCAATTGATCATATTCAGCGTCATCCGGTCAGGATCCTTGGAATATGAGTCCATGCCGAGTGTTCTCACTCGGTACTTGGACTCATAATATGTTAAATTTTAATTTTTTTAATTAAATTTTAAATTAATTAAGGCTGAGATGGGTCCTGGTTGGATGGAGCTGTGCGATGATCCCCCTCCACAATTCAATTGATCATATTCAGCGTCATCCGGTCAGGATCCTTGGAATATGAGTCCATGCCGAGTGTTCTCACTCGGTACTTGGACTCATAATATGTTAAATTTTAATTTTTTTAATTAAATTTTAAATTAATTAAGGCTGAGATGGGTCCTGGCTGGATGGAGCTGTGCGATGATCCCCCTCCTCAATTCAATTGATCATATTCAGCGTCATCCGGTCAGGATCCTTGGAATATGAGTCCATGCCGAGTGTTCTCACTCGGTACTTGGACTCATAATATGTTAAATTTTAATTTTTTTTAATTAAATTTTAAATTAATTAAGGCTGAGATGGGTCCTGGTTGGATGGAGCTGTGCGATGATCCCCCTCCACAATTCAATTGATCATATTCAGCGTCATCCGGTCAGGATCCTTGGAATATGAGTCCATGCCGAGTGTTCTCACTCGGTACTTGGACTCATAATATGTTAAATTTTAATTTTTTTAATTAAATTTTAAATTAATTAAGGCTGAGATGGGTCCTGGCTGGATGGAGCTGTGCGATGATCCCCCTCCTCAATTCAATTGATCATATTCAGCGTCATCCGGTCAGGATCCTTGGAATATGGGTCCATGCCGAGTGTTCTCACTCGGTACTTGGACTCATAATATGTTAAATTTTAATTTTTTTTAATTAAATTTTAAATTAATTAAGGCTGAGATGGGTCCTGGTTGGATGGAGCTGTGCGATGATCCCCCTCCACAATTCAATTGATCATATTCAGCGTCATCCGGTCAGGATCCTTGGAATATGAGTCCATGCCGAGTGTTCTCACTCGGTACTTGGACTCATAATATGTTAAATTTTAATTTTTTTAATTAAATTTTAAATTAATTAAGGCTGAGATGGGTCCTGGCTGGATGGAGCTGTGCGATGATCCCCCTCCTCAATTCAATTGATCATATTCAGCGTCATCCGGTCAGGATCCTTGGAATATGGGTCCATGCCGAGTGTTCTCACTCGGTACTTGGACTCATAATATGTTAAATTTTAATTTTTTTTAATTAAATTTTAAATTAATTAAGGCTGAGATGGGTCCTGGTTGGATGGAGCTGTGCGATGATCCCCCTCCTCAATTCAATTGATCATATTCAGCGTCATCCGGTCAGGATCCTTGGAATATGAGTCCATGCCGAGTGTTCTCACTCGGTACTTGGACTCATAATATGTTAAATTTTAATTTTTTTAATTAAATTTTAAATTAATTAAGGCTGAGATGGGTCCTGGTTGGATGGAGCTGTGCGATGATCCCCCTCCACAATTCAATTGATCATATTCAGCGTCATCCGGTCAGGATCCTTGGAATATGGGTCCATGCCGAGTGTTCTCACTCGGTACTTGGACTCATAATATGTTAAATTTTAATTTTTTTAATTAAATTTTAAATTAATTAAGGCTGAGATGGGTCCTGGCTGGATGGAGCTGTGCGATGATCCCCCTCCTCAATTCAATTGATCATATTCAGCGTCATCCGGTCAGGATCCTTGGAATATGAGTCCATGCCGAGTGTTCTCACTCGGTACTTGGACTCATAATATGTTAAATTTTAATTTTTTTTAATTAAATTTTAAATTAATTAAGGCTGAGATGGGTCCTGGTTGGATGGAGCTGTGCGATGATCCCCCTCCACAATTCAATTGATCATATTCAGCGTCATCCGGTCAGGATCCTTGGAATATGAGTCCATGCCGAGTGTTCTCACTCGGTACTTGGACTCATAATATGTTAAATTTTAATTTTTTTAATTAAATTTTAAATTAATTAAGGCTGAGATGGGTCCTGGCTGGATGGAGCTGTGCGATGATCCCCCTCCTCAATTCAATTGATCATATTCAGCGTCATCCGGTCAGGATCCTTGGAATATGAGTCCATGCCGAGTGTTCTCACTCGGTACTTGGACTCATAATATGTTAAATTTTAATTTTTTTAATTAAATTTTAAATTAATTAAGGCTGAGATGGGTCCTGGTTGGATGGAGCTGTGCGATGATCCCCCTCCACAATTCAATTGATCATATTCAGCGTCATCCGGTCAGGATCCTTGGAATATGAGTCCATGCCGAGTGTTCTCACTCGGTACTTGGACTCATAATATGTTAAATTTTAATTTTTTTAATTAAATTTTAAATTAATTAAGGCTGAGATGGGTCCTGGTTGGATGGAGCTGTGCGATGATCCCCCTCCTCAATTCAATTGATCATATTCAGCGTCATCCGGTCAGGATCCTTGGAATATGAGTCCATGCCGAGTGTTCTCACTCGGTACTTGGACTCATAATATGTTAAATTTTAATTTTTTTAATTAAATTTTAAATTAATTAAGGCTGAGATGGGTCCTGGTTGGATGGAGCTGTGCGATGATCCCCCTCCTCAATTCAATTGATCATATTCAGCGTCATCCGGTCAGGATCCTTGGAATATGAGTCCATGCCGAGTGTTCTCACTCGGTACTTGGACTCATAATATGTTAAATTTTAATTTTTTAAATTAAATTTTAAATTAATTAAGGCTGAGATGGGTCCTGGCTGGATGGAGCTGTGCGATGATCCCCCTCCTCAATTCAATTGATCATATTCAGCGTCATCCGGTCAGGATCCTTGGAATATGAGTCCATGCCGAGTGTTCTCACTCGGTACTTGGACTCATAATATGTTAAATTTTAATTTTTTTAATTAAATTTTAAATTAATTAAGGCTGAGATGGGTCCTGGTTGGATGGAGCTGTGCGATGATCCCCCTCCACAATTCAATTGATCATATTCAGCGTCATCCGGTCAGGATCCTTGGAATATGAGTCCATGCCGAGTGTTCTCACTCGGTACTTGGACTCATAATATGTTAAATTTTAATTTTTTAAATTAAATTTTAAATTAATTAAGGCTGAGATGGGTCCTGGCTGGATGGAGCTGTGCGATGATCCCCCTCCACAATTCAATTGATCATATTCAGCGTCATCCGGTCAGGATCCTGGAGGCGAATCGAGAATTGTGGGTGAGGGCGGTCGTGTGACGATTCAAATTAATTCGAAGGGTTGTTGGCGATTCTTCACTTACATGATTTGTGCAATTGTGTTAAAAGTAGGAATGAAACACAATTCTATGGTAATATTTTTGTATTTTCAGATATTTCTCCAGAATGTTCTTCTTCGCCTTGCCAATATTCACCAAGCCGTCTTCCCCTGATAATACCGATTCGTCTTCGACGTTTCCTGGTGGTAGACTTCTCGTGGACGAATTCCGAAACCCAAAGCAGTTTCGATGATTATTAAATTTTTATAATTTAATGTAATAATTAATTATTTTTATTAAATAAGTATTGTTTGGAATCAAAAAAGAATTCCATAATTTTTTTGAAATTGAAATATGTTGCTGTGTATTTTGTTTCAGACATCATTCAAGTTTTAAACGGCATTTGATTGGAAGAAGAGCAGATCGAGTGGAAGTGAAGAGAATGATGTAAGTCCTTATTAAATATTAACCATGTTAAAATTTGAAGTGGTCCGGATCCATAAAAAGATGATTTAATACGCTTTAATCGCCCGGTTGAATACGCCACCAGAAATAAAAATGATTGGTTCATTGATGGCTTTAGATCGTCATTGGACCATGGTAATAGTTATCATATTTATGGTCTGAATTGAAAACCCTTAAAAGTCGACAGAAATTATAAACAACGGATATCAGTAATTTGTGATTGAATTTTGTTCAATTTGATTTTTCCGGTATAATGCGTGGATTTGTTTTGTGGTATAAGTTGTGAGTATGCCGGACTTTCGCCGCCTAGGTGGGTCTTGATTCATTGACATTGTTCATCAAGGATTTGAAGTTGTTTCCCTTGCTCATCATAGCGTTTTAAAACTCTTCCCCATTTCTTTATATAATAATAAGCTTTTGCGCGAGTTGATCCTTGAAGAATCTTCATCCAACAAATCGTAAGCTTTTCATTCTCAACATTGCTGATGAACCTCGTAGATATTGTAGTTAAATTATTAAATTTGCGAGTTTATTCAATATTGCGGCATCGGCGTAAGATTGCACGTAAGTGCTCCGGATCCACAAAAAAAGATGAGATGAGTTGAGAATGATAAGAAAGAAGATTCCTAGCTCGGTAAAGGAATTTGAGCAAAATGAAAGGAAAGAAAAGATCAAGTGGAGGAAGAGAGAACCTCCACCAATGGCCAATAAGAAGTTGCCATCAGCGAAGGGACTACTCTTTCATTCATTAGCAAGGGTGGCTAAAAAAGAGAAGAGGAGCCAACCGCACATGTCGAATGAACGAGCAGCATATGATTTTTGGCGGAATCTCCATCTTACATTGACCTAGACTACACTGTAAGCACGCTAGCTTGCGTAGTCAAAGCATTTGAAGATCAATACACACATTTAAACTTGATTTATTTCAATGTTTTCCTATCAAAATGCCTTGACCAATAATTTGAAAAAATTTAAATAATTTTGAATTAGCATCGCTTCTTTGATCTGCTGAAATGGCGTAGTAACGCCGCTTGAATACATTGTAGTCTCTGTCAATGTAAGATTGAGATTTGAAATAAATTTCATTTTATTTGAATTCACTCATCTTGTGTGGCTGCATAGCTGAAATAAATAAACCATTTGAATATTTATATTAACATTTCTGTTTTCAGGTTACATCAGGGGAAATGTTCGACGTCAATTTTTTGAGCGGATCAATCAACATATATCAACGTTACCCGAGTTTCAATGGCGTCAATACAAGGGTTTCAATGAGTCGTTAGTTCGTGCTTTTGTTTAAAATACTTATTTTCATAATTTCTATATCATCTTGAATAAGTAAATAAGTTTAATTACGGTCCGTCAATATCAATTTCTACAATTTTTTAAATTTAATAATTTCAATCAACATTTTAAATCAAATTTTGGTGGTAAAACTGTTTTGATCTATACGAATGGCGATGAAAATTTCATTTGAAACAATTTTTGTTTTTAGTGGTTAATTATTTATATTTTCTTCTTTGTATTTTTATTATTCTTTTTGATGAAAAGATTCTTTGATAGAAACTTGTCTAGTATTTAGTTTTAAAGATTTATTATGATAATCACTCATTGCAGAATTATCTAATTAACTCTTGAAATCGGTGATACAAATTTTAGGTTAAGCTATCGTTGAATAATTACGGCTGAGATGGGTCCTGGCTGGATGGAGCTGTGCGATGATCCCCCTCCACAATTCAATTGATCATATTCAGCGTCATCCGGTCAGGATCCTGGGAATATGAGTCCATGCCGAGTGTTCTCACTCGGTACTTGGACTCATATTAGGTTAAATTTTATTTTTTTAAATTAAATTTTAAATTATTTAAGGTTGAGATGGGTCCTGACTGGATGGAGCTGTGCGATGATCCCCCTCCACAATCCAATTGATCATATTCAGCGTCATCCGGTCAGGATCCTGGGAATATGAGTCCATGCCGAGTGTTCTCACTCGGTACTTGGACTCATATTAGGTTAAATTTTATTTTTTTAAATTAAATTTTAAATTATTTAAGGTTGAGATGGGTCCTGACTGGATGGAGCTGTGCGATGATCCCCCTCCACAATTCAATTGATCATATTCAGCGTCATCCCGTCAGGACCCTGGGAATATGAATCCATGCCGAGTGTTCTCACTCGGTACTTGGACTCATATTAGGTTAAATTTTATTTTTTTAAATTAAATTTTAAATTATTTAAGGTTGAGATGGGTCCTGACTGGATGGAGCTGTGCGATGATCCCCCTCCACAATTCAATTGATCATATTCAGCGTCATCCCGTCAGGACCCTGGGAATATGAATCCATGCCGAGTGTTCTCACTCGGTACTTGGACTCATATTAGGTTAAATTTTATTTTTTTAAATTAAATTTTAAATTATTTAAGGTTGAGATGGGTCCTGACTGGATGGAGCTGTGCGATGATCCCCCTCCACAATTCAATTGATCATATTCAGCGTCATCCCGTCAGGACCCTGGGAATATGAATCCATGCCGAGTGTTCTCACTCGGTACTTGGACTCATATTAGGTTAAATTTTATTTTTTTAAATTAAATTTTAAATTATTTAAGGTTGAGATGGGTCCTGACTGGATGGAGCTGTGCGATGATCCCCCTCCACAATCCAATTGATCATATTCAGCGTCATCCGGTCAGGATCCTTGGAATATGAGTCCATGCCGAGTGTTCTCACTCGGTACTTGGACTCATATTAGGTTAAATTTTATTTTTTTAAATTAAATTTTAAATTATTTAAGGTTGAGATGGGTCCTGACTGGATGGAGCTGTGCGATGATCCCCCTCCACAATCCAATTGATCATATTCAGCGTCATCCGGTCAGGATCCTTGGAATATGAGTCCATGCCGAGTGTTCTCACTCGGTACTTGGACTCATATTAGGTTAAATTTTATTTTTTTAAATTAAATTTTAAATTATTTAAGGTTGAGATGGGTCCTGACTGGATGGAGCTGTGCGATGATCCCCCTCCACAATCCAATTGATCATATTCAGCGTCATCCGGTCAGGATCCTTGGAATATGAGTCCATGCCGAGTGTTCTCACTCGGTACTTGGACTCATATTAGGTTAAATTTTATTTTTTTAAATTAAATTTTAAATTATTTAAGGTTGAGATGGGTCCTGACTGGATGGAGCTGTGCGATGATCCCCCTCCACAATCCAATTGATCATATTCAGCGTCATCCGGTCAGGATCCTTGGAATATGAGTCCATGCCGAGTGTTCTCACTCGGTACTTGGACTCATATTAGGTTAAATTTTATTTTTTTAAATTAAATTTTAAATTATTTAAGGTTGAGATGGGTCCTGACTGGATGGAGCTGTGCGATGATCCCCCTCCACAATCCAATTGATCATATTCAGCGTCATCCGGTCAGGATCCTTGGAATATGAGTCCATGCCGAGTGTTCTCACTCGGTACTTGGACTCATATTAGGTTAAATTTTATTTTTTTTAAATTAAATTTTAAATTATTTAAGGTTGAGATGGGTCCTGACTGGATGGAGCTGTGCGATGATCCCCCTCCACAATCCAATTGATCATATTCAGCGTCATCCGGTCAGGATCCTTGGAATATGAGTCCATGCCGAGTGTTCTCACTCGGTACTTGGACTCATATTAGGTTAAATTTTATTTTTTTAAATTAAATTTTAAATTATTTAAGGTTGAGATGGGTCCTGACTGGATGGAGCTGTGCGATGATCCCCTCCACAATCCAATTGATCATATTCAGCGTCATCCGGTCAGGATCCTGGGAATATGAGTCCATGCCGAGTGTTCTCACTCGGTACTTGGACTCATATTAGGTTAAATTTTATTTTTTTAAATTAAATTTTAAATTATTTAAGGTTGAGATGGGTCCTGACTGGATGGAGCTGTGCGATGATCCCCCTCCACAATCCAATTGATCATATTCAGCGTCATCCGGTCAGGATCCTTGGAATATGAGTCCATGCCGAGTGTTCTCACTCGGTACTTGGACTCATATTAGGTTAAATTTTATTTTTTTAAATTAAATTTTAAATTATTTAAGGTTGAGATGGGTCCTGACTGGATGGAGCTGTGCGATGATCCCCCTCCACAATCCAATTGATCATATTCAGCGTCATCCGGTCAGGATCCTTGGAATATGAGTCCATGCCGAGTGTTCTCACTCGGTACTTGGACTCATATTAGGTTAAATTTTATTTTTTTAAATTAAATTTTAAATTATTTAAGGTTGAGATGGGTCCTGACTGGATGGAGCTGTGCGATGATCCCCTCCACAATCCAATTGATCATATTCAGCGTCATCCGGTCAGGATCCTTGGAATATGAGTCCATGCCGAGTGTTCTCACTCGGTACTTGGACTCATATTAGGTTAAATTTTATTTTTTTTAAATTAAATTTTAAATTATTTAAGGTTGAGATGGGTCCTGACTGGATGGAGCTGTGCGATGATCCCCCTCCACAATCCAATTGATCATATTCAGCGTCATCCGGTCAGGATCCTTGGAATATGAGTCCATGCCGAGTGTTCTCACTCGGTACTTGGACTCATATTAGGTTAAATTTTATTTTTTTAAATTAAATTTTAAATTATTTAAGGTTGAGATGGGTCCTGACTGGATGGAGCTGTGCGATGATCCCCCTCCACAATCCAATTGATCATATTCAGCGTCATCCGGTCAGGATCCTTGGAATATGAGTCCATGCCGAGTGTTCTCACTCGGTACTTGGACTCATATTAGGTTAAATTTTATTTTTTTAAATTAAATTTTAAATTATTTAAGGTTGAGATGGGTCCTGACTGGATGGAGCTGTGCGATGATCCCCCTCCACAATCCAATTGATCATATTCAGCGTCATCCGGTCAGGATCCTTGGAATATGAGTCCATGCCGAGTGTTCTCACTCGGTACTTGGACTCATATTAGGTTAAATTTTATTTTTTTAAATTAAATTTTAAATTATTTAAGGTTGAGATGGGTCCTGACTGGATGGAGCTGTGCGATGATCCCCTCCACAATCCAATTGATCATATTCAGCGTCATCCGGTCAGGATCCTTGGAATATGAGTCCATGCCGAGTGTTCTCACTCGGTACTTGGACTCATATTAGGTTAAATTTTATTTTTTTAAATTAAATTTTAAATTATTTAAGGTTGAGATGGGTCCTGACTGGATGGAGCTGTGCGATGATCCCCCTCCACAATCCAATTGATCATATTCAGCGTCATCCGGTCAGGATCCTGGGAATATGAGTCCATGCCGAGTGTTCTCACTCGGTACTTGGACTCATATTAGGTTAAATTTTATTTTTTTAAATTAAATTTTAAATTATTTAAGGTTGAGATGGGTCCTGACTGGATGGAGCTGTGCGATGATCCCCCTCCACAATCCAATTGATCATATTCAGCGTCATCCGGTCAGGATCCTTGGAATATGAGTCCATGCCGAGTGTTCTCACTCGGTACTTGGACTCATATTAGGTTAAATTTTATTTTTTTAAATTAAATTTTAAATTATTTAAGGTTGAGATGGGTCCTGACTGGATGGAGCTGTGCGATGATCCCCCTCCACAATCCAATTGATCATATTCAGCGTCATCCGGTCAGGATCCTTGGAATATGAGTCCATGCCGAGTGTTCTCACTCGGTACTTGGACTCATATTAGGTTAAATTTTGTTTTTTTAAATTAAATTTTAAATTATTTAAGGTTGAGATGGGTCCTGACTGGATGGAGCTGTGCGATGATCCCCCTCGACAATCCAATTGATCATATTCAGCGTCATCCGGTCAGGATCCTTGGAATATGAGTCCATGCCGAGTGTTCTCACTCGGTACTTGGACTCATATTAGGTTAAATTTTATTTTTTTAAATTAAATTTTAAATTATTTAAGGTTGAGATGGGTCCTGACTGGATGGAGCTGTGCGATGATCCCCCTCGACAATCCAATTGATCATATTCAGCGTCATCCGGTCAGGATCCTTGGAATATGAGTCCATGCCGAGTGTTCTCACTCGGTACTTGGACTCATATTAGGTTAAATTTTGTTTTTTTAAATTAAATTTTAAATTATTTAAGGTTGAGATGGGTCCTGACTGGATGGAGCTGTGCGATGATCCCCCTCGACAATCCAATTGATCATATTCAGCGTCATCCGGTCAGGATCCTTGGAATATGAGTCCATGCCGAGTGTTCTCACTCGGTACTTGGACTCATATTAGGTTAAATTTTGTTTTTTTAAATTAAATTTTAAATTATTTAAGGTTGAGATGGGTCCTGACTGGATGGAGCTGTGCGATGATCCCCCTCGACAATCCAATTGATCATATTCAGCGTCATCCGGTCAGGATCCTTGGAATATGAGTCCATGCCGAGTGTTCTCACTCGGTACTTGGACTCATATTAGGTTAAATTTTATTTTTTTAAATTAAATTTTAAATTATTTAAGGTTGAGATGGGTCCTGACTGGATGGAGCTGTGCGATGATCCCCCTCGACAATCCAATTGATCATATTCAGCGTCATCCGGTCAGGATCCTTGGAATATGAGTCCATGCCGAGTGTTCTCACTCGGTACTTGGACTCATATTAGGTTAAATTTTATTTTTTTAAATTAAATTTTAAATTATTTAAGGTTGAGATGGGTCCTGACTGGATGGAGCTGTGCGATGATCCCCCTCCACAATCCAATTGATCATATTCAGCGTCATCCGGTCAGGATCCTTGGAATATGAGTCCATGCCGAGTGTTCTCACTCGGTACTTGGACTCATATTAGGTTAAATTTTATTTTTTTAAATTAAATTTTAAATTATTTAAGGTTGAGATGGGTCCTGACTGGATGGAGCTGTGCGATGATCCCCCTCCACAATCCAATTGATCATATTCAGCGTCATCCGGTCAGGATCCTTGGAATATGAGTCCATGCCGAGTGTTCTCACTCGGTACTTGGACTCATATTAGGTTAAATTTTGTTTTTTTAAATTAAATTTTAAATTATTTAAGGTTGAGATGGGTCCTGACTGGATGGAGCTGTGCGATGATCCCCCTCCACAATCCAATTGATCATATTCAGCGTCATCCGGTCAGGATCCTTGGAATATGAGTCCATGCCGAGTGTTCTCACTCGGTACTTGGACTCATATTAGGTTAAATTTTATTTTTTTAAATTAAATTTTAAATTATTTAAGGTTGAGATGGGTCCTGACTGGATGGAGCTGTGCGATGATCCCCCTCGACAATCCAATTGATCATATTCAGCGTCATCCGGTCAGGATCCTTGGAATATGAGTCCATGCCGAGTGTTCTCACTCGGTACTTGGACTCATATTAGGTTAAATTTTGTTTTTTTAAATTAAATTTTAAATTATTTAAGGTTGAGATGGGTCCTGACTGGATGGAGCTGTGCGATGATCCCCCTCCACAATCCAATTGATCATATTCAGCGTCATCCGGTCAGGATCCTTGGAATATGAGTCCATGCCGAGTGTTCTCACTCGGTACTTGGACTCATATTAGGTTAAATTTTATTTTTTTAAATTAAATTTTAAATTATTTAAGGTTGAGATGGGTCCTGACTGGATGGAGCTGTGCGATGATCCCCCTCGACAATCCAATTGATCATATTCAGCGTCATCCGGTCAGGATCCTTGGAATATGAGTCCATGCCGAGTGTTCTCACTCGGTACTTGGACTCATATTAGGTTAAATTTTGTTTTTTTAAATTAAATTTTAAATTATTTAAGGTTGAGATGGGTCCTGACTGGATGGAGCTGTGCGATGATCCCCCTCGACAATCCAATTGATCATATTCAGCGTCATCCGGTCAGGATCCTTGGAATATGAGTCCATGCCGAGTGTTCTCACTCGGTACTTGGACTCATATTAGGTTAAATTTTGTTTTTTTAAATTAAATTTTAAATTATTTAAGGTTGAGATGGGTCCTGACTGGATGGAGCTGTGCGATGATCCCCCTCCACAATCCAATTGATCATATTCAGCGTCATCCGGTCAGGATCCTTGGAATATGAGTCCATGCCGAGTGTTCTCACTCGGTACTTGGACTCATATTAGGTTAAATTTTATTTTTTTAAATTAAATTTTAAATTATTTAAGGTTGAGATGGGTCCTGACTGGATGGAGCTGTGCGATGATCCCCCTCGACAATCCAATTGATCATATTCAGCGTCATCCGGTCAGGATCCTTGGAATATGAGTCCATGCCGAGTGTTCTCACTCGGTACTTGGACTCATATTAGGTTAAATTTTGTTTTTTTAAATTAAATTTTAAATTATTTAAGGTTGAGATGGGTCCTGACTGGATGGAGCTGTGCGATGATCCCCCTCCACAATCCAATTGATCATATTCAGCGTCATCCGGTCAGGATCCTTGGAATATGAGTCCATGCCGAGTGTTCTCACTCGGTACTTGGACTCATATTAGGTTAAATTTTATTTTTTTAAATTAAATTTTAAATTATTTAAGGTTGAGATGGGTCCTGACTGGATGGAGCTGTGCGATGATCCCCCTCGACAATCCAATTGATCATATTCAGCGTCATCCGGTCAGGATCCTTGGAATATGAGTCCATGCCGAGTGTTCTCACTCGGTACTTGGACTCATATTAGGTTAAATTTTGTTTTTTTAAATTAAATTTTAAATTATTTAAGGTTGAGATGGGTCCTGACTGGATGGAGCTGTGCGATGATCCCCCTCCACAATCCAATTGATCATATTCAGCGTCATCCGGTCAGGATCCTTGGAATATGAGTCCATGCCGAGTGTTCTCACTCGGTACTTGGACTCATATTAGGTTAAATTTTATTTTTTTAAATTAAATTTTAAATTATTTAAGGTTGAGATGGGTCCTGACTGGATGGAGCTGTGCGATGATCCCCCTCGACAATCCAATTGATCATATTCAGCGTCATCCGGTCAGGATCCTTGGAATATGAGTCCATGCCGAGTGTTCTCACTCGGTACTTGGACTCATATTAGGTTAAATTTTGTTTTTTTAAATTAAATTTTAAATTATTTAAGGTTGAGATGGGTCCTGACTGGATGGAGCTGTGCGATGATCCCCCTCCACAATCCAATTGATCATATTCAGCGTCATCCGGTCAGGATCCTTGGAATATGAGTCCATGCCGAGTGTTCTCACTCGGTACTTGGACTCATATTAGGTTAAATTTTATTTTTTTAAATTAAATTTTAAATTATTTAAGGTTGAGATGGGTCCTGACTGGATGGAGCTGTGCGATGATCCCCCTCCACAATCCAATTGATCATATTCAGCGTCATCCGGTCAGGATCCTGGGAATATGAGTCCATGCCGAGTGTTCTCACTCGGTACTTGGACTCATATTAGGTTAAATTTTATTTTTTTAAATTAAATTTTAAATTATTTAAGGTTGAGATGGGTCCTGACTGGATGGAGCTGTGCGATGATCCCCCTCCACAATCCAATTGATCATATTCAGCGTCATCCGGTCAGGATCCTTGGAATATGAGTCCATGCCGAGTGTTCTCACTCGGTACTTGGACTCATATTAGGTTAAATTTTATTTTTTTAAATTAAATTTTAAATTATTTAAGGTTGAGATGGGTCCTGACTGGATGGAGCTGTGCGATGATCCCCCTCCACAATCCAATTGATCATATTCAGCGTCATCCGGTCAGGATCCTTGGAATATGAGTCCATGCCGAGTGTTCTCACTCGGTACTTGGACTCATATTAGGTTAAATTTTGTTTTTTTAAATTAAATTTTAAATTATTTAAGGTTGAGATGGGTCCTGACTGGATGGAGCTGTGCGATGATCCCCCTCGACAATCCAATTGATCATATTCAGCGTCATCCGGTCAGGATCCTTGGAATATGAGTCCATGCCGAGTGTTCTCACTCGGTACTTGGACTCATATTAGGTTAAATTTTATTTTTTTAAATTAAATTTTAAATTATTTAAGGTTGAGATGGGTCCTGACTGGATGGAGCTGTGCGATGATCCCCCTCGACAATCCAATTGATCATATTCAGCGTCATCCGGTCAGGATCCTTGGAATATGAGTCCATGCCGAGTGTTCTCACTCGGTACTTGGACTCATATTAGGTTAAATTTTGTTTTTTTAAATTAAATTTTAAATTATTTAAGGTTGAGATGGGTCCTGACTGGATGGAGCTGTGCGATGATCCCCCTCGACAATCCAATTGATCATATTCAGCGTCATCCGGTCAGGATCCTTGGAATATGAGTCCATGCCGAGTGTTCTCACTCGGTACTTGGACTCATATTAGGTTAAATTTTATTTTTTTAAATTAAATTTTAAATTATTTAAGGTTGAGATGGGTCCTGACTGGATGGAGCTGTGCGATGATCCCCCTCGACAATCCAATTGATCATATTCAGCGTCATCCGGTCAGGATCCTTGGAATATGAGTCCATGCCGAGTGTTCTCACTCGGTACTTGGACTCATATTAGGTTAAATTTTATTTTTTTAAATTAAATTTTAAATTATTTAAGGTTGAGATGGGTCCTGACTGGATGGAGCTGTGCGATGATCCCCCTCCACAATCCAATTGATCATATTCAGCGTCATCCGGTCAGGATCCTTGGAATATGAGTCCATGCCGAGTGTTCTCACTCGGTACTTGGACTCATATTAGGTTAAATTTTATTTTTTTAAATTAAATTTTAAATTATTTAAGGTTGAGATGGGTCCTGACTGGATGGAGCTGTGCGATGATCCCCCTCCACAATCCAATTGATCATATTCAGCGTCATCCGGTCAGGATCCTTGGAATATGAGTCCATGCCGAGTGTTCTCACTCGGTACTTGGACTCATATTAGGTTAAATTTTGTTTTTTTAAATTAAATTTTAAATTATTTAAGGTTGAGATGGGTCCTGACTGGATGGAGCTGTGCGATGATCCCCCTCCACAATCCAATTGATCATATTCAGCGTCATCCGGTCAGGATCCTTGGAATATGAGTCCATGCCGAGTGTTCTCACTCGGTACTTGGACTCATATTAGGTTAAATTTTGTTTTTTTAAATTAAATTTTAAATTATTTAAGGTTGAGATGGGTCCTGACTGGATGGAGCTGTGCGATGATCCCCCTCCACAATCCAATTGATCATATTCAGCGTCATCCGGTCAGGATCCTTGGAATATGAGTCCATGCCGAGTGTTCTCACTCGGTACTTGGACTCATATTAGGTTAAATTTTGTTTTTTTAAATTAAATTTTAAATTATTTAAGGTTGAGATGGGTCCTGACTGGATGGAGCTGTGCGATGATCCCCCTCCACAATCCAATTGATCATATTCAGCGTCATCCGGTCAGGATCCTTGGAATATGAGTCCATGCCGAGTGTTCTCACTCGGTACTTGGACTCATATTAGGTTAAATTTTGTTTTTTTAAATTAAATTTTAAATTATTTAAGGTTGAGATGGGTCCTGACTGGATGGAGCTGTGCGATGATCCCCCTCCACAATCCAATTGATCATATTCAGCGTCATCCGGTCAGGATCCTTGGAATATGAGTCCATGCCGAGTGTTCTCACTCGGTACTTGGACTCATATTAGGTTAAATTTTGTTTTTTTAAATTAAATTTTAAATTATTTAAGGTTGAGATGGGTCCTGACTGGATGGAGCTGTGCGATGATCCCCCTCCACAATCCAATTGATCATATTCAGCGTCATCCGGTCAGGATCCTTGGAATATGAGTCCATGCCGAGTGTTCTCACTCGGTACTTGGACTCATATTAGGTTAAATTTTATTTTTTTAAATTAAATTTTAAATTATTTAAGGTTGAGATGGGTCCTGACTGGATGGAGCTGTGCGATGATCCCCCTCCACAATCCAATTGATCATATTCAGCGTCATCCGGTCAGGATCCTGGGAATATGAGTCCATGCCGAGTGTTCTCACTCGGTACTTGGACTCATATTAGGTTAAATTTTATTTTTTTAAATTAAATTTTAAATTATTTAAGGTTGAGATGGGTCCTGACTGGATGGAGCTGTGCGATGATCCCCCTCCACAATCCAATTGATCATATTCAGCGTCATCCGGTCAGGATCCTGGGAATATGAGTCCATGCCGAGTGTTCTCACTCGGTACTTGGACTCATATTAGGTTAAATTTTATTTTTTTAAATTAAATTTTAAATTATTTAAGGTTGAGATGGGTCCTGACTGGATGGAGCTGTGCGATGATCCCCCTCCACAATCCAATTGATCATATTCAGCGTCATCCGGTCAGGATCCTTGGAATATGAGTCCATGCCGAGTGTTCTCACTCGGTACTTGGACTCATATTAGGTTAAATTTTATTTTTTTAAATTAAATTTTAAATTATTTAAGGTTGAGATGGGTCCTGACTGGATGGAGCTGTGCGATGATCCCCCTCCACAATCCAATTGATCATATTCAGCGTCATCCGGTCAGGATCCTGGGAATATGAGTCCATGCCGAGTGTTCTCACTCGGTACTTGGACTCATATTAGGTTAAATTTTATTTTTTTAAATTAAATTTTAAATTATTTAAGGTTGAGATGGGTCCTGACTGGATGGAGCTGTGCGATGATCCCCCTCCACAATCCAATTGATCATATTCAGCGTCATCCGGTCAGGATCCTGGGAATATGAGTCCATGCCGAGTGTTCTCACTCGGTACTTGGACTCATATTAGGTTAAATTTTATTTTTTTAAATTAAATGTTAAATTATTTAAGGTTGAGATGGGTCCTGACTGGATGGAGCTGTGCGATGATCCCCCTCCACAATCCAATTGATCATATTCAGCGTCATCCGGTCAGGATCCTTGGAATATGAGTCCATGCCGAGTGTTCTCACTCGGTACTTGGACTCATATTAGGTTAAATTTTATTTTTTTAAATTAAATTTTAAATTAATTAAGGTTCAGATGGGTCCTGGCTGGATGAAGCTGTGCGATGATCCCCCTCCACAATTCAATTGATCATATTCAGCGTCATCCCGTCAGGACCCTGGGAATATGAATCCATGCCGAGTGTTCTCACTCGGTACTTGGACTCATATTAGGTTAAATTTTATTTTTTTAAATTAAATTTTAAATTATTTAAGGTTGAGGTGGGTCCTTCTAGTCCCTCCCTTGTCAAATATTTTCCAGAATCGCCACGCTTCTTCCCCATCCGAATTCTACCAAGTATACCAACGCGAATCTCAAATTCATCAAAACTTTCTACACGTAATAACGCATTTTTTCCAAATTTTGTTGTTGTTTGTTTTGCAGAAATACCAAGAATGGCTCAATGCGTACTACACACCACTCGATACTCTCAATTATTATTATTATAATGACCATAACTTGTATTTGTAAACAGTTGTCGTCGGGTTTTGTCAAGTGTAAATATTAATAACAAGTCAGTTTTGTAAATTTTCTTTAATCGGCATTATTGGTGAAATGAAATTACTAATTATATTCATATTTTGTTACGTGAATATGTTTGGTGAGTAAATTGCCTTTCAAATCTAATTTTCCATCCTTATTTTATTTTAGTTTTTCCTTGTCGGATTGACAATCAAATCCAAGGCTCTTTTAAGAGAAAATCGAGTCGATTAATCGTATCCGATGCTCAAGGTCGTAGCTCATTCCTCTATGAAGATGTATGTAATCAAAATGAGCCGAGTCATCGAACCCATTTCAGTTTCAAATCACGCCAACCTCGATGACAGATTACGGCGATTGTTATCTTAAATTCGGCTCATCCTACATCTTCGGATTGAAGAGAATGGGCAAATCAATCTGCTACAGATGCATGACTCCCATAGTCCTCTCTGCAAATGTTGTGCATCTTGCTCATCGCAATGGTACAAAATGTAATATGACGGTATTAAATACGGTATTACAGACGATTCTTGTTTCGACGATTCAATAGAAGCCAAGAGATCTTGCTTCGATCCAAATGCGGTAAAATTGACTGATGGAGAGTTGATATTCAGTATGTATTTTTTGTTGAATTTTCCTTCAAAATGATTGTTGACCAACAGGAACGGATATTGAGCAGAAGACTGTGTGCAGTCCAATCATCGGTAATTTTGAGATCGCTTATCGCATGAACGACGCCGCGCTGAGTTGTGAAAGGGGAAATGGAACCAAGGTTGCTTTGGATTTTAATCGAAGTGCAATTAAATGCTTTTTAGGCTAATACTTGTGGGGATCCTTCAATCTTAGCCATATCGTTTCGGAATTGCTCGTTCCCAGACTTTGGTAAGTTTATGATCGCACGCCAACTGGTTATGTGCTCACTAAACGTGCTCAATTCTTGTTTTCCGGGAAGATAATTTTTCCGGGATTGTCTTAAAAAATTAAATTGTCTTAAAAGAAGGTATAATTTTCGAATAATCGCTATTTCCATTCCGCTCAAAAATAGAAAAAATTACCAAATGTGCCGTTTAAAGATTATTGTCCACATTTATTCCACGAAATAATATGCTGAAGCACTTTTCATCCGAATTTTAATTTTTCTCCCAAAAATAGTATCACTATTGGATTAGAAATGTTATAAGCTTTTGTTTGATACCCATAATAGTATACTTTTCGTGGATTTGATGAGTAGTATTCTTTTTGGTAAAAATTTAGGTAAAATATAGGTAATCGTAGAATTGTTAAAAGTTCTATACATTTTTGGATTCAGTATGAAATTCCGAGTTTAATTATATTAAAATAGCAATTGTTTAATCCGAAATATTTTATTTCTTTATTTATTTATGGTATGCCAATAAAATGGGATGTTATTAAATCTAGGAAAATCGGAAATTGCTCCCGTCGGAAAATAAAATCCATTTCCGCAAAACGGATTATTACACCATAGACATTAAAATACTTCTTCAAACTTCAACGGATTAATTAATTAAAACAAAAGAGGATGCGTAGCATACCTGGTAGAGGATTTGATTCACGAAAAATCTATGTTGGTTCGATTCCTTTGAGATCTTTGATATTTTAGTCTTTTTTTATAAAAATGAGAAAAAAATCGAAATTTAAAATGAGATGGTGTAATAATCCGTGATTTTTGCAGATATGCATTTTATTTTCCGACGGGAGCAATTTCCGCTTTTCCTAGATTTAATAACATCCCATAAAATGAGCTCAGTAAACGTGCTCAAATATAAATTTTTGAAAAGATATTATCAAAATCTAAGAATATGAATAGTTTGATTTTATCATTTTTGAATTATTTTCAATGGTCTTAATGAGAACGTGAATAAATATTCAATTTGTGTTAATAATTTCTCTGTTTTTCATTATATTTCTTCAAAATTTCTAGATCACGTCAGATTTATTACTTTTATTTTTTATAAAAATAAAATTTGAATTGTCAATTTCTCAGGTTTTGATAATATAAATCTGTTTAGATAGTTTAAGAAAAGCCTAGTTAAACTGGTATAAAAAATTTGTCATTAAACTAACGTAAAATTTTTCAGACGCACTCAAAAATCATTATTTTCAGTTGGCGTGCGTGTGCTAGACACATATGTATGTAGTGATGGGAGGGACCCCGTTTTTTGGAATACCGGGCGGACCTTACTTAAAAAATTGAAAATTTCAAAACCCGGGTCAGGAGGGAGTCCCTCTCATCACTGAACGGTAATAGTGACAATTAAAGAGTAGGAAGAGCGAGAGCAAGAGACGAGTGAACCTTTCTCTTTTAAATTATGTAAAAATATGTAGAAAAAAAACATCACTATTTCAATATACACAGACTTCCCTTTCTCCCAACCCGGGACTCAGAACCGGGACTGGGATTTCCCCTTTTCCCTACCCGGGACACTCCCATCATTGATATGTACACAAAATTTAAATTTTCTTTCCGCATTAGCACCAATTCATCTCAAAATTGCAGACATGAACCTTAGCTGCATTGGCACGTGGACGGATCATCTTAATCAAACGTACATAATCGTGAAAAACGTCGAAAACGACGATTACCGTTGTGGGGTTAGTTTATCGTCTACACGCCAATTGAATTTTTAAAAACCAAAATACAATCGGTACATTAATACGTCTTAAAAAACTATTAATAATCAGTTGGTGTCATTTAAGCCATTCATCGTCAACATTTACTCATTTAATAAGCTTAAATGTCATTTTCTAATTTTTTTTAAAAAGTACAATAAATTGAAGATAATTTTGATTTATAATAGTTTTACACGTATGTTAAGAAATGCGTCATTTTAATTTGGTGGGATCGGTTATATCTTTTGACTGCACGTCAGGACAGAACATTGCAAAAATGTGTCCAAAATTTTGAAAAAAAAAACAATTTAAAGGTAGCAGCGAAGAAAAAGGCGCATTCATGCTTTTCCTTGATTTTCAATGTTTGTTCCTTGATTTTCAATTTCCACAATATTTTTTTTAGTTATTTAAAATTCTGGATTGTACCTGTTTTAAATTATTTAAAATCTATTTATTAATTCAGATGAAATTGTGTTTTTTGCCAATTTTGTCTATCTTCCCTATCAACTCACTTTTCCTTCTTTCAGTTAATCACATCAGATAATGGCATTCACAAGATCTTCTTCTCCAATGATTCTTCCTGCGCTTCGGTTTCTTCAAAGAATTCTTTCGACACTTATTACCTCTACCCAGGTATCACCTCCAGCTGTTTAATGAAAGCAATTTGATCAAATGTAGAAGCCAATTCAAAGCCATTTATTCCATGCTCCTTTCCTGAATGGCTTCGCGGCAGCTACGATGCAATGACAGTCGCTGCTCAGGAGCTATTCTACACTGATATCGAAGACATTCCCACCGTCTCCTATTGCGTACAATCATTTGATGACAGAGTCCTAGTGTTTTCCGAAACCAAATGGTTTGGATTTGAATTAAGTTTCCATATAAGAGTTATTGATTTCAGCGGTGATCCACTCGGCTACCATTGTCTGATGTTCAACCCGCGGAGTCGGAATGTGATCGACTTGAGGACGACGCTGCAGCCGAGTCCATTCTCCAACTCTTCCATCTGTTTGTAAGCTATTTGTCGTGTTCGCCATTGGAAACTTCTTTGTAGCAATGAGACACAGTGGGAGGGGTCCGAATGGGTGACGTCGGTAGTGGAATACACCGACAAACATCCATGCGGGGTTCAGGGAAGTTTTCGCACTCTGAAGAATGTGAAGAGCGAGTTTTATTATCACGTCGATTTTGATTGTGACGATTTTTCCAAAATGGTTTTGCAAGTTTCGACAAGTTTTGAGGAGCCGCCGTTTGAAAGTGAGTTTATGAATGAGCTCAGAGGAGAAATAGCACGCCAAGTTGAGTGTTTTAACTAAACGCTCAGAAAACATACTCAAATATTGTTTTGAGTTAAGAGAAATAGAATTTGTAACATCGTCAAATACTATCACACGTAACCCAGTGTGAAATTATAATTACACGTACACGCACGCCAACTAGGCTCAGGAAACCTGCTGAAATCGAACTTTCTGAAAACATTTTAGTATTTTTAGATAGTTTAAGGAAGGAATAGTTAAATAGTGGTAATCATTATTTTATTGAAGTGACTTAACAAGTTTCAGACACTCTTAAAAATCGGAAAATCTTAATTTCCTGTCGGCATGCGTACACGCCAATTGGAAGACTAATAAAAGGAGCTCAAAAAATGTGCTTAAGTCTAATCTTTCGTGAACATTCGAATATTTATAGAAAGTTTAAGAAAAAGCTCACAAACTGGCAGAGACAATATTTGCTGTAAGACAAGCGTAAAAATGAGAAAATGATTATTTCCAATTGGCGTCTACCTTACACGTATTTCTTTGATAAAACTTTTAAAAACCTAAAATTACAGCGGCACTGCACTGCCACGAAGTATGCAGCATGTTGCAAAAGTTCACGCACCAATTGAATTTTTAAAAAATGAAAACACGCCCTTTTTTACTTAATTTTTTTGGTTCTAAAACATTTTGAGGAGCCTAAAACAAACTTAATACAATTAATAAATTATTATAAACGATTCTAAGCAAGAAAGTACATCAAATTTTATAAAGATACGCTGTAATTAAAAAAAGTTTAAATAATGGAAATTAATAAATGAAGGGCGTGTTTTCATTTTTTTAAATTCAATTGGTGCGTGAACTTTTGCAACATGCTGCATACATCGTGGCAGTGCAGTGCAGAGGCACGTCTAATCAAAATAACGATTTTCTATTTTTTTGTTAAAATCCACGTGGGTCTTGTTTTTTTAAGCGTGATTTTTGAATTTCCACGTAGTAATAACCAATAATTTTTGACGCAAATTGAATAAGCTTGCCTTAAAATATCTAAAAACCTTAAAATTGTACCAGAAAATTTTGTGAGAAACCACCAAACGAGCTTGCATTTCTAAGAGTGCATTTGGCTTGCTTGCACGTGTATTGGTTACAGCCTTCTCTTAAACTGTAGATTTCTAGGATAGTTTATGCTTAAATGAGGAGCCAAGAAGTCATTTGGCGTGCAGCTGCAGAAAACAACAATGATTTTATTCTTTCAGCGCAGACATACACTTGCTTGGCTTCTTGGCATTACAACGAAAAATTGATAATCTACACGGAATCTAGCTCAGGATTACACGAGTGTTTTGTAAGTTTTAAAAGGTTTTTTTGCATAAAAAATGCAAAATTTGTAAAATCGAGGAATTCGTGTGCTCAGAAAAGATGCTCAAATTGCATGTTTGCATGTTTTGATAAGAAGCGCATATTTGTAGATAGTTTTCTTCCTTTTTTCTTTTTTGTTTTATTCCAATCTAAAATCTAATTTGCAGATTACAAAGATCGTCGACAATAAGCGACTATTAATGTTTTCAAGTGGTGAGCAATGCAATCGCGATTTTGAGTTCAAAAACAACTCGAATATCATAATGGCGGACGAGATATCAAAATGCGAGCGGCGTGCATTCGGTACAACAAAATCGAGAAAACCCGTGAATCGTGAAAAAATAGACGTCGAGCAGGCAACCAAATCAACGGCTTTGGAAGATGACGATGAGATGAGCGCATTCTCCGACGAATTCTGGTTTAACGCAACACCATCAGAGTGTATAATTTTGGCGAATTTTATTTTCATTCTTATACTAGAAATCTTTGATCAATAAGACTGGTTTTGATTAAATGTTGAGTGGATAATTGAGCGAAAATTAAACGCATCGAGTTGGAGACGATGAATGTGACAAAACAGGCGAATGGCAGCGAGTTGAGGACAATGAAGAGCACACAAGTTGTCAGGCATTCGAATGACGACCACGACCATTCGTTTCCGTAGACGAAGCATTCTGAATAGCCAATCTCCGATGGGTCCCTGCAAGAAAATTCGTTTTTGTAGCTAAATTCATATTTGCGCTAAAAGTCTTCGATTAATTTTTGAAATATATACATATATGCATGTGCAAGTTGTGTTCTTTAAGATACTATAATAATTTAAACAAACTAAAAGACAGTAATATCTGAAAATGCCTTCAATCTTTAAAAATCTTGAAATAAATCTGTTATAGGGATCAAAATTAGGGATTTTACAAAATTAAATTGCAAAATTGCTTATTATAAATTCTAACGTGTTAATTAAAATATTTATTTCACGTAAATTATTGATATTTGTCTTAAACTATCTAAAAATCGTATTAATTGCCTTAAACTCTAGATTAAAGAGGCTTTTCTGTCATCTTGTATTTACAAATTCAATTTGCATGTTATAGAAAATATAAAATTCCTCTAAAACTATTCGATGGATTTTAAATTTACAATTATATATGATTGCGCAAAATTTGTTCTTTAAGATGGATACGGTAAGAAAATAAAAACTCTAAAGTACAGTAATCTCAGAAAATCACCTTGAAATTGTCAAATGTTTCCGAAAATTCAGGCATTTATCTTCCATAAAAATAATTTGTTGAAATCTTTGATGGTTTTTTTAAATTTATAGGCATATATGCTTGTGCAAATTTTGTTCTCTAAGATACTGTAATAATACTAAAACTACAATACAGTAATCTTAGAAAGTGTCGTGAAACTTGACAAATAGCAATATCTTTTAGAAAATGTGTAATTTCTCTAAAAATCTTCGATATTTTTTTTGATTTTCATACATATATGATTCTGCACAATTTGTTCTTTAAGGTACTGTAATAATACTAAAAACTACAATACAGTAATCTTAGAAAGTGTCGTCAAACTTGGAAAATAGCAATATCTTCCAAAAATGTTTATTTTCTCTAAAAATCTTCGATAATTTTTTGATTTTCATACATATATGATTCTGCACAATTTGTTCTTTAAGGTACTGTAATAATACTAAAAACTACAATACAGTAACCTCAGAAAATTCCCTCAAACATAGGAAATAATGAGTAAAATATTTCAAAAAAAAACCTTCTGAAAACTTGAATTTTCTCTAAAAATCTTCGATAATTTTTTGATTTTCGTACATATATGATTCTGCATAATTTTCTCTTTAAGATACTGTAATAATACTAAAAACTACAATACAGTAATCCTAGAAAGTGTCGTGAAACTTGACAAATTTTTCCAAGAAACTTGACATTATATCTTCCAGAAAATGTGTATTTTCTCTAAAACTCTTCGATATTTTTTTGATTTTCGTACAAATATGATTCTACATAAATTGTTCTTTAAGATACTGTAATATTATCAAAAATCTATAGTACAGTAACTTCAAAAATTTCCCACAAACATAACAATTCATGAGCGAAATATGTCAAAATATCTTTTTGAAAACATTAATTTTCTCAAAAACTTCGATAATTTTTTGAATTTCATACATATAGGATTTTGCATAATTTTCTCTCTAAGATACTGGAATAATACTAAAAACTGCAATACAGTAATCTTCGAAAATGTCGTCAAACTTGACAAATTTTTCCGAAAATCTTGGCATTATATCTTCCAGAAAATGTGTATTTTCTCTAAAACTCTTCGATAATTTTTGGATTTTCGTACAAATATGATTCTACACAATTTTTTCTTTAAGATACTGTAATATTACAAATAATATATAGTACCGTAACCTCAGAAAATTCCCTCAAACATAACAATTCATTAGCGAAATATGTCAAAATATCTATTTGAAAACTTGAATTTTCTCTAAAACTCTTCGATAATTTATTGATATTCGTACATATATTATTCTGCACAATTTGTTGTCTAAGATACTGTAATAATACTAAAAACTACAATACAGTAATCTTAGAAAGTGTCGTCAAACTTTTGAGAAAAACTTGACATTATATCTTCCAGAAAATGTGTATTTTCTCTAAAACTCTTCGATAAATTTTTATTAAACTTAAATTTAGAAGAAATAATATCCATGCACGCCAAATGCAATGATTAAATAAAGAGCTCACAAAAAACTCTGTAATAAAAATAAATTTAAAACAAAAATTAAGACAAATATGCCGAGATCAAATAGCTTAAAGTTCTTACGTCTAGATTAAAAAGAACTCAATTTAATATTGAAAAATACTACAATAATCAGTAAACTAAAAAACCTTACCTCACAAAAGACGCAACTTTTGACGTATCAGTGAGCTCACAATCAAACACAGCCTCGATCAACTTCTTATCATTCACAATATAATCAATCTCATTAATAGAATGATCTATAAAAGATTTGAGCAGATTATTTAGTTGATAATGTGCATCAACAATCGAATTCATCTGAAACGCGCCATCAATTTCTCGAAAACTGACCAAAAGAGGCAAAAAACCTTTGCGGTTACCGAGTCGGCACCAGCGCCAAAATTCTGTCGTGCAATCGAGTGAATCTCATCATACTTTTGTCTTAATGCCAAAGGAATGTTCACTGAGAATGTCTGAAGCTCTGAATCAGATTCCAGGCCGCGGAATCCACACAAATTATCCTAAAATGGTTTTAGTCTGGAAGTTTGTTGGAATCACCAACTCTTTCTCTCTGCAGGAACAAGTTCATTTCGCCCATTCCCGCATCGCCCTTGCCATGAACTGATCTTCCGTGAATGTAATATCCATGCAAGTTGTGGATGAATGAAAACACACTAAACACACATTTAGTCTAGTATTTCTCTCAAATCCACCTTATATTCGAGATGGAGCACAAGTCGATGAAATTGTGGAACGGATCCACAACGATTCTCTCCACGACTATCACTTGCACAAGCCATTGGCACATTAGCACAAATAAGTAAATAAATGCGACGACCGCCAACTTTGTCATTAACGCGGTTTGACTCGTTTCCACGTCCATTATTACTGTAACGAGAAGATGAGGAATAATGGAAGAGTTGGAAACCTGTGCTAAAGCCCGGCTCAACAACGGCATAATTGCAGAAATTCAAGTATTCGTGAATGATAATTATTGAGAGCATTTGGAACGAAAGCGATGTTTTTCGATATTGGTGCAGCTCATTCCACTCGTTTGCGATTAAATACGTTCTCCTTAATTATCTTTTTTACGGTAAATATTCTATATTGTCTTACTAGTTAATTTCTCTTTTTCTTTATACCCTAGCTGACAAAAGTTTTGTCACAAATGTTTTTTCGGGTTTAACTTTTTTGTTACTTGACCAAATTGGCTGATTTTTTGATATGATAGATTCATATGGTTGTAGATTATTTTACAAATTCCCGCTTGTGATTACGATGATCCGTTTTACAGTGACAAGCGTTTATCCTAAAACGCGTACACTAGCTGACAAAAGTTTTGTCACAAATGTTTTTTCGGGTTTAACTTTTTTGTGACTTGACCAAATTTGCTGATTTTTTGATATTTTATGTGAATCAGTGTTTAAAATGTTATAGTAGCAAAATGTGGTTTAAATTACCATGGCAATTTCGGTACCGCGCATTCCGTTTTCCCTCATATTGATAACAGCTTGCCGGGTGGCAATTGGAGTTTGTTTACGTGGAGTCATCTCTAAAATGTTGCCAATTACTGCTATTTTCAATAAACTATGAAAAAATATAATTGAACTTTAAAAATTATTAAAAAATGCAGTGCAAGAAAAGTGCGTAATATCTTTGAGCTACGCGTTTTACGATAAACGCTTGTCACTGTAAAACGGATCATCGTAATCACAAGCGGGAATTTGTAAAATAATCTACAACCATATGAACCTATCATATCAAAAAATCAGCCTATTTTGGTCAAGTCACAAAAAAGTTAAACCCGAAAAACATTTGTGACAAAACTTTTGTCAGCTAGTGTATATTTCTCTCTCTCTCTCTCTCGCTATTTAAAAAATAGTTGGATTACTTTCTGATAAAATGTTGAGGTTTTTAGATATTTTAAAACAAGTTTATTAGTTTTGCCTAAAAAAGCTTATCTCTCTGGGTCTCAAATTATGTGCACAAGAAGGCGAATCGGAATTCTGGATAAGAAGGTTGCCTGGCCCACCACTGTTTAGAGAGAGCGATGTTTAGAGAGAGCTGGTCCGCTTCTCTATAAGAGAATGACAGCCGACTCCTAAGTATCATAGGAGGCTAACATAGAATCCTTGCTGGAAATCTTCCACTGCTTCATTGCCGACAGACTACAGATGATGACTATGATAAAATAAAAATACTGAACATTCTTGATAGTGTAACGAGCTACATGGCTGCATCGCTCTGAACTTCAGCTGCCATGCCTCGTTTGCTACACATTGAGTCCAAGACAAAGAATGAACTGTTTATTGTAATATAATAATTACTTATATACCTTTTCTCAAGGGGGCGTGGCTTGATACTAGTGTCTCAGCCACTACAATAGTTTCACAAGACAAACGATTCAACTCTTGGATATCGAAATTCAAAGTAGCTATAAAGAGCATCACAGAGTCTACACGACTATGCGAATCAAGCTTGGTCTCCATTCAACGGAATTCCATAAGGTAACAAACAAGAATAGTTGACTTGCGAGTGAATATAAGTTCGACCATTCGGGAACTTTTCATATTTATTGTGAAAAATTTGTATGCTTATATGATTATAGCATAATAATTCTACTCATTGCTTTAAATTATAAATTTAAAGATTTTCAAATAAAACCTTGAAAATCAAAAAAAAATGTCCTGCCGTTCTACCACTGCGCTATTGACCCGATGGTTTCGCATTGTTTAAACCGGTATTTATTGAAAATAGCACGCCAAATGGAAATTAGCAGCTTCTATTATATTAAATGTATATTATAACCTTTCACGTATTAACTTCAGAATACTTTTTCACGTAAAAATATCACGCACATTCTAAACTATATAGAATACTACATCTCTGAACCCAAAACTATGTCTGAGAATGTTTTCTGAGCTTTCAGTTTTAACGCTCAATTTGGCGTGAAAATAGTTTCACGTAAACCACGTGAATGTTGAAAAAAATATGATAAAACGATAGTTTTTAATAAGATAATATATCCCTTAAAATATGAACGGGATTGCTTAACGTTAACTACATAAAGTTTGCATTTGAAAATCGCGTTTTTTGGGTTTTAGACCCATTTTTTACCCACTTAAATCATTTTGTGGGTTTTGTCAGTAATTTTTTGTCACTATACTATTTGGGTCATAGGGAATCTATCTGCAAAGTTTTTATCAAAATCTGAGAGCCCGACCTAAAACACTTCCCTTGTAAGTATCCTAAGTAAGTTTCAAAAATGGCCCGTTAACCGGTTTGGCTGTATTATTTTTTTAAAAAAGTTTAATATAAAAAAATTACAAAACTTACCAGACTACAATTGGCTCCTGTTGCGTGGATTTCACTAGATCTCTACTCTGCGGCTGAATAGTTTCATTTATCTAATAACAGAATACAATTTAAGAATCTCTAATATATCCGAAACCTGTCGCAGTCTCGGTCTCTCCCAGTCGACAAAAAATGTTTCTTGAAATATGAGCGAGCTCATTTTGAACACCAACGAGATGAACTTTAAAATGGCGGCAATCATGAAATAATTAAAGATGGATTGCTGTTGATCATCCGACAGAATGTTGTACATAGCAAATGTCTGCGATTTATACGCGAATGTAACCCAAATGATAATAAATGAGAAGAAAATGAAGAAAACGTCCCCTAGGACTGAAATTTCTCGAATGAGGAAGTATAAAATCGATGAGGCATCGATGGCGGATGATTTTCCCATTCGTCGACCCCAACTGCAATAAGGTTGGGATTCTGGATACAAAAATGAGGCGGCAAACCTATATGAGCAGATGGCCGACCAGAATAGCGAAAGGGGTATGAACACGGACAATAATATGACAATCTTCTGATCATAATCCGAAGGATCCTTTACGTAACGGATCTCGAACGAACTCTTTAGCATGTCATCCTCACTGTCGTCGTATTCAATAGCGAGAAGAGGTGGATAAATGAAGCCGTCGGAGTCTTTCTGAAAAGCAAATTAGAATTATCTAAATTGTTTTGTAGGATACCTGCAGCTCAATTACTAAAGTAATTGTCGATGCGTATCTGCTGCGACTCATTGAATAATCATCGACAAGGTAGAAGCGTCGCGATAAAATCCACCGACTTCTTTCATTGTTTAGAAAGTTTACAATTTGGTTGTTTACTCGAATCGCGCTGTTCAAAACGAAGATCGGGTAGATCTTGAGCATTTTTTAGTGACAAGAGTTTTATACCGACTTACCTTGGTCTGCTGCAGCTTGTTCTTGTACTTTAGATAAGGCTCGTAGAACTTGTTCGAATGGAGGCTTTCAGATGGCTTTTGCAGAAAACATTGCTGCTTCAAAGTGCGCCCAAAGCGGTAAAATTGTTTTGGGCGATTTGCAGGTCCGCACAAGTTCAAGTTGACGTCGTGCATGTCGAAGAATCCGTCAAACGAGCCGTTCAGGTCGAATCTGAGTTTGTGTTGAAATAATGATTGATTGGAGGTCTTGTGAGAACCGAGCGAATATTATTTCTATTATGGAAGTGTCTTCGAATGTAAATTGACGGTCTATCGCGTTTTCTTTGTCGAGCTCGTTGTAATCGCTGAGTCTCGTTGGATCAATTGAGAATTGCCTAAAGGGGGAATGTAAAAGCACTCCAGTGCCACGAAACCTCCATCTTTTAATTTATTATTTTTATTTTCAATATTTACAAGTCATTTATATATTGACGATGAAGACATTTCTGGTCCATTAAGAGTTTCTTTTCATTAATTGTTAAATACAATATCACGCAAACTGGAACAGTGAGACCACCCAGATAAATTATATCAGGGGTAATTGTAATTAGCACAATCTTTTAGGATCTATCAATAATCTGAGCAAAAAATACAATCGGTATTATCCTGTGGAATACTGTATTATGATCTGAAACTTTCCAAAATCAAGCATTTCAGTTGGCGTGCAATATTGAAAATAAAAATTATAAATTAAAAAAAGCAGTGTTTGCAATTGGTGCGAAGTCTTGGCAGTGGATTGTAAGATTGTATAATTTGTAAAAAAAAATATGAGAATTTTAGAATGTTAAAAGGTTCGTGTTAACTTTCACGTGAAAGGTACATATCAGTGATGGGAAGAACCCCCGGGTATTTTTCTAAAAAAAAAGGGATCCCGGTCCCGGGTAGGGAAAAAGAGAATTCCCGCGATCCGCGTTTTGAAATTCTCAATTATTTAAGGTCACGCCCACTCAGAATTCCCAAAAACGGGGTCCCTCCCATTACTGGAACATACACAACCCAAATTGAATGATTAAGTTGAGCTCCTAGACAAGATGCTCATTTTGCAAATTTAGATAATAATCATATGTTTTCAGGTAGTTTATAACGGGCTAGAAAAAAAGACGTATCAAGGTATAGAAAAATAATACGTGTAAATTAGTAAGACACGTTTAAATACTGCAAAATGTTAATTTCCATTTGGTGTGCTAGTGCACTAGCGGACAAAAGTTTTGTCACAAATGGTTTTTCGGGTTTAACTATATTGTGACTTGACCAAATTGGCTGATTTTTTCCTATGATAGATTCATATGATTGTAGATTATTTTACAAATTCCCGCTTGTGATTACGATGATCCGTTTTACAGTGACAAGCGTTTATCGTAAAACGCGTACACTAGTGGACAAAAGTTTTGTCACAAATGTTTATTCGGGTTTAACTTTTTTGTGACTTGACCAAATTGCCTGATTTTTTGATATTTTATGTGAATCAGTGTTTGAAATGTTATAGTAGCAAAATTTGATTTAAATTACCATGGCAATTTCGGTACCACGCATTCCGTTTTCCCTCATATTGATAACAGCTTGCCGGGTGGCAATTGGAGTTTCTTTACGTGGAGTCATCTCTAAAATGTTGCCAATTACTGTTATTTTCAATAAATTATGAGAAAAATATAATTGAACTTTAAAAATTATTAAAAAGTGCAGTGCAAGAAAAGTGCGTAATATCCTTGAGCTACGCGTTTTACGATAAACGCTTGTCACTGGAGAACGGATCATCGTAATCACAAGCAGGAATTTGTAAAATAATCTACAACCATATGAATCTATCATATCAAAAAATCAGCCAATTTGGTCAAGTCACAATAAAGTTAAACCCGAAATAACATTTGTGACAAAACTTTTGTCAGCTAGTGTATGCACTCCAGGAAAAAACAATAAAAAATTATGTCCTAGATTAAAAAAAAAGGGACTTAATATGAATCGTATATTTCCTGAAAGACTGATAAAATAAAATCGCAGTTTTTTGCCAAAACGAAACCCTTCTTGGCTCCGCAGACCCGTTCTGTCCTGGGGTGCTAGTATATGGAGTAATTCGGGAAGATCGTACTAAAGTCCCGGGTTCTCAAATCACCTGGTATCCGGGTCCATCCCATCACTGGTACATACTAGTCTAGTTTTTGAGTAATTTTAGAAAGCTCTTCTCTTTAATTTTTATTCAAAAACTATCTTAATAACCGTGGCACTTCGGTCAAAACGAAATTCCACCCTCGGTGTTTGTATTTTTCTCTGCGCGTTGCCTTTTGTGATATGTTTTTCTATATTCCTCTTCTACAATAGACGATCATTTATTTCAACAAATATAAAATAATTTAACGCGCAGACAACGATACATAAAATGAAGAGAGAGATACCGTTTTTGGTGGTTTTTTGACCGGAGTGCCGTGGAATATTCCAAACATTTTGGAAAGATTGATTTTCTCGTTTTTACGTGTATCTTACAATTTTCACGTGCACTTTAAACAAATACTGTTTGCGGCAGCACTCCACCGCCACGAAGTCTGCCGCATATTGCATTGCAAAAGACCGCGCATCAATTAAAAGAACACGCCCTTGTTCACTTTCTATTATTCTTTATTTAAACTTTATTGTTAAAGCGAATCTTTATCGAATTTGAAAAATTGATTGAACTGGCTATAAAAATAAGTAAATCTAATTCGATGAAAATACGCTTTAATAATAAAGTTTAAATAAGTAATAATAATAATAATAATAATAAGAAGAAGTGAAGGGCGTTTTTTTTTAATGAGTGCGAGGTCTTTTGCAATATGCGGCACACTTGATGGCAGTGGAGTGCGGCAGTTTGTTATTTTTCCATCAAACTTTCTAACAATATTAAAATCTTAACAAAATACTAGACTTGAAAACGTTTTTTGAGCCTTTCCCTCATTCTTACCATGGATTAAACAACCTCTTGATGTGACTTAAATAACTGCACGCTGTGAACTCGGTAAACGCATAATTCTGGAGCACACAATAATTAACAAGCTGCTCACAATGAATCTGGCTTCTATTCGAGCACATCGCGATCGCATTCGAGATTCCGCTGGCGATAAACTTTGAATGCACTTCCACGCCATTTTGCACGATTATATTCGTGTTAACATCTTCATTGAGAGTACAGTTCTGTGGAATGAAAACAAATCGAGCTGCATTTCGTGGAATTTATTACTTGGTTGCAATCGCAGTCCAGCTCGCATTTGACGCATTGAAAGTCGTTCAGCTTGGAATAGCCATGAGCACACTTTGAGCAATGGGCATTTGGCATCGGGCTCCCGTCCATATATTGATGAACAAATATTTCATCATCGGAGCATTGGCAATTGCCAGAATTTGGGCATTGAAAACATTTTCCAAATATTTCACGAGTTCCTTAAGAAATTAAGAATCTTGAAGCGAATATTAATGGATTACCCATTGGACAAGAGGAGCAATTGATGCTCCCAATGGCACATGCACATGATAATCGATCAGCTGATGGTTGAGTCGCATTCGGACATACTTCGCATCTTCATAAAAAAGATTGCACGAATATTATTAAAAGCTCAAACTTGAACTCGAGTCGATTGTAGAATTGATTCTCTGTGCAATTTGAAGGTGTTAGGTAGTTGATGTTATAATCGCGGATCTCAGTAAATATTGAATTAAAGTTTAGTAAGAATATTAGATAATATTTCATCCGGAACGAGTCATGAAGGGTCTCATTGTGTTATTTCGGTTCTTTCTCTGCATCCTCGTTGTCATGGCAACATCAGGATTTTGCCAAGTTCGTGTTACGGACCCTAATGGGTTGGAAATTGGTTTCATAATAATGTTGATAAGATGTCAACATGCTTTTATTTAAAACGAGCGAAGATATTATTTATTGGTAATGATTAAAAGCTTCAAATAATCGCAATATTGCGGTTTATAGCGTATACTTATAGCGTATTTTTATAGTCTAATCTAATATTCCACGTGGAAATTCTGATGGAATAAAATAACCAATATAAAAGCCTTGTCAGAAACGGAAGCTGGACGGAATTCCGGAATCCGGCTATTCCCAAATTTGACATATAATTCGCACTTGAGAAAATTCACTTTTCATAGAAACGTTAACGTTAACGATATGTTCGAAATTTCGGAAACTCCCATTCCACCCAATTTTATGTGCCTGAAATTGTAAGAAATAACTGCAAACGCATATCTTCCGCGCGCCAAATGAATTCATAGAAAACCGAACCTCATAATCCCCATTTAGTTCGAAGATTTCGTCTAAATTTAAAGCGGCATCACCCCAACTTGTATGGTATTAAAATGAGCTCAGTAAACATGCTCAAATTTAACTTTTTGGAAAGGTTTTAATGGTTTTAGATAGTTTAAGACATGCTTAATCGAATTATAGTAATAACTTTGTTGCCGTAAAAACGTGAAAATTTCCACGCGCGTTTAAATATTGAGAAAATATTAATTTTCGCTTGGTGTGGGTATGCTAATAGAATGAGCTTAGTAAGCATGCTAAAATATACATTTTTAGAAAGATATTAATATTTTTAAATAGTTTAAGACAAGCTTAATCGAATTATAGTAATAACTTTGTTGCCACAAAAACGAAAAAATTTCCACGCGCGTTTAAAAATTGACAAAATATGCATTTTTACTTGGTGTGGGTGTGGTTAAAAAATGAGCTCAGCAAACGTGCTCAAACCTTACTTTTTGGAAAGAAATTAATGTTTTTTGATAGTTTAAGACATTCTTAATTAAATTTTACTAAAAACTTTGTAATCATAAAGACGTGAAAATTTCCACGCGCGTTTAAATATTGACAAAATATTCATTTTCACTTGGTGTGGGTGTCGTTATAAAATGTGCTCAGTAAACATGCTCAAATATAATTTTTTGGAAAGGTATTAATGGTTTTAGATAGTTTAAGACATGCTTAATCCAATTATAATAATAACTTTGTTGCCATAAAAACGTGAAAATTTTCACACACGTTTAAAAATTGACAAAATATTAATTTTTACTTGGTGTGGGTGTGGTAATAAAATGAGCTCAGTAAACATGCTCAAATATAACTTTTTGGAAAGAAATGAATGGTTTTAGATAGTTTAAGACATGCTTAATCAAATTATAGTAATAACTTTGTTGCCATAAAAACGTGAAAATTTCCACACACGTTTAAATATTGACAAAATATGCATTTTCACTTGGTGTGGGTGTGGTTATAAAATGAGCACAGTAATCATGCTCAAACCTAACTTTTTGGAAAGATATTAACATTTTTAAATAGTTTAAGCCATGCTGAATTAAATTATAGTAAAAAATTTTTTGTTATAAAGACGTAAAAATTTCCACTCGCGTTTAAAAATTGACAAAATATGAATTTTCAATTGGTTTGGGTATGGTATGAAAATGAGCTCAGTAAACATTCTCAAACTTAACTTTTTGAAAAGATATTAATGTTTTTAGATAGTTTAAGACATTTTTAACTAAATTGTAGTAAAACCTTTTTTGTTATAAAGACGTAAAAATTTCCATTCTCGTTTAAAAATCACAAAATCGCTATTTCGATAGAGCCACGCCAATTGAAATGATAAAAATGGATGCTCAATTATGATGCAAGGAGCTTAAATTTCAAAGTCTTTTTAATGTTTAGAGAAAATTAAATACAAATAGAGTCACTTTGTGTCAATGAAAATCAGAAATATTCCACTGCCACGAAGTCGCGCCCCATTGCATAAGACTTCGCACCAATTGCAAGCACATCCTTTTACTTTATTTACAAGATCTTAATTTAAAGCTAAAATTTTTAATAAGTAAAATATTTTATAAAAAACAAAATTATGAAGCCATTTGCAAATTAGATTGATGATTAGATGAGATCAATTAATATTCAAAGTAAATCATTGGTCGTGATATTAGGACACGATTTTGATTTTTTCCTCATTCTATTGTCTATCAAACACACAAAAAGTAAAAAATAATTTATGAATCGGTCAACCATATTCACAAGCAATAAAATATTTAAGATAAAAAACACACACACACACAAAAACAATAATCAAATCAATTCTCAATAAACCATTATACTCGGCGTTTCTCCGGATGCCGATGAGAACATTCTCTGGCGAATCTGAAACGATGGCGTATCCAAATCTTCATAAAAATTATTTCCAGCAAATGCTCTCTCCATCATGTCTTGTATGATTTGAACCGTCGATTTTCGATGCGTCTCAGGCATGTAAAAATACAAGTACAGTAAGCAGAACATCGACGGAATGACGAACAAGAAGATAAAGCATATTCCTCCGAATATCTGAAAAAAACAAAAATGTGTTCTTTTTTCAAAATACAAGACAGACATTAAAAAGGGGGATTGTAGCAAAATCCGTCAAAGCTATTAACATATTCTGAATAGCAAAACAAGCTGCAAATATTGTGCAACGATGCCTTTGAGATACGAGTTCCGGCGCCACAAACCAAGACAATGGTCCTAATACCATTCTGAAAATCAATTTCAACCAAAATCTACCAAAAAAACAAGATTATTACCCAAATGAAATGCAATAACTCATCAATGAAACGAGACAGATATATTTGGGAAGCATTAGCAACGTGCGAGCCGACATATGCGACGAAAGAGCAAAGCAAACTAAAAGGGCCTGCAATAATATAATTTTTACAATTTAATACCAATTATACACTTACGTTAGACAGCAGTCCAAACAAGATAATCAGTGTTCGTCGCGGGTATCGATCGATAATCGACGCGCCAAAGATCGAAGAAGCTGTGAGCACAACTTGAGCCATTGTTGAGCAAATCTGAGCCGTGTGCGGAGAGATTCCTGACTTTGTCAAAAACAGCGTGGATGACTGTAAAATTGGGTAAAATGACAGTGTTAGAGCCAATGTAGCCATCGCGATTTTCATAGCTTGTCGTAGATGGAACTTTCGCACCAAGTCCTGCAATTAAATTTGTTGGATTTTGTTTGGCTTTAAATATAATTTAATAGAAAATTAAAAGGGTTTTCAGATAATAAACATAATTAAGTACTAACTAAAAAGATTCCCTTCAAAAAAAGTTACAAATAAAGAATACTCTAAATATTTTAGTTTTAGCGTATACTTATAGCGTTATAGCGTATACTTATAGCGTATTTTTATAGTGTAATCTAATATTCCACGTGGAAATTCTGATGGAATAAAATAACCAATATAAAAGCCTTGTCAGAAACGGAAGCTGGACGGAATTCCGGAATCCGGCTATTCCCAAATTTGACATATAATTCGCACTTGAGAAAATTCACTTTTCATAGAAACGTTAACGTTAACGATATGTTCGAAATTTCGGAAACTCCCATTCCACCCAATTTTATGTGCCTGAAATTGTAAGAAATAACTGCAAACGTATATCTTCCGCGCGCCAAATGAATTCATAGAAAACCGAACCTCATAAACCCCCATTGAATTCTAACATTTCGTCCAAATTTAAAGCGACAGCACCCCAACTTGTATGGTATTAAAATGAGCTCAGTAATCATGCTCAAACCTAACTTTTTGGAAAGAAATTAATGTTTTTAAATAGTTTAAGACATGCTTAATCGAATTATAGTAATAACTTTGTTGCCATAAAAACGTGAAAATTTCCAGGCTCGTTTTAATATTGACAAAATATGCATTTTCACTTGGTGTGGGTATGGTAATAGAATGAGCTCCGTAAGCATGCTAAAATATACATTTTTAGAAAGATATTAATATTTTTAAATAGTTTAAGACAAGCTTAATCGAATTATAGTAATAACTTTGTTGCCATAAAAACGAAAAAATTATTAGACGCGTTTAAATATTGACAAAATATTCATTTTTCATTTGGCATGGGTATGGTAAGAAAATGAGCTCAGTAAGCATGCTCAAATCTAACTTTTCGTAAAGATATTACTATTTTCAGATAGTTTAAGACAAGCTTAATGAAATTCCAACAAAAACTTTTTGCTTATAAAGACGTACAATTTTCCACGCACGTTTAAAAATTGCAAAATCAATCGTTATTTCGATTTTACGTGCACCTGGGTTCAGCAATGTTATTTCCGTGTAATTAAAATAAATTTAATAGTTTAAAATATTATTCAGTAGAAAATAAAAAGAGCTTTCAAATTATGTATACACTAAAGTTCTTATCAAATAATTTGACTCACAAAATAACTAAAATTCTGGAAATAATCATCATTATACCGACTGTACCATGTACCAGACATTGCATTTCGGTAAAATCAAAGAATTTTTCAAAAAGTTAATAAGTCTTTTAGATAAAAACCTAAACTAGCTTTTTCTTAGTTTATACATTTCTACTTTAATTAAATGATTTTACTCAAAAATAAATAAAATTATTAAAAAAAAAAAACAAATATTTTAGAAAAAAATGAGAAGTCGTCCTGTTTCAGACTTCACATGTACGTGAAATCAAAAGTTGCAAAATAGTTTATAAAATTAATAAATAGAAAATTAAAAGAGCTTTTAGATAATCTATACAATTCTACTTTAATCCAATAATTTTACTCACAAAATAACTAAAACTCTGGAAATAATCCATATTATACCGACTTTACCATGTTCCAGACATTGCACTTAGGCAAAATCAAAAGTTTTTTTAAAAAGTAGTTGTATTACTAAATAGACAATTAAAAGAACTTTTAGATAAGTTATACAATTCTATTTTATTCAAATAATTTTACTCACGAAATAACTAAAATTCTGGAAATAATCAACATTTTATCGACTTTACCATGTTCCAGACATTGCATCTTGATGAATTCAGAATTTTTCAAAAGGTTAATAGTATTATTAGATAGAAAATAAAAAGAGCTTTCAGATTAGGTATATAACTTTATAGTAAAGATTGAAATCAAAGCTGAAAACTATTAAAAATCTTTGAAGGTATCAAAATATTAAGGTTCTGGCTATGTTTTCGACTTTAGAATTACGTGGAATTTGAATATTTGATAAAGATTGGATTATAGAAAATCAAACCTTTACGGTTCTTTAAATAGTTAAAAGTCTAGGTATCTATGAACTTTAGTATACTGGACCTTCATTTGGTTTTGTTATTAATATTAAAAAATTAAAAAATTCCCTTGTTCCCCACATTATGGCCACTTAATTAGTTTCCTTTAATTTTGATTATCTTCTTACCACAAACGAAGACTTATTCGTCTCCGGCTCGGCCTGCTTCTCCAGCTCATACTCCGTCAGCAAAAACTGATGCTCATCCGAATCTCCCTGAAAGTAGCGGATCGAGGCCAGCGCCTTCTTGCGATCATTCCTAAGCCAATTAGCAATCAATCAAAATTCCCTAGCAAGTCAACAACTTCATAATCATTAAGAACTTTGGTGTCTCTGGCAGTTGTGTAACAAACAAGAGCGAAAAAACGAGCGGGAACAGCGAAATGAACAATAATCTTAGCAGCGACTCGCCAATGACCGATGACATTCCGAGCACCTTTAAAGAGCATTTTTCAAAGCATCGTCCGATTTTTCTACCATTCCGAGAACGCACATCGATCCATAGCCGATCTCGCATAAGAACGATGACATTCCACGAATCTCGATCGGCGACGTTTCCTAAAACTCCCATAAACCGTCTGGAGAGAGCCAAACCCTTGTTTACCTGCACATAGAGCAAAAGACAAGCATCGCCCAACGGCGAGACAAAAGCCGTCAGAGAGCGGCCGAGAATCAAGCCCTCGGGCAAATGAAAAATGACGGAAGCACACTGAACAAGTGTCGCCAGAATTGTTGTCAAAACACACGCGATGTAGCCAATCTTGCGTCCGTAACGATCCACGATCGTCGGAGTCACCATTGCTCCAAATATTTGCGACACGAACCAGCAATTGAGAATCGTCGACTGCAAAACATTCCGTCTGGATTGAACCCAAGGTAACTTACTTGTATTAGAGCGATTGTATTCGAGTCGAACGAGAAACCACGCGACGTCAATGAATCAATTATATATCTAGAAATGTAGATTTTAGTGGTGCCAGTCGAGATTATAACCTTACATGTGCAGTTTCTCGACAGCCGTGTTCACCGTGGAATTGGTGAAACCGGATGGGAAATTGGTGATGGCGGATAGTACGGCATAGATAGAGATTAAGCGAACTTTTTTCCATTTAGAAATCATTTTTAGTGTTTGATAGTTTGCTGGAAATTCAAGAAAAGTTTCTGAAAACTTTATTCTTTTCTTTTTTTCTGAAATTATTTAGAATTGTGTTTTTTGATCAAAACTTGTAGAGATCAAGCTGAATTCTAATTTAATGAATATGTTCTGGCACGCCAAACATGTTTGGAAAGAATATAGTCAGTACTGAAATATGATTTTCAAAATATGACCATATAAATGGGCCATATGTAAGGAGGTCGCCTTAGGCTTCCTCTTTTGTTTGGTGGTTCAGTGGCAATAAGTAAGTTTTTATTCGTTAACAACAAAGGAATTAAAGTCGGCCCCTTCCGGCTCGACACTGCTCTGTTGAGTGTAGATTGAGCTCCCTCGGTTGTACGGAATGTGTGTTGCTGGATCGTCAGCGGGTGTGCAGCAGGACTTGTCGTGAAACGGGATCCGATTGAATGAACCAAACGAAGTGAAGTGAAGAGATCGAATGCTCCCTTGTGGAGTGAACGCCCGTGTAGAGAATGGATCGGAAGTTCGATCATATTTAATTTCTTCTTTGTTCCTTGGCCATTCCAAGGGACGGGCATAATGCTTCTATGAGCACCAAAATAAGTAATCCTAATTTGCTAACTTTTTTCTATGATGCAAAATTGTTTGGCAGAATATTCTCTTAACAATCCGCTCTGTAATATTTCAACGCATACCTTTTCTATAGAATTATCAATTTTGTGCACAAAAAATATTATATTGTATTGTCCCTTTCAGAGAGGAAAAAAATTAGGATGGAATAAGGTTCTCGTTTGGACGAGCCATTCTTTTTAATGGGCAGCACACATTGAAGAGGAATTGACGAAAAAGTTGTTTGTGGCCGGGTGGCCGCCCATCATTTTCTTTTCTTTTATTTCTCTTCCATTATGCACCGATCTCTGAAATGGACAATAATTATTTCAAGCTTATTTATCATTTTTCAAATGATTTCCTTTTTTCTGACTAACAATTCAGGACAAAAACGTGTCGAGACTTGCCGAAAACTGCTCGAAAATCCACAAGATTACCGTTTTATTCGTAGAATTGTAACTTTTCATGAAAAGTGGATCTATTTCAGTAATCCGGACAGACAAAATCAATGGTTGGAACCCGGTTCGGTAGCAAAATGTGATCCTTTCTCAAAGAAGGCACTTGTGTGTGTTTTGTGCAATTTCGAGGACGTATTTTACTTCGAGATAGTTCCAAATGGTCGGACCATCGACGCAGATCTCTATTGCGTCCAATTTGGCGAGAAATATCTAGCATTGATCAATCGGAAGCGGATACTCCTTCAACAAGACAATGCAAAACCGCACACCGCCAGACAAACGAAGGAAAACATCAAAAATCTCGACGCCATTGAACTTCTTCCACATCCAGCTTATAGTCCGGACCTTGCGCCATCTGATCCGATCCATGGCACACTTTCTTTGTGGTCGTAGCTTCAATGACTTGACCGATGTCGAATACTGGTGCCGCGAGTCTTTCGCCTTTGGTATATTTTCCTGTAAATTTAATTCGATTTCTAAAAAAGTTGTGATTTTGTAAAGTTTAAACATTCAATCGACTATAAAGTACACGTAAATTACCGAAACCACGCCAAATTCAGAATTTTACGAGCAACAGAATGATGTAACTAACGTCTCAGAAAAATCACTCGTTCGCTTAAAATTGTCTAAATAATGTTTTACCAAAAAAGAATTAATCCGTTGATTTGCTTTCTACGTGAAGACGGTTTTTCCATCGGCTGCCTTCGGGGTGCTCTGGCAAATCTTCTCTTATCATTACACAAGAAGGAACTCAGAAGAGTCACATAAATCTGACAATCTGACAATCTTCGAAATTTCTAAAAATTTAAAGTTCTGTAAATTATTTAACATTTATCAACATTTCTGTTGCCATATTCCCCCAAAATAACCCAACTTGCTCCTGATCAATGAACTTTTCTTATCAGAAACTCTTCTTGACCTCTTTATAATTGTTATCAGTGATAATTGTCTCTGCCATTCAGTCAGTTGATTGCAAGTCACAAACTCTTTCATTTTTCCAGATGAAAAATAAAAAATCGATCTTGATCCTATTCTTCTTCCTCCCATCCATCAGCTCAGTTCTATTTGATTGTTATCCGGAGCCCGATGCGGTTCAATCGATCTGCGAATCAAGGGGCTGTCAATGGAAACCCGCGGATAAACAGGTTTATTATTCGATTTTTTAAGGAAAATATTGTTTTTTTCAGCAAAATGAGCCGTGGTGCACTTTAAAGGAAGGTTATGGCTATTCACTAAAGTCTGTGGATGGATCAACATATACTTTAACGAAGGCTGAAGGACCTTTGAATCCATGGGGCAACGACGATCAACAGATTCAATTAGTAAAGAAAGAATATGGAAATGTGCTCAATGTGCAAATCGGCGTTAAAGGAAGGTATTTAATTTAACTAGAAGAAAAACGTATAATCAATCTGAATCTTCCAGATACAAGCCACCATTGGAGCTGCCCAAACTCACAGAAAACAACAACAATGATCTCGAATTCCTAACCGATGAAAGAAACGGGCTTTTCACGTTTTCCATCGAACGCCGTAGCAGTCGTCGCAAGCTCTTCGACACCTCGATTGGTTGGTCTTCTTTTCCCATCTAACATAAAACATTCCTGAAGGCGGTCTCATGTTCTCCGAGAAATTCATCCAAATCGCCACGTACTTGCCGAGTGAGCACATGTACGGCTGGGGAGAAAACATCCATCAGACGCTGAAACACGACTTCTCCAAATATCTCACGTGGTCCCTCTTTGCACGCGATCAACCGCCGAATTCCGCAAATCTCGACACGCAGAATTTATACGGTACCGGAAAGAGAGAGAGAGAGAGAGGGATATCTTGACAATTTCTGCTTGTTGCAGGTGTTCACCCGTATTATATGATCGTCGAGCCTGATGGAAAAGCTCACGGAGTGCTTATTCTAAATAGCAACGCGCAAGAGGTGACAACGGCTCCTGGACCATCGTTGGTTTACCGGACCATCGGCGGATTGCTGGATATTTATTTCTTCCCGGGACCAACGCCCGAACAAGTTACACAGCAGTACTTGTCGTTTATTGGAAAACCGTTTTTGCCAGCTTATTGGGCTCTCGGCTATCAGGTGAGCTCATGCTCTAGTATATCTGTCTAGCTTTTGTGACTATTATAAGAAATTATAAATTTTTCATTTTAATGCTCATTTCAGCTCTCCCGCTATGGCTACAAGGACTTGAACGAGATGAAGGAGCGTATCGGAGCCGTCCGCAACTCGGGAATCCCAATAGATATCGCCGTTGCTGACATCGATTACATGGATCGTTACAAGGACTTCACCACTGGACCGGTCATTTATCACTCTAAAATAATCAAAAAACAATTCCAATTATTTCAGTCATGGAACGGATTCGAAGATTACATGGCTCAAATGCACGACTGGACGATGAAAAGCATTTTAATCTTCGATCCTGCAATTCAAGTAAACTACGAAGTCTTCCAACGAGCACTCAATCAGGTAAATTCTTAAATCAGGTTTCTGAAATCAATTTCATCTGTCATTCTTAGAAAGCGAAATTCATCGAATGGGAAACGAAAGAAGACGTGCAGAGGAAAATCCAGAACATGGTATGGTATTCACGGCAAGATTCTCCGAGATTTCTCCTATTTCAATATTTCAGTACCCATTGACAAAAGACACCAAGATAATGCTAGGAGTCGTGTGGCCCGACGATCACGTGGCGTTCCCGGATTTCCTCGACTCCACGAATAACACGCAGCAATGGTGGATCAGCGAGTTTAAAAAATACCATGACAAGATTCAATTCGACGGCATCTGGATCGACATGAATGAACCGTCAAATTTCGGCACAAATCAGGATCATCCATGGTACGTAAAGAACTTGTTCAAACCTTGTACAGAGAACGTCTTGAGGTATTACGACTTTGACGACCATCCAAACACTTTGCCACTGTTTTGTCCCGTGAATGGTTCGAAAGCCGAGTTTGACATGCCGCCGTATAAAACGAGAGCCGTGTGGAGATTCGGATCGGAAAAAACTGTGAGGAAGATTTTTTTGTTTCTTTGAGCTTGTTTGAGCTAAATCCAAGAGGGTTCCTAGGGTAAATAAGTTTCTCTCAATCTTGTATCACACAGGCACCCCAGGACAAAGCGTGTCCCTAGAAGGATAAAATTGATAAAATCCCTTTTTTGCTTAAACGCAAACCTTCTTAGCTCCACCTTAAAATTGTGTTTTTCAATTTTCTATTACTCCGTCCTGGAGTGCACAAGCAAACCGGGGAAGACCGGTTTTACTAGAAACTGAAGTGAAACCGACGTGTCTTGTTTACAAAACAACTTTGATAATTAGAAAGCTGATAATAAAGTGAACATTATAATAAACACTAGCTGACAAAAGTTTTGTCACAAATGTTTTTTCGCGTTTAACTTTTTTGTGACTTGACCAAATTGGCTGATTTTTTGATATTTTATGTGAATCAGTGTTTAAAATGTTATAGTAGCAAAATTTGGTTTAAAGTACCATGGCAATTTCGGTACCACGCATTCCGTTTTCCCTCATATTGATAACAGCTCACCGGGTGGCAATTGGAGTTTCTTTACGTGGAGTCATCTCTAAAATGTTGCCAATCACTGCTATTTTCAATAAATTATGAAAAAAATATAATTGAACTTTAAAAATTATAAAAAATGCAGTGCAAGAAAAGTGCGTAATATCTTTGAGCTACGCGTTTTACGATAAACGCTTGTCACTGTAAAACGGACCATCGTAATCACAAGCGGGAATTTTTAAAATAATCTACAACCATATGAATCTATCATAACAAAAAATCAGCCAATTTGGTCGAGTCACAACAAAGTTAAACCGGAAAAACATTTGTGACAAAACTTTTGTCAGCTAGTGTAAAACTCGTTAAATAAAAATAATTTTCTTTTTAGAAAATATCAACAACTAGACCTAATTATAATTATATTATCACAGTAATACGAGCTAATGACAGCGACAGTACAATGGAGCGCATTTAACAAAATTTTCGTATTTCCAATAGAATTTCCGTGGGCATTTCTCTAAAATCTAGATACAGCAGAGTGTAAGCACAAAATCCCTAACTCGGATAGTCGGTAATCGTCAGAAGTGATTGGAATTTAAGCATGATGAAACTTTCTAGAATTAAATTGTAAAATATCTGTTACAGGGAGCCTACCTTGCTTCGAACACACTATGCATGTCGGCGGTTCAAGACAACGGACGTCTCAGATTCTATGACACCAAGAATCTTTATGGTAAAGTCAGGAACGATCAAAGTTTAAGAAAAAGAGTTAATTAAAGGCTTAACCGAATCCATTTATACACAAAAAGCACAATTCGAATCAACCGGCAAACGAGGCGCAGTTGTGAGCAGGTACTAGCAGATGAAAATAAATAAAAACGAGGCAAAAAAAATAAACAAACAAGCAAATTTAAGATCGACATTCCCATCATCGGGCAGATACACGGGACACTGGCTCGGCGACAACACGGCGAGATGGGAAGACTTGAGAACGTCGATCATCGGCGCGCAAGAGTTCAACTTGTTCGGCATTCCGTGAGTTAGTAGAAGAGATCGGCGCATTCCGACAGGGTGCCGTTGTCAATGCGAATTGATGGCGGACATCGATCCATGGTCTGGAATTTGAGCCGGTTGCCGTGGGTGCCAGATTTCCACCTACCTTCAAAGTGTTTTTGATTGTGTTTGTGTTAAAAACACACTGTCACACCTTAATTTGGTAATTACTTGCAACACCGGCCGGCCACACCCAGTACTAATTTGATTATAAATCCCAGCCCAATCCGTTCCCTCCCGCGTCGAACTTAATTCGAATTAAATGTGAGTGTGTTCTTGTCAAGAATTTACAGTAGACGGGTTAAATTGCTGATGACGTTGTTGTTTGTTTGTTTTCTTTTCTTTTCCTTTTGTTTGTGAGATCTGACAAGAGAAGGATAGGGCTCATAGCAATGATTGTTTTCTAAAATTGAAATTAAATTATCACGGGAAAAAAATAAAATACAAACGCTTATAAAATGAGCTCAGAAAACTTGCTCAAATCCAATATTTTCTAATGATTTTAATAGTTTAAATGAGTTTAAGAAATAACTGACAAGTTGTTTATACACGTAAGAATAAAAAAATCATTATTTCCATATGGCAAGCACGTGAAACTCTCGAAAACTAAAGAAAAATTTTAAAAAATATGTAATCATTTTACTTTAAATATTATTTTCTCAAAAATAAAAAGTTCTTTAAAATAGTTACATCGAAAAAAGCAGTAAATATATAAAAATGATTTTAAAATATTTCAGATACGTTGGCTCAGATGTTTGCGGCTTCATCGGAACTTCCAACGAGGAGCTCTGCCTTCGTTGGCAACAAATGGGCTCATTCCACTCATTCTTCCGAAATCACAACACTCTTGGAGCTCCGGCTCAGGATCCAGCCGTGTGGCCGGCAGTGGCCGAAGCTACACGCAAGGCCAACCTGTTCCGTTATCAATACCTTCCATACTTATTCTCCCTTCACTTTGAAGCGTCAAAATCCGGCGCAACCGTCATCCGACCCGTGTTCTTCGAGTTCCCACAGGATTCGGAGACATACAACCTTGGATATCAGTTCATGTGGGGACGTAGTATCATGGTGGCTCCGGTTGTGCATGAAGGAGCGGAAACTGTGAATGTTTACTTGCCGGAAGACTATTGGTACTCTTTGTATGACAACTTTTATGGAAAATTGCTTGATATTGGCTATTATGATTACCCAGCGCCTAAGAATTACCGAATTCCGACTTTCGTCAGAGGTAAGGAGATACGAAATATTGAGGATTGATGTATTTTGTAGGAGCTAGTGTAGTGCCACGGCAGACGCCATCAATGACGACTACTTTGTCGAGGAAGAATCCGTTTGAGATCCTTATCGCGCCATGTAAGTCGAATTTCCATGTTTTTGTACACGTTTTTAGCATTATTCAACATTTCTTAAAATTGTCAACTAAATGAAATATTATATCTTGCTGAAAGATGAAAAACCATAAAATTGCAAAAAAATTACGTGAAAAATTTTTAACTAGTTTTGTGGTGTTGTTGTATATCAATCAAAAGCATTTTGTCTATACATTATGAATTTATCATTATTTTCATAAAATACAAACATTGACAGACGTTACGTTAAAGAAACATCTTTTGAAAAATAATTCTTTAAATATTTAACTGCTTATATTTCCTTTAATATTTTACCAGGTTACACGTTTTTATGTTTTATTAACTTACAATTGATTGTAGAACACAACTAAATATTAAAAATTGCTGAAAGATAAAAAACCATAAAATTTCAAAAAAATTACGTGAAATTTTTTTAACCAGTTTTGTGGTGTTGTTGTATATCAATCAAAAGCATTTTGTCTGTACATTATAAATATTCTAATATTTTGGTAATACACGAATATTGTAAGAAGTTATGTCAAGAAAACACCTTTTGAAGAAAAATTCTTTAAATATTTAAATTCTTATATTTCCTTTAATATTTAAGTAGGTTACACGTTTTTAGTTTTTATTAACTCAAAATTAATTGTAGAACAAAATTAAATATTAAACATTGCTGAAAGTTAAAAAACCAGAAAATTGCAAAAAAATTACGTGAAAAATTTTTAACTAGTTTTGTAGTGTTGTTGTATATTAATCAAGAGCCTTTTGTCTGTACATTATGAGTTTATCATTATTTTCATAAAATACAAACATTGACAGACGTTACGTCAAAGAAACAACTTTTGCCGAAAAATTATTAAAATGTTTAAATGCTTATATTTCCTTTAAACTTCAAGCACGTTACACGTTTTTAGTTTTTATTAACTCAAAATTATTTGTAGAACAAAATTAAATATTAAACATTGCTGAAAGTTAAAAAACCATAAAATTGCAAAAAAATTACGTGAAAAATTACGTGAATAGTTTTGTGGTTTGTTGTATATCAATCAAAAGCATTTTGTCTGTACATTATGAATTTATCATTATTTTCATAAAATACAAACATTGACAGACGTTACGTCAAAGAAACAACTTTTGCCGAAAAATTATTAAAATGTTTAAATGCTTATATTTCCTTTAATATTAAAGTAGGTTACACGTTTTTATATTTAATTAACTTACAATTGATTTTAGAACAATACTAAATATTAAACATTGCTGAAAGATAAAAAACCATAAAATTGCAAAAAAATTACGTGAAAAATTTTTAACCAGTTTTGTGGTGTTGTTGTATATCAATCAAAATCATTTTGTCTGTACAGTATGAATTTATCATTATTTTCGTAAAATAAAAACATTGACAGACGTTACGTCGAAAAAAGCAATCTGAACTATTTGAAAAGAAACACTTTCTATAGGTCCCGTGGGATGCGGCCACGGTGTCCTCTACTGGGACGACGGCGAATCAATCGTTAACGACTTTGATACACATGATTATCATCAAATCAACTTCAAGTACAACAGCACAGAGGAAATGTCAGTCATCTACATGAACCACACACGTCGTGGCTCCGTTCAATTGCCGACTTTGGATATCATTGAGATCTTCAATTATAAACAAACACCAGACTTTGGTAGTTTCCGGTTGAACGGCGAAAGGATTAATGTAAACGTCCAGACGTCTCATTATAATAAATTGACAAAGGTCTGCAAATTGTTTTATAATTAATTCTTTCATTATTTTTTTGAAATTTAAGATTCTTTATATTTCAACTGCCGGTCTTGTTGATTTCAATAAAGCGGATTCGCTCATCATCTTGGAATGGAATAACCTTGGCAAGTCAGCTTTGGATGTCATTGATGTGGATAAAATGGAAGCTTTGAAGACGAATCGATGGAACTTTTAAGCTTAACATTATAATTCTGATTTAATATTAACTATTCATAAAAATTATTTTACTATTTATCTTTGTTATTGTTTTATATTAATAATTTTTGCAGCAACATTGCCCCGAAAGAGTCCTACGGCCACTAAAGGTGAAGAAGGGTAATCATGCTCGCCAAGATATAAAAAAACTTTTCTTTAATGTAAAACCAACAGAAAACAAATAAATAAACCGGCTATGTACAACTATAATAAATACAGAAATAAAATCAATAATACAAATAAATACTATAAATCACACAAATTTCTCATTAAAACGCACATAAACAAATAAAAACACAACCGTCATTGAAATAGTGGTAAAGAAAGTTGAGGCTGAAATGAGAATGCCGAAACTCGTAACCGACAAGCAAAATGAATCCATCGAGTCGTTCGAGTGAATCGCCTGTGGAGGCAGATGTCGTTCGCTTGATTCCATGTCCACGTCTAAGATCGTCATGCTGTTAGCGTGCAGTACGATCTGTTGCGTGGAATTGAGAGCATTTCGTCGTCGACGTGCGTTCTTTTCACATCTTGGCGGCTGAGAGAAGAATATTCGAATAAGATTATAATTGCAAACCGTGAGCTCTGAGCATTCGCCATCGTCGATTGAGCAGAACTGAATGCTGCAACGAAAGTCGACACTGCTCCTATCAGGGAACTTGAAAATGTACGAATCGACGTCAGCCGTGAACCCATCTTCCGAGTAATTCGGGGTCTGCAGCATTAATTCATCGCGTGAGCATCTGTAGAAGAATTATTTTTGAGCAAGAACAAGACTGAAATTACCCATGCTCATCAATTACTTGGAATTGTTGTGAAGACCCATCTTCGATGTAACAATCATGAACCAGCATTCTGAGCTTGTTTTTTTGACCGCCATGACAACTCCAACGATGATTCACCAAAGTGCCGACGAAACCGTTCTGAACAGGTCTTCCAAGCTGTAAGAAATTAATTTGAGAATCGTTCTTCTTCATATCACCTTGTCCGTGATAAAATAATCACACGCTGGAGCTTCTATGGTCGATTGCAGCTCGGTTTCCTCATTCATACTTTAATAAACCATATAACAAAATGTTGATAATGCTCTCTTACTTCACATTAAGATCCGTGCTCACAGATTTCTCATACTCAGCGTAAGAGCATTGAATGTGATAAGCTTTATCGAGTTTGGTGATGAAACTGTCGTGGAAAGAGACAACGGCGACAAATGAGACAATTAGTGACGGCGGGTTTAGCTGCAAATGGTTGTTGTTGTTTGGTGACTTATAAGTGTTTTATGAATAAGACGGTTATTAAGAAAATAAGTGGCAGAATGTGGGAGGGAAGGGGAAGAGGGGGAACAAGTGGTTCTTAGTTTGTTAAAAAGTTATGTCGTTTTTAGAAATGTCGCACCCCAAAAGGTATGGTAATAAAATGAGCTCAGTAAACATGCTCAAATCTAACTTTTTCGAAAGATATTAATATTTTTAAATAGATTAAGACAAGCTTACTTAAATTGCTGCAAAAATGTTTTGTTAAAATGAAGTAAAATTTGTCAGACACGTTCAAAAATTGAATAATCGCTGTTTCGAATTGGCGTGAAGGTCGCAAAATTTTTTTCTCGAGGTGAGCTGTTTTTTCTAATATAAGTTTGTTTTAAAAACGTTACCGTATTTAATGAAGTTCGATAATATCAAAAATTTTAATCAATTTCATACGTCAAAAAAATCTTTTGAAGGAAAGTTCTTTAAGTATTTAAAAGCTTATATTTCCTTTAATATTTAAGTAGGTTACACGTTTTCACATTTTATTAACTTATCGTTAATTGTAGAACAAAATTAATTATTAAACAGTGCTAAAAAATAAAAAACCAGAAAATTGCAAAAAAATTACGTGAAAATTTTTTAACCAGTTTTGTGGTGTTGTTGTATATCAATCAAAAGCATTTTGTTTGTACATTATGAGTTTTTTACTATTTTTTAAAATAATAAACATTGACAGAAGTTACGTCAAAGAAACAACTTTTGCCGTAAAATTATTAAAATGTTTAAATGCTTATATTTCCTTTAATATTTAAGTAGGTTACACGTTTTCACATTTTATTAACTTATCGTTAATTGTAGAACTAAATTAAATATTAAACAGTGCTAAAAAATAAAAAAAAACCAGAATATTACAAAAAATTACGTGAAAATTTTTTTGCTAGTTATGTGGTGTTGTTGTATATCAATCAAAAGCATTTTGTTTGTACATTATGAATTTTTTACTATTTTTTAAAATAATAAACATTGACAGAAGTTACGTCAAAGAAACAACTTTTGCCGTAAAATTATTAAAATGTTTAAATGCTTATATTTCCTTTAATATTTAAGTAGGTTACACGTTTTCACATTTTATTAACTTATCGTTAATTGTAGAACTAAATTAAATATTAAACAGTGCTAAAAAATAAAAAAAAACCAGAATATTACAAAAAATTACGTGAAAATTTTTTTGCTAGTTATGTGGTGTTGTTGTATATCAATCAAAAGCATTTTGTCTGTACATTATGAATTTATCATTATTTGCATAAAATACAAACATTGACAGACGTTACGTCAAAGAAACAACTTTTGAAAAAAAATTCTTTAAATATTCAAATTCTTATATTTCCTTTAAACTTTAAGCACATTACACGTTTTTAGTTTTTATTAACTTAAAATTGATTGTAGAACAAAATGAAATATTAAACATTGCTGAAAGATAAAAAACCAGAAAATTGCAAAAAAATTACGTGAAAAATTTTAAACCACTTTTGTGGTGTTGTTGTATATCAATCAAAAGCATTTTGTCTGTACATTATGAATTTATCATTATTTGCATAAAATACAAACATTGACAGACGTTACGTCAAAGAAACAACTTTTGAAAAAAAATTCTTTAAATATTCAAATTCTTATATTTCCTTTAAACTTTAAGCACATTACACGTTTTTAGTTTTTATTAACTTAAAATTGATTGTAGAACAAAATGAAATATTAAACATTGCTGAAAGATAAAAAACCAGAAAATTGCAAAAAAATTACGTGAAAAATTTTAAACCACTTTTGTGGTGTTGTTGTATATCAATCAAAAGCATTTTATCTGTACATTATGAATTTATTATTATTTTCATAAAATACAAACATTGACAGAAGTTATGTCAAAGAAACCACTTTTGCAGAAAAATTATTTAAATATTTAAATTCTACTGTTTTTAGTAACCTTTTTTACATAAACTACATTTAAATAAAATTTAAAATAGGAAAATTAAAAGCACCTACTCTTTTATTTAAACGATTTAAACTTTTAAAATGTTAACAACATAACTTTCAATTAATGCATCACTAAAAAATGAGAAAGTTATAAGAAACTTAAAAAATAGTAAAAAATTAGACAAAACTTAAATTATAGTTTTCAAACTAGAGATAAAAGTCGAATCAAAACCAACCTTTCGATCTCTTTTCGAGTTGCACGCCTCCAGCGGAACATCCAAGCGAACTGAATTCACAGCTCTTCTAGCTCTATTTGAAGAGCATACGCACGGTTCACACGCTTTAGGCTCACATTGACTAAACAACAATTTAACAGAACTGCACGTATAACCCACGTTAATCGAGTTCCATTGCTAGCCTGCGGTTTTTCAAAGATTTTCAGCTCGTTTGGACTTAGATTCAGCCATTCTTCTCCTAAACCAAAACGTTTCTTAGCAACATCTTAAGATTCTGACCTCTGGAGCCGCCAAACGCAGCACCCGTTGATGAGGAAGCTCCACCGACGGTTTTCCACAAAGGATTCTCGGGTTCTTCAGCGGAATTAATCTGCGACATTGCTGGTCGACTTCGAATTGGACTACTCGAGACCACTTAAGCGTACCGTTTGCATGTTTCTTGCATGCTAAGTAACTCACCATTGGATGGATGATTCTCGTCCTCTTCATGCTTGGTGACAGTTCCCTCAAAAGGCTTCAAGTATTCCGGCGCAGTGCTCCCAAATGGCAAATTCATGCCGTTGCGAAAAACTCGAACGCACTGCGGGTTCGCGTACTCGCCTTTTACAAAGATTTTGCCGTTGAATTCTTTTTCGGTATTTATGTCGACGGTGATTCTATCGCGTTCGCATGATATAACGGGATTGCCTAGAATAATCTCGAAATTATTTGGTGAAATGCTCGGTCTTGTCTCTTTTTGGTTCAGAAAGCAAAAAGATATAATAAAATATCGCCGGTATCTTTTATCAGGGTGGTCTAACAGTTCCAGTTGGTTTTTAAATTGGTTTTTTATCCAGCTAAAGGATATTTCAAAAAAATATCCGCGGATATCTCCTTGATTAATATTATCGCCGGCATAATTTAGCTGGGTGGTCTCACCGTTCCATTTGGTTTGTAAATAGGTTTTTTGGCCATCTCAAGGATATTTTTAAAAAAAATATCCAAACGAAAATTGGAATGCTAATAAAGCTAATTCAAAAAACGCGCTCAAATCTAATATTGTGCAATTTAATTTAGAGTTTGAGAAAAAGCTGACAATCTGGCGTAGACAATATTTGTGTAAAGTACACGTAAAAAGAAAAAAGACAAGCTTAAATATGAGAAAACTCATTATTTGAATTTGGCGTGGATATCTATTTTATAGAAAATATCGCCGGCATAATTTAGCTGGGTGGTCTAACCGTTCCAGTTGGTTTGTAAATTGGTTTTTTGACCAACTAAAGGATATAACAATAACATATCCGCGGATATCCCCTTAATAAAATAGTCGCCGGTAAAATTTAGCTGGGTGGTCTAACCGTTCCAGTTGTTGTCTCTGTTAGTTTTGTTGTCCAGCTAAAGGATATATCAAAGAAATATTCGCGGATATTTCCTTGATAAAATTATTGCCGGTATAATTTAGCTGGGTGGTCTATAATGAGCCTAATAAAACGTCAAATTTGTAAAATGAACATTTAAACTATATAAATCGTTACTTTTTTAATTAGAAACATTTTTTGAATTAGATCATTTTAAAAGAGTCATTACTAAAAAATAAAGCTTTAAAAAACCAAAACTGGGAAAGACAATTTGTTTCCATAAATATGCATTTTAGGATAGTTTTCCTAAAATTACCCGAAATTTCTATCCATCTTTAACTTTTATCTGAAATTTGAAAACTAATAAACATAGAAATGCCATGTTAACGCTATAAATTTGCACACCAACCGATATTTGGAAGTTTTTGGTAATATTACAGTTTGTGCGTGTTTTTTTTCCATCAATAATGTTTAAAAATATTAGAATTGGCTGGGAGCAAAACTTTAAAAAAAATTGTTTTTAGAAAAGGAAAATTTTTAAATGCACAAAACTCGTCTTAAATGTGAGATTTTCTGAAATTCATGAACGCCGTGTGAGAGAGCATGAGATTCTGCTTCTGTTATTACCCATTTCAATTTAAATAAAAGTTTTTTAAAAATTGAATTATACAAAAATTGCATGCCAACTGGTATGGTAATAAAATGAGCTAAGTAAACGTGCTCAAACCTAACTTTTTAGAAAGATATTAATGGTTTTAGATAGTTTAAGACATGCTTAATCTAATTATAGTATTAACTTTTTTGCCATAAAAACGAAAAAATTTCCAGGCTCGTTTAAATATTGACAAAATATGCATTTTCACTTGGTGTGGGTGTGGTTATAAAATGAGCTCAGTAAGCATGCTTAAATATAACTTTTTGAAAAGCTATTAATGGTTTTAGATAGTTTAAGACATGCTTAATCTAATTATAGTATTAACGTTTTTGTCATAAAGACGTAAAAGTTTCCACACACGTTTAAATATCGGCAAAATATTCATTTTCACTTGGTGTGGGTATGGTAATAAAATGAGCTCAGTAAGCATGCTCAAATATAACTTTTTAGAAAGTTATATACATTTTTAGAGAGTTCAAGACATGCTTAATTAAATTATAGTAATAACTGTTTTTCTATGAACAGGTAAAATTTGTTAGTCATGCTCAAAAATTGCAAAATTGTCATTTCCGTGAAAATGTATTGAATTTTATTTCGGGTTGGTTGGGTTTTTTAAATAACATATGAAATGAATTACACGTCTAAAAACTAATGAAGCAATTGAAAAAATGACGCAACAAAACCGCGCATTATTCGGGAACGCTTTGTGTATACTAGAATACAAAATACACGTCCCAATGAATCAGCAAAGAAGTGACACTTAAATTTAAAATTTCGTAAAAAGTTAAAGTTCCAGAGTTAATTTAAGAAAAGCCTCAAAATATGACGTGAAAAATGATTCATAAATTTCACGCAGAAATTAATAAAATGCTATTAAACATTGCAAGATCGTAATTTTCATTATACGTGCAAAATATAATCCAATTATTCCTTGCATATAAATAAAATAAACAAACTCACCAATTATAAAATTATCAAAGGGACTTCCTTCGTCAATCTCCTCTGACAAGCAAACAAAACCGATTATCACCTGTGAGACAAAACACGCAATTATTCCAAGATTAGTCAAACCACACTTACCCAAATATACCGTAATCTCATCTGTCTGCAAGAAAACTCACAAAATCAGAAAAATTCAATAAAAGAAACACCAAGAAGAGGCAGAAGAAGATGAAGAAGTATGGATGAAATAACCTTCGAAGAAGACCAATTTTCCCTTCAACCTAATAATTATTAATATAATTAAAGGAGATTCATCGATTATTTACATAACAAACATAATAGACCTAGTTTCACGATAAAAAATAAAAGCAAATATCATTTATGAAAATTTTTCACGGGAAAAATTCGAAGAAGAAGAAGAAAAAGAAGATGAATAAGTGGAAATTGGGTTCAAGGCTGCACGACCTTAAGTTCAAACTGTTTAAACAAGAATATCTTGAGATAAGTGTCTTGTTGGTATTCTTGATTGAAATGTTTCATGCAAATTCCAACAACAACAACAAGTAATAATAATAAAAAACGCGAGATATATCGAGAACGTTTAGTGCGTGCTCAACAAATCGCCGCCAGAATGTCCTTCGAATGATTGTTGTTGTTGTTATTCTTATTACCACTAATTACCTACGTTCTTCCTTATTCCTCGACCGTGACACAATACGAATACAAATTGTTTATTGGACCTCGAAATTCTATTGTAGTCGGCACCCCGGTTGGTGTGGGTTTCCTCCCATTGGCAGCGAGGGAGGAGGAGGTGAGATTTCTTGCCGACAACAATAGAATCAACAGGCCATTGGGTTTTTTTTGTTAATTTGAGAGTATGGGTTTGAAAATTATTGCGTGTTCTATTCAAATATATATTATTTTTTAAATAATGGTACAATTAAAAAGGGAAGGAACTGATTTTGCTAAAAAAAACCAACAACAATTTAAAGATTTTCTTTTCGTCTACACGCCAGCGCTATTTATTTTCAAGCGTGGATTTTTTAGAAGTGCTTAAAGTATCCTATTTCAAAATAGTTGTCGACGTAATCACGCTGCAAATGCCGCATACTAGTTCAAATGTATTTTCAAAACGATTATTTTATTCTATATAAGCAATAAAAACTAAAAAAAATGTCACAGAAATAAGATAACATAATTGTTTTGAAAATAAATTTGAATTAGTATGCCGCATTTGCAGCGTGATTGCGTGATTGCGCAACTATTTTGAAATAGGCTATATATACACTAGCTGACAAAAGTTTTGTCACAAATGTTTTTTCGGGTTTAACTTTATTGTGACTTGACCAAATTGGTTGATTTTTTGATATTTTATGTGAATCAGTGTTTAATATATTATAGTAGCAAAATTTGGTTTAAATTACCATGGCAATTTCGGTACCACGCATTCCGTTTTCCCTCATATTGATAACAGCTTGCCGGGTGGCAATTGGAGTTTCTTTACGTGGAATCATCTCTAAAATGTTGCCAATTACTGCTATTTTTAATAAATTATGAAAAAAATATAATTGAACTTTAAAAATTATTAAAAAATGCAGTGCAAGAAAAGTGCGTAATATCTTTGAGCTACGCGTTTTACGATAAACGCTTGTCACTGTAAAACGGATCATCGTAGTCACAAGCGGGAATTTGTAAAATAATCTACAATCATATGAATCTATCATATCAAAAAATCAGCCAATTTGGTCAAGTCACAAAAAAATTAAACCCGAAAAAACATTTGTGACAAAACTTTTGTCAGCTAGTGATTATGAACTTCTTACAAATCGAATCAGCGATTTTGTGATTTTTAAACGCGCGTGGAACATTTAATTTCTCTATAGCAAAACGGTTTTTATTAAAGTTTAATTCAGCATGTCTTAAACTATCTAAAACATTAATATCTTTCTAAAAAATTATATTTGAGCACATTTACTGAGCTCATTTCATTACCATACCCACTCCAAGTGAAAATGAAGATTTTGTCAATATTTAAACGTGTGTGGAAAGTTTTACGTCTTTATGGCAACATAGTTTCTATTATAAATTGATTAAGCTTGTCTTAAACTATCTAAAAATATTAATATTTTTCTAAAAATTTATATTTTAGCATGCTTCCTGAGCTCATTTTCTTAACATACAAGTTGGGTGTTATCGTGTGCCATGGCCGTAAGCACACCAAATGAAAATTGGAAAGTTCCAAAGCATATATAAAAACTTCTCTGCAACGCCAATTGAAAATGATAATTTTTTTTTGAATATTTAAACGTGAAGCTCCACGTGAACACTTCACTGCTATGAAACCGCGCCACATTGCAGAAGACTTCGTACCAATTGCAGGAACTAGACCTTTTATTCCACATTGTATTAACAAAAAAATTAAATTGTTTTTTGAATTCCTGGAAGTTTCGTCAACAAAACTAGAGAATTAATTAAGCAGATAATCAAAAACAATAATTAGATAATTACTCAAATCTTATAAAACCTTTTTTCTTTTTCATGACTCTTATTGAAATTCTATAAACCAAAGCTCAGCTTTTATCTCAAATCAAGTTTATTTTGAAGCCGTTCCAAGAAAAAAAACAATGCAAATAAAATCGAATTGAATTATTGTTTATCAAGTTTCTTCAATTATATCAAGCTAACCGCTTTATCAGTGGATAATTTCCGTGAAAAACGGTTCTCATGTCAAAAGTGGATTTGCCCGTGTCAGAGCTTAAACAGTTTTCGAATATATATTCCAGTTTTCTTGTCCAGAACCGGTTTTAAATGAAATTCTTTAAAAAAAACGATTTATTTACAAGAAAAAATATTTATGGCAATAATTATCATAATAATAATAAAGACAAATCACATTTTTGAGCAATATACATGCAATAATAAATAAATAATTGTCTGAGATGTGACCAAATGAATGTCATTTTTAACTCGTTTGGACCTGCAATTGAGACATTTTCTAGAAACCATTTTGACAACACTCACCAGTATGAAGGCTTAATATCCTGGGGCGGTTCTTGGTGGCGGGCAGTGGTCGCACGATCCCTTGGCTCCGTCCTTTCCGGCGTCTCCTGGTTCTCCTGGGGCTCCTGGGTTTCCTGGAGCTCCGTCTTGTCCTGGCTCTCCTTGTGGTCCTGGTGGTCCTTGTGGGCCGGCTTGTCCTGGGTGTCCGTCTGGTCCTGGCTCTCCTTGTGGTCCTGGCTCTCCTGGCTGTCCTGGTGGGCCTGGTGGGGCTGGCACGGTGCGCACTTGTCCTGGGGCTCCTGGCTGTCCTGGGGTTCCGTCCTGTCCGGCGTCTCCTGGTGGTCCTTGTGGTCCTGGGGCTCCTGGAGTTCCTGGACGTCCGTTTGGTCCTTGTTCTCCTGGTTGTCCTGGTTGTCCTGGTGGTCCCTTTGGTCCTGGGTTTCCTGGCTGTCCTGGTGGTCCTGGTGGGCACTCGAAGCAGAAGTCGGCGGCCGTTGGGAGCACGTGATCGTTTGGAGCGTCTGGGCCTGGGGCTCCTGGGGCTCCTGGTCTTCCGTCGTTTCCTGGAGCTCCGTCTTGTCCTGGGTTACCGACCGGTCCGGCTGGCCCGATGCCGCATGAGCAGCACTGGTAGGTCTGACGCTTCTCGCGAGTCTCGGCCTTGCGGAAAGCCTCGAGCTTGGTGTACTCGCCGCGAAGCGAGTCGGAACGCGTGCGGCAGAAGTTGATCTCGTCCTGGAGCCCGGATTGCACGTTCTGCATGTACATGCAGAGCATTGGCACGGCCACGATAGCCGTCAACGTGGCGATCGTTGACACGGCAACGCCTGAAATAGAGAAGAGCGGATGAGAAGGAAGAATCTTAATTTACCGAAGAAGGCAAACTTCTTGACCGATTCTACCTCAACTAGTTTCTGCTTCTCGTCCATCTTAAAATATTTTGGATTAGAGTTCAAGCAGTGTACTATTTATACGAAAACAATAATGAAGGCGAAGAGGAGTTGAAAAATGAAAATGACAGAACGTTCCACAAATTGAACATCTTTTATACTCGAATCCGATGGCTAATCATAAGCCTGTTCGCGGCAGCTTTACCCCCAGGTAAACGGTTTTTTCTCGTCCCACCCATATATGAATGCAAGTTTTTTTTGGTGATGGCGAACCGAATGGAACACGGATTGATATCAGATGGGGGGGGGACAGGTAGAGAAAAGGCAAGAGATTGGGAATGGAGAGATGATTGCTGTCAATATGGATATAATCTGTTTTTTCATAATTCAAGCAAACAGGGGAGATGATCATTGGAGCTTTAATTGATTTTTTAGATAGATAGCATTGAATAAAGGAAGATGGTTGTAACTTTGGAGATTCTTGTGAAGAAGAGAAATTTAGATTTTATTATATTCTCTCTGAAGGATATTATTCTGATAGTCATGAATAATGACCCATACTTTTTTAATAAGTAATGAAACCTTTTCAAAATATTTTTAATTTCAGATGCACGCGAACTCTTAAATATGCGAAAATTGTAGTTTTCATTTGGGGGATCCAATTGCCAATTTTACAATATTTACGCTTGTATAGTAATCTAGTAATTTTCTACGTGTAAATTGCAAGATTCTTCTCACGTAATCTTAGTAGCATCTTCTCAAACTATAAATTGCACGTTAAAAATCCTTGAAATATAAACTTACAAGGGTGATAGGCTTTTTGAACTCTTATTTATATAAGCAAGAACTTGGCGTGTATATAGAATATGTTTAAAAACCGTAAAGTAGCACGCCAAATTTAAATGATGATTTTCTAATTTCTACGTAAATTCCAATTAATTAGTTAGTTATATACCATAATTTGGAATAAAATCAAAAATATCCATAAGCTGAATGAAAATGACCATTTTGCAATTTTATTATTTTCCACGTGAAAGCTAAAAACAAATTTTTACGGCAATTGTACTGGCTTATCTTAAAATCTTACTGGCAATTTAAATCTAAAAAAAATGTTATATTTAAGGGATCTTTTCTGAGCTCCTGCTTTCACGTGTACTTTACGCAAATATTGCACGCCAAATCAAAATAGCGATTTTGCGATTTTTAAACGTGTGTGGAAAATTTTGCGTCTTTATGACAAAAAAGTTTTTACGACAATTTAATTAAGCTTGTCTTAAACTATATAAAAATATTAATATCTTTCTAAAAACTTATATTTGACCATGCTTACTGAGCTCATTTTATTACCATACAAACACCAAGTGAAAATGAATATTTTGTCAATATTTAAACGCGCGTGGAAAATTTTCCGTCTTTATGGCAACAAAGTTTCTACTATGAATTGATTAAGCGTGTCTTAAACTATCTAAAAATATTAATATCTTTCTAAAAATTTATATTTGAGCCTGCTTACTGAGCTCATTTCATTACCATACCCACACCAAGTGAAAATGAATATTTTGTCAATTTTTAAACGTGTGTGGAAATTTTTACGTCTTTATAACCAAAACGTTTTTACTACTATTGTATTAAGCTAGTCTTAAACTATTTAAAAATATTAATATCTTTACGAAAAGTTGGGTGTGAGCATGTTTACTAAGCTCATTTTCATACCATACCCACACAAAATGTAAACTAGCATTTTGTCAATATTTAAACGTGTGTGGGAATTTTTACGTCTTTATGGCAACAAAGTTTTTATTACAATTTAATTAAGAATGTCTTAAACTATCTAAAAATATTAATATCTTTCCAAAAAGTTATATTTGAGCATGCTTACTGAACTCATTCTAATACCATACAAGTTGGGATGAATATTCTCTACTCCAGTTATCCAGATTTTCTTCAAAATCTCGAAAAACATTATAATATTTAGAAAATACTAGATTTCAGCATGTTTTCTGAGTTAATTTTATTATTGTTCAAGTTGGTGTGAAATATGCAAATTTATATTCAAATTCCAATGCACTTCACTGCCAAGAAACCGCGCCGCATTGCAATAGACTTCGCACCAATTGCAAACACTGCTTTTTAATTTATTATTTTTATTTTCAACATTGTATTTATCAGTCATATAATGAATGACTTGTAAATATTGAAAATAAAAATAAATTTAAATGAATGTGTTTGCAATTGGTGCGAAGTCTTTTGCAATGCGGCGCGGTTTCCTGGCAGTGGATATACCATAATAACTCATTTATTTAAATGAAATCAAAAATATCCATAAGCTGCATGAAAATGAAGATTTTGCAATATTTAAACGCACTTTATTATTGTCCACGTGAGAGCTGAAAACTATTTTACTGACTTATCTTAGAATCTTTCTGGCGATTTAAATCTAAACGTTAGATTTACAGGATCTTTTTTGAGCTCCAGGTTGTACGGAATCTTTTGGCGTGCCTATTTTTTAAATAATTCTATTTTTCTTAAAATATCCCTGGCCCATCAAATAATATATTCAAGTAATTTTTCTGAGCTCCTCTCTTTACAAATTCATTTCGCGTGCCGCGGCATTCTTACATCGCGAAATAAAATCCTTTAACATTCCATTCAATTATTATCAACACATCATTCCATTCGAATTGATTGTTGAAAATACGAATTATTTTCACTTTTCCTTAATAATTCCCCCTCCGTATAGTTTTTTTTTTTTTATTAAAGCCTTAACAGCCACGATTAATATAATTGATAAGCTTGATTAATTTGGTTTTGTGATACATTTATAATATTCATAAAAAATCATAAATTACGATTTATTTGTTTTTGAATGTTTGTTTGGCTGATAACCGATTGATATAATTATTATTAATTAACCCGAACGATCATTCAGATTGCTTATATAATGGCTATAAAATTATTTAATTGTAAGATAGTAAACTGGGAAATTGACACAAATAATTGAAATGACGATTTAGAGAATTTTAAACGCATGTTTTTAAATTCACGTGGAATCAATATTACAAATTTCTCTTAAAATATATCATATACTTTAAATTTATGCGTTATGTTGGGTTTAAATTACTCTTATGAGCTCCTTTTTGCATGATTATATAATTTAATTGCGAGTATGAATCCACGCCAAATCGAAATAACGATTTTGTGATTTTTAAACGCGCGTGGAACTTTTAACGCTTTTATAACAAAAAAGTTTTTGTTACAATTTAATTCAGCATGTCTTAAACTATCTAAAAATATTAATATTTTTCTAAAAAGTTATATTTTAGCATGCTTTCCGAGCTCTTTTTATTACCATACCCACGCCAAAATCGAAATAACGATTTTGCGATTTTTAAACGCGCGTGGAAATTTTCACGTCTTTATGACAAAAAAGTTTTTGTTACAATTTAATTCAGCATGTCTTAAACTATCGAAAAATATTATTATCTTTCTAAAAAGTCATATTTAAGCATGCTTTCCGAGCTCATTCTCATACCATACAAGTTGGCGTGCGATATTCACTCCACCGCCACGAAAGCGCGAAAGAATTCGCCCCAATTGCACGAACACTATCTTTTAATTTATTTTCAATATTTTATTTATTAATTATAGCAAAACAGAAGAATTTAAATGTTATGTTTTGAAAAATATAATATATATAGAATAGTTTTGTTTGTACTCTTCTGTTAAACAATAATTAATCTTAAAAATAAAAGGAAGTGTTCGTGCAATTGGTGCGATGTATTTTGCAATGCGGCGCGGTTTCTAGAAATTTTAGTGTGATATGGAAGGTGTTACCAAAAGGTAGTAAAAACCAAGAACATGTAAATTAAAAATAAATCGTTTTGAAGTTTAAATTGCATACAGCACGCCAACTGGTGTGATAATAAAATGAGCTCAGCAAGCATGCTCAAATCTTACTTTTTAGAAAGATATTAATGTTTTTAGATAATTTAAGACAAGCTTAATTAAATTGTAGTAAAAAAGTTTTTGTTAAAAAGACGTAAAAATTTCCACACACGTTTAAATATTGACAAAATATTCATTTTCACTTGGTGTGGGTATGTTAATAAAATGAGCTCAGTAAGCATGCTAAAATATATCTTTTTAGAAAGTTATATACATTTTTAGATAGTTCAAGACATGCTTAATTAAATTTCAATACAAACTTTTTTGTTATAAAAACGTAAAAATTTCCACGCGCGTTTAAAAATCATAAAATCAATCGTTATTTCGTTTTGTCGTGTTAATGTTCTCGAATAATCTCGAGCAAATTTTGCGGTTGTGTATATATCCTTCTTCAAAATGATTATGAGCATGGTAACTGGAAGTTTCTGTTTCCCAATATCTAAGCGCTTTATTTAAAATGATTCGTTTTGCATGAAATTTTCTAAAAACTCTGCTTTTTACAAGATTAAAAAGGATCTTATGAATTCCTAAAAGTCCGCAGGGGTTTCAATGAAGCACACAGGCATTCCAAGCTTAAGCACATCACTCAAAATATTTTCCGCAACAAATGAGGTCACGTATTAAACAAAAATCAATTTTTACGTGCTGTCTTCGAATAAAATTTTATTTCACAAGACGCTGACAAATAAACAAAATAAGAAAAATTAATTTGGCAAGAGAGATTTAAAAAAAAATAATATTGTTATGGATTTCTTTCTGGTTTTTTGAATTTTATTATCTTATCAGTTGGATTGGCTCCAGCTCCAGCAAAAATTTTAATGAATTTATTTAGATTCTAATCCTAGTGCACGTCATTCCCTTTATAAGGAACAATAGCTACGAAAACCACGTGAAATGGGCAATTGAAAAGAGAGTGATAGTTATTGAATATATTAATGCGTTTTTGATAACACGGATTTAAAATCAATCCAGATTAATCTAAAATCCATTACAATTTCAATATGCGTGTCAATCTCAACGTGCACGGGTATCTAGAATGTTATTGATGTTATATATCGATATATTTTAAATAATTATTAGTATATTTTAAATAATCAGATTTATAATGACACTAATTAGTGTCATTATCAATCTGATGTATCTACTTTACGTGAAAACCCATTATCAAAACAATTGTAAAACATGTCATAATGAAGATCAATGACAGTCTTTTTTTATTTTCATTAATTCGACAACAAAAAACGCATTCAGCTATCTATCATAATTAAATTCTTTATTTATAAATAACTTAAACCAATATCCAAATATACATTTAATATCCTGGGGCGGTTCTTGGTGGCGGGCAGTGGTCGCACGATCCCTTGGCTCCGTCCTTGCCGGCGTCTCCTGGTTCTCCTGGGGCTCCTGGGTTTCCTGGAGCTCCGTCTTGTCCTGGCTCTCCTTGTGGTCCTGGTGGTCCTTGTGGGCCGGCTTGTCCTGGGTGTCCGTCTGGTCCTGGCTCTCCCTGTGGTCCTGGCTCTCCTGGCTGTCCTGGTGGTCCTGGTGGGGCTGGCACGGTGCGCACTTGTCCTGGGGCTCCTGGCTGTCCTGGGGTTCCGTCCTGTCCGGCGTCTCCTGGTGGTCCTTGTGGTCCTGGGGCTCCTGGAGTTCCTGGGCGTCCGTTTGGTCCTTGTTCTCCTGGTTGCCCTGGTTGTCCTGGTGGTCCCTTTGGTCCTGGGTTTCCTGGCTGTCCTGGTGGTCCTGGTGGGCACTCGAAGCAGAAGTCGGCGGCCGTTGGGAGCACGTGATCGTTTGGAGCGTCTGGGCCTGGGGCTCCTGGGGCTCCTGGTCTTCCGTCGTTTCCTGGAGCTCCGTCTTGTCCTGGGTTACCGACCGGTCCGGCTGGTCCGATGCCGCATGAGCAGCACTGGTAGGTCTGACGCTTCTCGCGAGTCTCGGCCTTACGGAAAGCCTCGAGCTTGGTGTACTCGCCGCGAAGTGAGTCGGAACGCGTGCGACAGAAGTTGATCTCGTCCTGGAGCCCGGATTGCACGTTCTGCATGTACATGCAGAGCATTGGCACGGCCACGATAGCCGTCAACGTGGCGATCGTTGACACGGCAACGCCTGAAATAGAGAAGAGCGGATGAGAAGGAAGAATCTTAATTTACCGAAGAAGGCAAACTTCTTGACCGATTCTACCTCAACTAGTTTCTGCTTCTCGTCCTGGCTCATACTGAAAAATTGTTAGAGTTAATCAACACAAAGCAAGCCAGATATGAAGGAATCGAATCGAAACGGCTTTATAAATAAGCTGAACGGGAGTCGCAGTTTTTACTCGTCGAAACCTACTCAGTCCACCCATTCAAAGCGATAACAGAAACTCTTTAAGATTGCTTCTTCGTCTTCTTCCTTATGTTTTTCACCATTTCCAATTATCCATTGATATCTTTTGCGAATCCGTATCATATACGAATACGTAAATTTTTGTACAAGCAGGAGAGGGGGGTGTTTTTTTGTGTTGTTCTTGTATGATATATCGACAACGCCCTTTTCACCTATACATGGCTGAGCGCTGCATTTCAAAGTTTTTTTGACAAGACGAAAAGCTGAACCTTTGTTCCAGTTGGTTTCGATGAAGAATAGTGTGGTAGGGATTAAACTATATAGAGTTCCATATTTATTGAATATGAGCAGGAATTTAAACGTGTCTCACTAATTTACACGTATTAATTTCATATAACTTGATACCTCAATTTTTCTAGTCCGGCTTTATCTATCTAAAAATATGCGTTTCTTATCGAAATTTGCAATTTGAGCATATTTTCTGAGCCTTCAACTTAATCATTCAATTTGGGGTGCATGTTCCTAAAAAAATTCCCAAATTCAAGCCGATTTTTCACGTAGGCAATATAAAAAGTCTGCTAATAGCAGGAACAGGAAACTTGTTAGTTATTAAACTATTTCAATAATTTAATTTTAATCAATTCATTCAAAAAATTTTTACATTTTCTGCCTGATACTGTAGATTAGCTACAATCGATGCTTAAACAACATCTTTTCATTCTATTTTTTCGACTGTTTTAGAATCTGATGCTGGAACGTGTGTAATGTAACAAAGAATTATTGATTCCTTAATAATAATTTCCTAGTAAAGGTATTTTTATTGTTGCTTATTTAGCTAAGTAGGTTCTTTGTGCTAAAAATTTTATTTAAACAAAGTACAGTATCACGAAACATTTTTTTAATTGGAAATTCTTCGTCAAAAACCGAATGATTCCATAATAATATTAACTCATTTGACAGGATATATCCTGCAGGATAAGATACAATGTTTCAGTAACATAATTAAAGAATACCAAATAAAAATTCTACAGGAGTGGTATTTCACATAACATTTTTTAGGTTTCGTGTGCAAAGAATTCATTTGATATTGACAACAAGCCATTGGAATATTATTGGATTGGAGACAATGGTAGCTATTTTTCAACGTTATAATATGAGCAACAGTTCTGAGCAGTTAGGTCATCGAAGTCATCTTATCGTGTGAGCAACGGTTTTGTGGTTTCTAAGAAAACTCCATTTTCAGATTATTTTCAGGTTCATTTAGGTTGCGTCAATTATACAATGAGCTAAAGTTTAGGAATAATTTATATATATATAATATATATATATATATAACCAGATCTGCCTCAGGGCATCGAAGTCATTTTATCGTTTGAGCAGCGGTTAGGTAAGTAGTTTCTAAGAAAGAATCTTCCAATGTGCATTTTTTATTGATAAAACTCCAATTTAAAATTTTTCAGAAAAGGTTACAGTGTGAATTACATGTGTTTGATACAAATACATTGTTTTAATTGCTTTGAATAAATATATACTCGAGATTATGCACAAATATCCGACAAACTTTATGAAAATCGAAAAATGCATTAATTATTGTCGTGGTGTAGGTTGATGAAAAATTAGGAATAAAGGAGCATACCGAAAAAAAAGATGGTCTCGCTTGGACAGGTGTAGATTTAATTTGCAATTTGTTTATTATTTCGCATTTCCTTTTTTCATCACATTTTTGTTTTATATTGTTTTCTCTTACTAAATTGGTTGTTACATCAACATAATACATAATACATAATACAACACATAATAAATGCGAAATAATAAACAAATTGCAAATTAAATCTACAACAGCCCAAGCGAGACCATCTTTTTTTGGGGTATGCTCCTTTACCCCTAATTTTTCATCAACCTACACCACGACAATACATGATGGAGATTTTTTCTTGACAAAATCTCAACTTTATTTTAAGGAATTTTCTTCTGGTTTATTCAATCAATTTTTAAGCACGCCAAATGAAAACGGCTTTTTACAATATTTGAACGAATTTCATTAATTTTCACGTACAAGTTAAAGAATAATTTTATCGAAATTTTATAAGATTTTTTAAAAATACCTCTGACGCTTTAAATTTATACGAAAGTGGGGTTTCTGATTTCTTATTTCTACGATTTGATTTGACGTGTTTAAGTATTTAAGTTTGCACTATAAAATCCGAAATAAACTATCCAAGATAATATTCTTTTCGATTAAAATAGTTAAACTCATTTTTCACATAATTTGACAAAAATTGTTCAAAGTTTACATAACTTGAAGCTAGCTTATTTAGAAGCTGATAGAAATATTCGAACCGTTTCTCATCGTTTATTAACCGATCAAAGATCGTTCGTTCAGTCACTCTTACCTATTTTACACTTGGTAGAAATAGAATTTCTCTTTTACTCGAACGCGTCGGTTTTTTGATGCTTTAGTGACGTTTCAGTGTGTATGAATTCATATTGACAGTGAAACTACCCAACCCAACCGAAACCAAAAATATATTTATACGTTAGGGTGGAAGAATCAAGAATTCAATGGACACGATGACGAAATTGAATTGAAATATGTGTTGTTAGCAAGTTTCTTCTATTGTTGTTGATGCTTCATTCTAACATAAGGTATAGTGTGTTTTGGGATCTATAGAATGGAGATATTATTTAATAATCGAGTCGATAATTGATAATTGATAGATATTTGTTTGGTTTATTAATATTAAGTGTTTATTAATAGTGTGGGTTGATAATTGAGACGTTCAATTTGTGGATCATAATGGGGATCACACTCTTAGATTTTATTAGCAGAAATTGAGGAATTTCCTTTGTGAAAATATTAAAAACAAATATCCACTAAAAAGTGTTTAGGCATATCTATGCTTAATCGGACTGTCATTATATCTTCTCTATTTCCCCATATGAACTTTTTGAATATTTAAAGTATCACCATTACGTGCGTAAAGCTGAAATGGTTTTATATCGAATATTTGGTGTGTACGATTTTGTATTACAGATGACATGAGCTCACAAATGAGAACTCTTAATTGAGTCTTGGCTTTGTAAATTTTAGTCCACGTTTTGTTTTAGGAATTTACTGCACGCCAAATGAATTCGAAAAAACAGATATTCAAAAGAGTCACTTTAACACAAATTTTCTTTAAAGTTTAAAGCATTGGAGATATTTTAAGGAAAGTCTGTAAAATTAACGTGAAAATTAGTTTTTAACTTCCACCGGGTAATTAATAAAACGAGAGCAAATCTAGAAAATTTTAATTTTCATTTGGCGTACTGCGTGATCATATTTTTTCTTGATTAAATGGTATTGACCCGCTCATGAATTAACCTAAAAAAAATTAGCCATTTATTTTTAAGAGTCATTCATCCAAAAATTGTTTTCTATTAAGACAACTATAATCTGAGGAAGAAATCTTAAACACAAGTTAACTATCATTAAGAGAGATCTCTAATTCCGTTAGTACTTTTTTAACATCTAAATTTTATTTTTCTTTCATACCTTTCGCTCAATAAATCGCTTTTAACAAAATCCATTTTAAGTGTTTTAATGGTAATAAAAATGTGAAGAATTTTATTAAATTGCAAATCAATAAAAATCACCATAAAAATTAAATAGAAAAAACACCTCTAAAATGGCGTTTGTGGACGAGTTTCGATCCATTTTTTAATGTTTCCAATCGAATGGATCCTTTTTTGATGTTCGATTAATTGAGGGAATTCATTAATTACTTTCTCATCAGCTGAAACAAGATCAGCGACGTGTTGGGCGATCAATAAATCAACCCATGTTAGATCTTTGCCGACAAGATAACCTGAAAGTTTCGAATTGAGTGGAGGGCCACTCATAGCGGCACCTTACCCGATTTGGATTCCTGCAGGAAGTTGTTGAAAAAGACAAAGTGTTGCTTAACAGCCGGCACGAAGACGTCTTCATGAAGCTTTTGCTTATCGCCCTCACCGAACCCAAACACAACCATGAAATAGGGGCGCACTTGGTTCATGTAATCCTTGAACTGATCGGCAACGGAGTTCACCAGAGCCTCTTCGAACGGGCATTGTCCATTAAGCTTAAATTCGCGGGCAAGGTATCTGGCGATGGCGTGCGACTGGGCTAGTTTTTTTCCGTCTACTTCAAGGATTGGCATCTGGCCGAATGGAGCATCTTAAATTGTTTCTAGATTATAATTAGAACGTAAATCATTAAATACTTGGCTTCAAAACTGGCCAATCCTCCTTCGCAACGCGAACGTCTTCAAAATCTTGTCCAGCATATGCGAAGATCTGACGGATGACCTCAGCTGCACCACGGAGAGGGAAGTAGGAAAGCTTGTAATGAACCATCGTCCAACTGTTAATCGAATGCCATTTTTTGCCTTATATAGTAGTAAACATGTGTGGTTTGTGTTTGCTGACAAATTGCCGTCTGATATGGTCTATCAAGACACAAACTGTTGTGTATGTAACTAAGTCAATAATAGAAAATTCTAGATTAGCGGAAAATAATCAGAACAAACAAAAAATGTGTAATTTACGTGATTTGAGCCAAAGTGTTCAATTGTGTTTTTGTTTTGTTTGTATATTTTGTTTGAATTTTAAAGATCATTGAAGTATCTGTTGCACATAATATATTTAAGACTGGGAATAGATTGGATTTTTGTAAAAATAATTTTGTTAATCTTAAAATCTCGATCCTAATGAGAATTTTACTGAAATTACTACTTCGAGAACGACTTAAGGCACATTTTCCGGAATAAAGCTGTTATTCTGGCCTTTTTTGAATGCGAAAAATTTTTTTAAAAAACACTGATCTTTTCTAATGTTATGGAAAGACGATAGAGAGAGACTAATATTTATATTTTTAAGCTAATTATACGGATTAAAGATTATCGTCGTGCTTGAAGCGTCATAAGCAAGTGAAGTTGCATAAAATAAGCAAAGTAAAAAGATTATCAGGATTAAATACAAAGGCACGTCAAATATACTTATTTTCAGGTAGAGAAGGCTTTAATATTTCCAGAAATTCTATTTTATGTGCCAAAGTTTCCCTGTAACCTCAATATACTGCTCACCAACCCATAATATATTTAATATTTACTAAGAATATGAAAGGTTTGATTTTTATAATTTTTGAATTATTTTCAATGGTCTCATAGATAAAATCAAACAAATATTCAATTTACGTGAATAGTTTCTCTGTTTTTCATTATATTTCTTCAAAATTTCTAGATCACGTCAGATTTATTACTTTTATTTTTTATGAGAATACAATTGGAATTGTCAATTTCTTAGATTTTGATAATAATTCGATATATTTAATAGCAAATAAATCAATTGCAATTGATTTATCATCGTCCGAAATAATAATCGAATTAGTTAAAATTTGATTTAAAGAATATTGATGATCAGAATAGTAGATTTCTGATATGATAATATTATATAACATTTAACGGAAAAACATTGTCGTTACCAGTAAAAATTTTTGGAGAAAATGTCAATTTTAAAGTTATTATGAAAAAAAACATTTTATTAGGGCCCTAATTAAGAAATAATTGATTTATTGGTCTGTCAAATGCCCCACATAAAGGATAGTCAATAATTATTTTCTCCAATGGAAGAATTCTGTTAACCAAAAAATAATATACTTATCTTCAGATTGTTTAAAATTCCCTTCTTGAACACCATTAAAAAATCAAGTTTTATTCTAAACAATAGTGAAGAAACAATTGTCGAATGGCCGCAAAATTCATCCAATATCAAAGAATTCTATATTTCATAAAATGGTTTCAATAAAAATTAAAATAGTGGTATTAATGATATTCTCTCTTTGGCGACCCGTCAATGTGACAAATGTATAAACAATTCATAATCAATAAATAAACAAAGTTTATTCCTCATCTGCGTTTCGAACTGGTGGCGAGTGCAAAATCTGCCCTTGTGGCTGAAAAATTAACCAATTAAAAAAAAATTATATGTGGTAAACCTGATTCTGCTGCTGAATATTGACACCGAGTCCATGCTCATCGTGCTGCATTCCGTCACCATGAACCGAATTTCGGTGCAATGGAGCTGGCTGGGGTAGTGGGTCGGATGCGGCCGCCGCTAGCGATGGATTCGATTTCGATTTAACGATGGGACAGGCAAAGTCCACGTGACGACTGCGTGCTTCTTCTTTTTCCCACGAACAATGTACAAATGGTCGTTGAACGTAATTATAAATGACTTCTGCTTTATTAAATCTCTTCTTTACTTTTTCTTTATGCGTTGGGTATCCCTCCATTCCGAGCCGGATTTTTTTCAATCCTCTTTCTTTCAATACCTTAAAAAGTTAGTTCCACACTGTAATATTGTTAAAAAAAACCTGCTTGGCGCAATCGCGATTTTCAGCGTACTTAAAAAATCTATACAAGTGCGTCGAATATACAACATGGGTGGTCTCTTCTCCCATCTGCGGTGGATATTCATCATCCCAATCCACAATATCATCGTCCAGTAACACGACCAAATGACATTCTCTTTCTCCGTGTTCTGTGCTAGCGACTAGCTGAGGAAAAATTATCTCTTCTAGGAAGTTTGAAAACTGCTCGCGTGCTCCTTCGTTGGATAATTCATGTAGTAGAGCATGCAAATTTTGACATCTATGAGTTAAATTTAGAGAGTTGTAAGAAAATATTTTGTAATACTTTACTGTTCTCGCATTGAATGGAATTAGTAGATAGTCGCAGGCTTCCCTCAGTTCGGAAACTGACACAGATTGAGGGCATCGAATGACACCGAACGAGTAATAATCGAGAACAGCTTTAAAACACTGCGCGCTTAATCCATCAGCCACCTAAAGTTGAAAAAATCCCTCTATAACCGATTTGAAAACAACCTCGAACTCATTACGATCATTCGGGCTAACGAGATCATGCCCTAAATCACCACAAGAAGCTCTCATCGAGAACATCCTACCCAGCATCGTGTCCGGTTTACTGATCAACAACCGTTGCGATACCAAAAAACGCGTACCATCAACCAGTAAGCAGACTTTATCATCTGCAGAGAATTGAAATTTAAAATATCAATATATCCTTCTCACTTTCTCCTGGTGACAAGTCAACATTTTGCGTCGAATGACTATTGATTTGCGACATGAGCACTTCATGAGCTGGCCCACCAAGTGACATCGACCGCTGACCTCTATATACTTCTTTCGATGAGTACGAATTCTTCAGTGCTGGTGCTAATGGAGTTGTTGTTACTGAAATCATTAATTATTCATCCATTACATTTGATGGAATCCAACCTGATGGTGTTGGGCTTGTATGTCCTGAAGAAGATGGAGATGATCTGCTGTTTATTAGGGAAGATTTTCGACTATCGTCATCGTCTGTAATGTAAAAATATGGGTTTCTGTGTAAGAATAAATGGGAATGTAAAATATAACTCTGGTTTCCGATATAGTATATATTATTTTAGTCGATTATTTTATCGAAAAATGATAAGGTGTAATTACTGTAAGTTTGACCTACGACCAACTTTTATACAATTGATTTTATATTATCAATGGCGGGAAAACTTAAAATATCCAGAGGATCCCCATATAATAGTTTAAAATAATTAATATTCCCAATTCGAATAAGATACAATATTAGTTGCACACTAATATATTATTTTCCAGTACCTCTTTTAACATTAGGAGTATTTTGACTGGTTTTCGACGAAAAAACCCAAGAAATCTAAAATTCAACATGAATATAAGTAATTATACATTTAAGCACACCTGCTGTGGAATTTTCACAGGTTTTCGTGAGCTTTCAGTCTTGAGACATCCTTTGCACAAATTTCCCGACTGTTCAGAATCCGCGATAGAACCTTGAAATACAATATTATAAATAATAAATGCTTAAATAAACTCATATACCCTGTTTGATTATTATTTTCCAAAAATAGCTAGTTATTAGGGTAGTCAGTATATTAATTTTATTTTAAATATAAACAACCACTCTAATTTAGGAACTGTTAATTTTATTAGGACTTTAATATAATCAGTCGAAGATATAGCTGCTATATATTTTGTAGTTTTTCAATTAGTCCTAGAAATTTACTTGAATGCTTACACGTGAGTGGAAGCTTAAATTAAAGACTACTACATTAGAAGCAATATATTTTTATGAAACAAAGTAATATTACCATCGTTTTCCTGGTCTATAGGATTCGAATCCTGATGATTAGTCGATGAACCTTGATTTTCTAAAGTTTTTTTTATATAAAGACACTATTACAACTGTACAGATAAATTACCTGTATTTATATCTTTGTTAAGTTTATCCGAAGACATTACCAGTAATGACAGATTTAATATCCAATTTTTCTGCAATATAAACTATAAATCATTGATTAACGTGTACCAAAGATATTGCGTAATCTTCCAGGAAACAATACAACTGTGGGATAAAGCTTTATAATTTTCACTCAATCAAGCAATAAAACAATTAAATAGGATTTTAATCTTTAAAATCCAACTTTAGTTTTAATTTTAATATTTAATTATAGAAAATAAATATTTGTCGATCACGTCTACAACACTCCTACAAACGCACGTTGTTTCGCGTCTGCATGTCTGCGTGTCCTAATTTTATACATGTCCACAACGAGACCATTTACGATTTAACAGTGCGCCTTCTTTGCAATTCTGCGTGTTTCATCCATTTTTAATTTATTTCTTATTATTGTTCTGCATAATTTAAGAAAGTTTTACCTGAATATTAAGGGAAAAATATGAGCGAGGAAAAACCACAAACAGTAGACGTCGCAGAGAACCAGGACGAGAAGAACTTTGTTGTTTCATTTTTGCAATTCGTTCGTCAAAAGGTTGCTCAAAATCAATGCAATCCTGAACAAGTTGAGACTCTCGAAGGTTTGGATATTTGATTTTAAGAGCTTATTGTTTATTTGGTGTTTACTTTAGTTGGTATCCAATGTCTTGAACACGCTTTTGGATTGACTGATGCTAATTATGCCTTCCAGCCTGCCAAGCCATTGTTGGAGATTTTCAAGGCAGCTGAAGGGCTACCATCGGTAAGATTACTTTAAACCGTTTGGGATTGTTATCGGGGATATATAACACGAGCTTAAACTCACTTTTTTATATGATAAATCATGAAAAAATAGTGTTATCTTAGTGGGTTTTTGCGGAATCTCAATTAATGACTAGTCGACCTCTTATAACAATAATTCATTCTGTGTACCCTGTACATTGTGTCTGATAATTTATTTGGCTTCATGATATGAAGGATGACAGATGACATTAAGCTTCATGTCATCCTGCTTGATAGTAAGGTAAAAACAAAAAGACATTATTAAGTTGCAACGAATTGATAGTAAATTAATGAAACCGTGAAAAAATATCAAAAATTGCATAACTTACATTTATGGTTTACAAGAATGCAATTATATTGTTAAGGGCGAGTCCGGCTTGCCAGAACCAACTGAAGCCGATATCGCACAAGCCAATAAACTTAAAGAAGAAGGAAATGATCTTATGAAAGCTTCCAAATTCGAGTCCGCCGTTGAGAAATATAATGAGGCTATTAAATTGAACCGTGATCCAGTATATTTCTGCAACAGGTTTTTAGGTCTTTATTCAACAATTAAAAAAGTAGATTTGTTCAGAGCTGCTGCTTATTGCCGCTTAGAGCAATATGACCTCGCCATTCAAGATTGTCGAACTGCATTGGCTTTGGATTCGAGTTACAGCAAAGCTTGGGGTAGAATGGGGTATTTCATGAAATCTAAATGCTTATATGCTACTATCTATTATAGACTTGCGTTCTCATGCCAGAACCGATATGAACAAGCAGCAGAGGCATACAAGAAGGCTCTCGAACTCGACCCAACTCAGGAGAGTTACAAGAATAACTTGAAAATCGCAGAAGATAAAATCAAGGAGTTGGAGCAGGCCACTGGAGCTTCAGGTGCAGCTAATGCGAATCCATTCGCGAACTTATTTGGTGGCGCTGGAGGTGCCGGTGGTATGCCAAACTTTGGACAACTTTTCAATGATCCAAACATGATGGCAATGGCTCAACAAATGATGACTGATCCAAATATTAGTAACATGGTAAGTTATGGTTCAAATTAATTGCTTTTAAGCTGTTTTTAGATGTCGAACTTGATGTCAGGTGGAGGAGGAATTTCAGATCTTATGGCTGCTGGCCAAAGAGTAAGATTTTAGTTTGTAAAAATATTGTAGCTGCAGGTTTTAAATTAATTTTTTTAATAATTAAGTCTAAAATATCTCGTCATTTTAATTAAACTATATAGTTATATAGCCGGTGTCAAAACTCTATATAATTTTTTCTCCCGTTTCTTCGCGACAATTACGTGCAGAATTTTCTTTACTGTCTCTGTTTATTAATCTGCGGTTCGCGGTTGCGAAAGATAAAAACTATATTTGCAACAATAAAAATTTCGTTTAAAAATTAATATTTTTATTTTAGATGGCTCAACATATGCAAGAATCAAACCCAGAGATGATTGAGCAACTTCGTCGGCAATTCGGGCCAGCACCAGGTGAAGGAAACGGAGGAAATGATGATCAGAACCAACCACCACAACCACCACCATCATCGCAATAGAATTGTCGTTAAATAGCTTGTTGATTTCATTTTTATGTGATTTAAAGATTTCTTTTTAATAAATATTATTTATCCTTGTAATCTGTAACGATTCATTATTTAAAAAGTTGATGCTTTATCGGAATATATTTTAAGTAAGCTCGCAATCATTTTTAATTGATTCAATAGATGGTGGCGGAGCTGTCGACGCGCCAGCTCTTAGTTGAGTATCTTTCAAAAAAGAGCTCAAGTCTTCGGTTACGATTGTTTCCGAAGCAAGTGATAGTTGGCAATGTTGAGATCGTGCTGAAGGAGAATAGCTGCTTGACGCTGTTATTTAACATTAACGTAAATTTTTTCTTATTTAGTTTTAGTTTGATTTTTTTAAGCTAATAATCGCTGATTGAAAGAATAAAATTGCGGTATAGATAATTAAAATGATTTTCAGAAGAAAATATGTCTCAAATTCTATGTGAAGGGAAATCGATCATTTGGATACAGTGAACGAGATTTTGAAATTGCACTCGGGGCTATTGAATTACTCACCGTAAGATTGAAATTCTAGAGTTCACTGATTAAATATCCAGACAAAAACGGGAGAATCTTGCTCTGACCCACCGGCCATTGCGGCACACGTCAGTGAACGAGTTAGAAGGATAATGATAAATGAGCTTGGAGATGTTCAGAATCGGATATATTTACCGAAAAAACAAATGAAAGATTATGTTCAAAAGTATTAAAAATATTTTAAATATTGGTGTAATTATTATCTTAAAGGCAGTTGATATTCGTATTGGATGGAGCACGAGATGAAGCACAATCTTGTAGTGATTATAATCGTTTCATGGAACTTTATTTGGAGGATCAAAATCGGCAATTCTATTTTGATATGAATACTTCTTTTAGCATTTTTAACACGGAGGTTCTTTGTTCGAAGTCAAATTAACTATTATTATATAGGTTTTGTTTTTAGATTCGGCAGGCATGGGAGCAATGTCTTTTTGAAAATAGACTAACTAGGAAACGAGTAGCTGTTAATAAAACATTCAATGTTGTTGGTATGCACTTGAATGATAAAAGATAAAAATAAAACATTTAAACTTAGAACCCATCGAGAAAACCGATTGGGCGGCTTACACGACAGAACTTGGCTTGCACCTTAAAAGAGTTACAGAGGGAGAGTATAAGTACTTTTTATTCACCGAGAATCCGATGTTATCTAAAGTCAAATATTTGCCCTATTTGCGTAATAATTTACATTTTCCTTAAATTTATATCAATGATGATATTTAGGAAATCAACAAATTGCATATAAGAATACAAATGCACTGGAAAGGTATAAACAATGTATCATAAATGTTGTAATCTATTTATTGAATTTTTAGGTTGGATTTGAACGCAGGTGAACCGGAAAATGTTCAGGTTTGAGTTAGAATATAGTTACGACTTAATAGCGCCCTTGAATTCTATTTTTGAATGTTATCGATTGACTATAAAATTGATTCGAAATCAAGATTTATCATTTCAGTCTAAATTATATATATAATAGCTCACATCACCACTAATTATTTTTTTTTTAAATTAAGGTTGATGTTTGCTTTAATGAAATTATTTGTAAAACGCAATTGTTTATTAGAAAGTAACAATGTAATTTATTTATAGAACAATTTCTTAAAGCGTCGGAGAATTGAGGAAAACCACGTACCAATATCGGACAATACGGTTACTTTGTATGAAGATGTACGTCTTATTATAATCGAAGGGTGGAATTGAAAAAAAAACATGAAGTTTGCGTATACATTAAGAAGAAATATACGATTCCACTCTTCTTTTGGATATTAATCATGATATTAATAATGGTTTGAAGCATTCGAATGAAAATTTGACGGCAAGTAGATCAAATGAAGAAGCTGAAAGTCACGGAGAAGATCCTTTGTTTACTTATCCACTAAAGGGATCAACATCGAATTCGGAGGTTATCAATGGTTTGAAATTGTGTATTAATATTCGTAATTTTGAAATATTTGTTTAGTTTGCTTGAAAGATGCTCGAACATTGGATCGAAACGAGTTTGTGAATGATGTTATAATGCAGTTTATGATTTCTTATATGTCAAATATTATGAAGCCGGAAATGTAGGTTATTTAATTGTCCTTGTTAATATTACATTCAATGTTTCTATAATCGTCTCGATATATTTCCATCTTTTTAGATATGTAATTTTACTTTATTCAGACGAGAATCGATCCACATATTCAATACATTTTTTTACTCGAGCCTTTCCAAGCAAATATTATCGCCGGTGTTCTCAATGCGAAAGGAGATATCAGGTGCTTTAGAAAATGCCAAGAATCAGGTTTTATTATGAAGTTTGCTTTTAATTTAAATTAAAATGTTTCAGCTTCGACGAAACATTGAGTTGGTATCAAAATGGACGAAGAAGTTTGACGTGTTTCAAAAAGATTATATTGTGATACCGATTAATGAAGATTTGCATTGGTGTGTTTTTAAATTCTCCCATTCTAGTAATATTTTTTTTTATTAAGGTTATTAATAATCGTCGCGAATCCTGGCGGAGCAATTGTCGAAAAGGGTGAAAATTTGGAAGGAAAACCGAAAACGTTTATAATATTCATTGACCCACTGAGTGGATTAGACCCGAGCCGAAGAATCCACATGTCGACATGTATAAAAGAATACCTACTAGGTGTGTTCATGAAGACGAAAACGGCAAATGGAAAATTTGCGACAAAGAATGATTCTTACTTTGAAATGGATCGTGTGGAGGTCATAAAGCCAAGGAACGCCCCGATTCAACAGAATTTTTCCGATTGTGGTCTCTATGTGCTTTATTACATTGAAGCGCTCTTCTGTGGGATTCGACAGTTGAAAATGGAGGTATGGTAGATTTAGTGATGGTTGGAACGATGATTGATTGAAGGATATTCCAAAACTCGATTGGGATGAGAAGTTCCCCGAAGCGAGCGCGGTCGTGGAGTTGATGAGGGACAAGGTTTATAACTTGATATTGCATTATTCTTCAAAGGATGCTAGAAGTCGATTGGAAAAGTATGAACGAGCAACAAGAGGACTTTCAAATGAAGGTAATTGAATAATGTTGAATTATTTAATTGGACGTTTTTAATCTCAGGAGCAAGGAGACACAGAAGGCACAGTCAAGTTTTTATCAAGAAAAGAGACTATCATTACTATCCACGACATTACTCGCTAAATCCGCCTGCGAGAGGCGTTCCAGAAGATAAAACATTCTCGAATCCCCGAGACATTGCCACACAACCGCTGACAGTGCGAGTAAGGCAACTTCGATTGCCAGAATATAACTTCCCGACGTGTTATTGAAGTACCTCTAGAATTCTATACCATGCCCTAATCGAGACAATTGTTTTGTTGTTACTTTTTTATCTTATATCATTTCGGGACATTGTCTCAAGGTTTCTAATAATTGTTATACGTGTTAAGTTGTTTTCTTTTTGTATTAACTGGAAAAGGATCTCCTCTTGTTGAAATGTTTTTTTTAATATTTACATTTAATACTTTGTTTTGTTTAGTTGCTAGATTTTGATTGTAAATTGATTAATTAATATTTCTCGTTTTTATAGTAATAAATGTGCAACTTTTATAGTATGAATTGTAATTATATTTGTTTTTTATTCGAATATTTTACATTATTTTGGTTTCAAATGGTAATTTGTGCATTATCTTTAATAAATACTTTTGGCACGATTGAATGAAATTGAATTGTGCTAAAGGTTTTAAGAATTTATTTTGAGGAATTTTAAAAAAAATTGTTTATAGAGCGCGTTTGCAATTATTTCAATTATCATCATTTTTCCAAAAATTCAGGTGCTATCTGAAATTATCATCACGTTATTTAGTTTTGCATTATTTCCTGCTCCTTACTTTTATATAACGTATCTTTTAAGTTAATGAAAACAAAAAAATTTGGAATAGATTTTATAAATATCTTCTATGGAGCGCATTTTACATCTCTAATTTTAATTGTAATCATTTGAAAAATGTTTATAATTCCTTGATATACATATTCAGATTTCAACGGTGAATACATATTAAAAGAACGATTTCATCATGTCTATTATGAGCTATAATGGTGGTACTGTCGTTGCCATGGCAGGAGACCAGTAAGTTTATGAGAAACATGTCTTTTGTTAAAATTATATTCAAGATGTGTGTGTATTGCCACGGATCTCCGGCTGGGTGAACAAATGACTACTATTGCTACGGATCAGAAGAAGGTTCATAAAGTCAGCGATAAAGTGTATGTGGGTTTGGCTGGCTTCCAATCGGACGCTCAAACAATGCTGGAGAAGATTTTGTTCCGAAAGAATTTGTACGAGTTGAGAGAAAATCGCAAGATCAAGCCAACGGTAATTGAATTCTCATGCTATTTTGGAATGTTTGTCTTTGTGCAGGTGCTGTCAGAAATGATTTCGAATCTTTGCTACCAACATCGGTTCGGAAGTTATTTCACTGAACCATTGGTTGCCGGATTGGACCCAGACACGAATAAGCCATATATCTGTTGTATGGACACTATTGGTTGCGTTTCATCCCCAAGAGACTTTGTAGCTGTTGGAACGGGACAAGAGTATCTTCTTGGTGTTTGCGAAAGTAAGTTGCTTTGTAAATCGACCCGCTCATTTAAATAGACTTCACAAAACCAAAAATCGCAAGTCCGATTGTTGTGGAATCTTCATCTTTTAAAATAAACTTATTTGTTGAAGCAAGTTCCTTATTTAGGTATGGATGTGTTTCCATATTTGTTATAGTTTCCTATGATTGGGCAAGATAATTTAAATTGGTATCGCTTTGCCATAATTAGGAAAGATTCAATGTTTTTATTTTCCATTTCATGAATTTTCATCATTTTTTTAATGAATCAAACAAGTTTCTAAAACATTTTTTTCCACAAATTTCTAAAATTAATGGATGAGATAAGAGAGAGAATTCCTGCAACTGAAAATTAACCGCAGTGTTCATGATGTGATAAAATTACCATTTTTAAATGAAAACTGTGTTTCAGACTTTTGGAGAGAAGGTATGAAACCTGATGAGCTTTTTGAAGCAACTGCACAATCGATTCTCTCGTGCTTGGAACGTGATGCTGCTTCAGGTTGGGGAGCCGTTGTGTACACGATTACAAAGGACAAGGTCAATGTTTCAACAATTAAAGCAAGAATGGATTAAGAATTGTTTTTTAAAATTTTATTTCAATTAAATTATTTTCTCTATAAAAGTATTGTTTCCTAATTAGGTGCTCTGGTAGATTTTTATAAATTTGTCGTGTTTGTATCCAGGAACAAGCATAGTCAACAACTGATGGAGCATTATGGCGGTCAGACCCCAGATCCTCTGTTTCGAATGAAGATACTCGTCAGCAGCGTTGTGATGGACTTTAAATTCTGTCGTGTCATACGAAGGCAGGGTAAACTTGAATTTCCCATACTTGAACTTGGTGAAGCGTGCATTGCGAGCTAGTTCATCAAGGCTCACGGAAAAGACTGCCTAAAACTACTAAAAGTACTGGTCTACAAATCTCAATACTTGAACTTCGTCTGCGGAAACCGTCAGCCGGTGGAGGGAAGTGTCGTCTCGTATCCAGCCAACGTACGGCGAGACGAAGCCATCGTTCTGCCGACGAACGATGCTTGCCAAGGGTCCCCAAACATCAATTTGGTCGCGATGTACCCCAATCTCCTCGAACGTTTCGCGAAGAGCAGCATCGATAAGGTTATTGTCGAACTTATCGCGACGACCTCCGGGAAAGCACACTTCGCCGCGATGTGAGCGCAAATGAATAGAGCGCTTCGTCAGTATTACCGAGTCGGTGCCTTGAACGGTGACGAGTGGCAAAAGAACCTTAAAGGATTTATAGATCGAACGATCGGATATTGGAAGCGAACCGACATGTCAGCCTCGACTGTTTTCTTGCTAAGCATCCGCATGTGATTAGAAATTTTGGATTTTTCGCAGTTCTTTAAATGTTCAAATGCCTACTCGAACCTGGAAATAACTCACCTTCAAGAACATGTCCTTTGCATCTGAATTGAAGTTCCTTACCAGACTGATTGCATATTTGTGCCGGCGCATATCTCAACAAAGAGGTTCCATATTCGGTAGTAATCTAATATTCGCAAATAAAAATAGATAATAAAGACTCGACTTTCTTTCTGTACACAAATAAACATAAATCATGAAAAAATGAGCACATTTTCGGCTCTTACACATTCAGTTCAATACAATAAATATGAAAGATCAATTTGGTAAGAAAACAAGATATACAGGCACACAAGTATCATTCTCAGGAAAACGAATCGTTAAAGTTGTAATTTTTAAAAATGGATACATACAATTAAAGAACAAATAAATAAGAAACAAGTGAAATATGATGGAGGGACCAGCTCTATAATGCTCTTTGATATGTTAGGTTCAAGACATTGGTAAATAAAGCAAATCAATAGAACAATTGAATCTCAATAAATTACAAGGCACCATTATTTTAAGTTTGGCTACATTATTTATTAGGGTTATTATGCGGTTGGGGGCATTTCATTGATCTTGAAAGCCTCGGCACACATGACGATGAAAACTAGAATTGCGACTACACTGAAAATTGAAATAATTGTGATAAGAAATTGATATAGTTAAGGTGTAAAACAGAGAGTTAGAGACATTGAAAAGCGTTCTTAATCATTCCCAAACACTCCGAGTTACTTTAATATTTTAAAGCTTTCATAAGGGACACTTCTACACCGTAAAAACATGCAACATTCACACTTCAGCACAAGCAATAAAATAAAATAAACAAAACTAACATTGATTATATAATCAGTAAAAAAAGACGAACCCATACTTTTATATATTCTACGTTGATCTGAATAATCGATTATCTTATATTCAAGCAAAAACATTCTCCCTCCCTTACTATAGTTCCACAATTCAAACCCATTCCTACCTCCACAATAATGCGCTGGACTCTTTCTGCTGCAAGAGCAATGAACCACTCGTTTGAGATTCTTTTCCCGCGGATGCTCGTTCCGACTGCGATAGATACATCTTCTCTTCATTTCTGTCGACAACCATTCGGTACGCCGACGTCGAAAGCAGGCGATTTTCTTGCTCGTAAATGGTTCGAACGTTATTCAACTCAGCGTTAAGAGTCTCGACCTTCAAATTTTTCATTGGTTTAATAAATGTCTTAACTTTACCTGTTTTTGCAGCATTTCGTTTTCATGCTTTTGCTGTTTAAATTGCTGAACCGAGTTGATATCTTCCCTGCCATTGTTTCCATAAAATTTCTCCTAAAAATTAATTTCAATAAAAAAATTTTGTTAGACAAACATACCATTTCATCCACCAATGACTTGGACCTCCTTAATGTGTCTTCCATTTCTTTCAACTCTACTGTTTTCGCATCCAACGCTTCTAAAATGCACATTACATTGATCAAGCGAGAACCCTCCACTTCTTCTACCTTCAGCCTGCTTCGCTTTTTCCTTCGCCTGTTGCTCATTCAAAAACGACTTCTCCAGCTTCACTTTCAATTCACCCACATCTTCGCTCAATTTCTCTTGCATCTTCTTCAAACTCTCCTTGCAACGAGCAATTTCCGATGTCAGATCTTGATTTTGCTTTTCGAGAATCAACTTTTCATTCTCAACCTTCTCCTTCTGATTATTCAACGTCAAAATCTGAAAACATTAAATCAATCATCTACACTTATGGCAGTCATACCAACCTTTCCATTTAAGTTCTCCAGTTCTTCCAATTCCTGAATCCTCTCCTTCAATCTTTTATTTTCCACTTCCAACAGAATCGAATTCTCTCCATTCCTTCAAAACCAATTTATTTTATCAATAATCAACATGTAAAAATCAAACTCGAATGAAAGATGTTTCCCATCGAATAGTGAATCATGTAGAGATCTATCAGTCACCTGCGACGCTTAAATCAATCATTGTAAATAGATGAAAAAATCAATTTAAATACCCATGTAAAGCTTTTCCTCCAATTCGTCTCTTTCCTTTTCAAGTTGAAATTGTTTATTATCATACGCTGCCAATGACTCTTTTGCAGCAATCAATTCCGATTCGAGCTGCAAATTCAATAGTTATGAACAATACTTTCTAATATAACTGCTGCCATTTTTAATATCACTCACTTTCGATACAAGTCCCTTCGTCAGCGTGATTTCGAGCTCCTTCTGATCCAACACACTATTCAACGTTCCAATTTGTTGCCGCAAATCCTGAAACCATAGAAAACTAGTGAATTTGTTTTCCCACAAACCTTAATCTCATTTTTGTTATCCTCGTCGGCGCTAGACAACTTCACGTGATGTTCCAATCGGCTGTTCAATATCTTCACCTCACTATTTAAATCTTTGATCTCGCGCTCTTTTTTTTCCAATATCGTCGAGTCGAATGTAGCCTTCTCGGCCTTTTGCTTCCAGCACTCATTATCCTCTCGCAGCGTTTGAATTTGTGTTTGCAATAAGTTGAACTCTTTCAGTGATTGTTTCAAATCTTCGTTCTCTATTGTTAATTCGCGCACCATTGGTTGAAGTGTTTCTAGCTTTCCCTCCATTTCATGCATTTTATCTTCAATTTCGCGCTTTTCGGATTTCAGTTTCGTATGTTTTTCTTCTAGAATTGTAATCAGCTCAGCGTTTTCTTTCGACATTTCTCCTGCCAGTTTCGTCGCGTTTGAGGAAATTTGTGCTTTCAGCTTGTCATTTTCTTCTTTTAGTTTCCCATATTCCTCGTTGAGATGATCAATCTGAAGACACATAATGAATGCATAAAATTTTAGTAACAAAGCATATATAATGTATTTTATTAATAAATTAATATAATAATACTTTTTGATGGTGATTGCTACTCGACACTTCAGTAAAACAAACTAAAAATATTATAAATTTACCTGTGATTGCAAACTAATACTAAGCCTTGCATTCGCTGAACCTTCGAAATTGCTATCACTTAAAGACATTCGACGACTAATATTGTCTTCACCAATTTCTTCATCAATTTCATTCTCATCATTTCCTTCTTTCTTGGGAATCTCATTGAAAATCTTATTCAAAATCCTCGCAATTGTTTCCATGGTCGTTGGATGTTTTTTGAGCATCTGTGTCGAATGATCGATAAATTCTAAAAGTCATTATCTCAACATCCATCAGATCACCCACAGCTTACGCTTTTTGCTACTTCCATCGTGAGCGACTGTTACAATGAGCATGGTTAAATCTAACGCTACTGGCAAATCTGTACCCTCGTCTCCGGTCACGCGTTCGTCAATATTATTCCATCTTGTGCTACTAACTGTCCTATTTAATTTATTATTTACATAATTCATAATTTTCCGGCATAGCTAAATTAAGCAATTTATTTTTATTTAAAACTACGGAGCTAGTCACCATTCTAATGTTACTCTGCTTGACCACAGTATTATGCTTTGACTCCTTGTCCGATATTGATTTGAGCCAACATTCATCAAAAAACTCATAGTCACTGGAAAATGCAATATTTTTTCAGTAAAATATTTGAGAGACGCACATCGTATTTAATATCTTGGCAAATGCGTGAGCTGTACAGAGTTCTGTCAAATCTTCGGGAACATCAATAATACCCAATTCAGAAAGCTAAAATGATCTTATTAAGTATTGCAATAAACATTATCGGATCATATATGTATATATATCGAAGTTGGGAAGCTAAGTAGTTTGAACCAGCCTAACATTTGTATGTGAAAATTATCATATACTTTGTCTATAAACAAGAGTAAAAACTTTAAAAACCAAATAAATATTTCCTTCCAAATGACAGTTAATTAAAAAATGAGTAAGCCACGTGAGATTCTATCTTAAATTGGTCTTATAGCTTGAAAAATAGACGTAGCTCTCTGATACTTGGACTGTGGCTTGATTTTCATTTTTTGAGTAACGCTGACGAAAATAACATCAATCGAAAGCTCTCGGCGATCTGATTACGGTAATATAATCTTTTTTAATAACAATTTTGTCCTGGACCTTCAAATATTGCCAAAGTCGATACAGTCACATCCGCGAAGAGCAGAGCTTCAATGGAATAATAAACCCAAGTATAGCGCAGGCGGAATACGCCTGCGCATAAACAACGATAAATTATTTTATAAGTGTTTTTATAACTGTTTTGTAGCGCAGCATCGACTTTGGAGCCTGCTGTATTTTTCAATTAATTAATCGTAAAACAAGTTTACCCATAATAGCAAATCGGTTAAATCCTTTCGAACACGATCAATATTTCTTTCATCTTCGACTTGTTCATTATGAATAGATGATCTTCTAGAGTGTGACATAGAATTGATTGTCAACTAAAATAGAAAAATTAAATATAACTTCTAAAAATTGAAAAAATCCGCGCAGAAAGTTTTATCTATAAAAATGGCGGTAGAACAAACAATAAATTATAAAATAACAATTGTTTTTGCAAACTTGTAACGATAAAATTCAATTAACATGAAAAAATAAAATGAAACAAATATTATTAATATTATTCATCTTCAATTTTTTCACGAAACTAACAAGTTCTGAAAGAACTTGCGGATTGCATGGATCTCTTCGAGAACAAGCTGAAACAAGATCATGGCAGGAGCCATCTAACTTTGTTGTGAGTTGGTTCATTCATTAATTCATTCAATTATAAATATTAAAAATAATAAATAATATAACAAATTGTCGCAGATGGCCGGCAGCCGATTAATTGGTGGAACAGAATCTAGGCCACATGCATGGCCGTGGACCGTGCAATTGTTGTTTCGTGGGCAGCATCGATGTGGTGGATCACTTATCGGCCCAAATTTTGTATTGACCGCAGCTCATTGCTTCGCGAGAAAGTTTGTATCAGAATTCTTTATTTTCAGTTTAATATTTCAAGAGTTGATTTGTTAAAATCATCGCGCGCGCGTTTTAGCAAGTGCGGCACTTTCATTAAGTATCATTTTTGTATTCTTTAAATCTTTCAAGTTTAAGATTGATGAGTAATTAAAATACATTGATAATGCAACAAACATTGTCGTGTTCAAAGATAGTTGTCGATTGGAAGATGAAAAAATGATGGTCTCGTTTGGATCGTCGCAATTAAAAATATAATTATTAAAGAAATCCGACGGTGAAAATCAAGTTTAAAGTCTAAATAGTTGACATTAAGAGAGATTGGCATATAGAGGAAATATCTTAACTATTAAATTATTATTATGACTAAGTATCAGAACCAATGTTTTGTTTTAATAAAACTTGCAAAATTGTCTTATCAAAAAAGTACAAAGAACAAAGTCTTCTTCGTTATTGCACCTGTATAGCATGTTTACATGGAACAGAAGCTTCTTTTGCAGAATGAATGCTTGCTGGTTTGTTTTCAGAAGCCATCGCGGCGGTGGGTTAAGTACTAATTTTTTTTTCGATAAATTTGATTAATGGGATCTTAATTATCTTCTTATGCCAAGCTTTCAAATATGCCGGCTCGTATTCATATCTTACTATTGTCCTTTTCAGAGATCGGTGCCTAATGGAAGAGTAATAAAAGAAGAGAAAATGATGGGGCCACAAAAAATTTTTTTTCTCAATTCCTCTTAAATATGTGCTGCCCATAATTTCGTAAAAAAGAATGGCCGTCCAAACAAGAACCTCATTCCATCCTAATTTTTTTCCTCTTCCATTAGGCACCGATCTCTGAAAAGGACAATATTTCCAAATAATTAAATCTCTGAAAATATGAAATCCACCAACTATTCTCTTCAGCCGCAAGTTCTCATACTACTCGGTCCGAGTTGGTGGTCATTATTCGGGAAGTGGCACTCCGCACCGCGTTACGGCCATCTCGGTCCATCCACTTTACAATGTCGGATGGCCTAGTGCAAATGACGTTGCGTTGATGAGGTTAAAATTCTTATGTTTTACGAATTAAAGTTTTTTCCAGAATCTATCCACCAGTTAAAGTTTCAAACACTTCGAATATTATCTGCTTGCCCAAATTCCCAGCAGTCGAGAATCGTCTTTGCGTGGTAACAGGTATACCACAAATTCAGTAATGCATTAATATAAAAAAGAGCAAATGGTTAAGGTTGGGGCGCCACCCACGAAGGAAGCGTTGCATGGACGCCGAAATTGCGAGAAATACACGTGCCAATTCTGCCAACACTGATGTGCAGCAACTTGGCGAGTTATGTTGGCAGAATCCATTTGCCATCGATGTTATGTGCCGGATACAGTCTGGGCAAGATTGATTCATGTCAAGGAGACTCTGGCGGTCCGCTGATGTGCGCGCGCAATGGACGATGGGAGGTGACAGGAGTAGTCAGTTGGGGAATCGGATGTGGACGGCCCGGCAATCCGGGAGTCTATGCGAATGTATACTCGGCAACTTCATGGATTGAATATGAAATGACTCGACTTAGATTGTAAATATTTGTTTTTCTATGTTTTATTGCATTTTTATAAACGTTAGAATTTTTAAGAGAGAAGATGAAAAGGTATAATGTATGACAAATTCATACAGATCGAGTTTAAAAAAACGATACTCATAAAAGATAAATAATTTATTTCATATTCTTTATGCTTGTTTTCAATTTTCACTAGGAATCGAGGAGGAATAGTTGTCCTATTTTTTAAGCTTACCGACAGATATATATTTTCCAATAATACAAGAAAGTAATGATTCGCAAGCGACCCAGTCAAAATTGAAAACAAAGAATAAAATTTGTGGCTATTCTCAAATCTTCCTCTTCGTCGCTGTGAATCTCTCCTGATACTTTTCATATCCGTTAAGATCCTTTAAAATATAAAACAATCTGATCAACACTATTCTAAATTTACCTGGAACTCCCTATCTTGGAACAAATTTCCATCATATGCAATTAATCGTATATTGGGATTTTCGAGCAATTCTTGGGTGAATTCCTTTTTCTCCAAACAATTTTCCTCAACTTTAATTGTTCGAAGCCTTGAGCATTTGGCCAAATTATTGGCATTGAGCATTTTCAGTCTATTCTTATTTAAAACCAACTCTGACGCGGATAATGTTGAGATCTGCAATCAATTGTTTTCATTTTTCTTTTATCTCCAACAGACTTCGTCTGGAATTTCTTCAATTTTGTTGTCGTTTATTGATAATACTTCCAATTGGAGAATAGCGAGAGTCTGTTTGGGAAACTCGGTGAAATTGTTGAACGAAACGTCGAGGTTCTTCAAATCCACACAACCGGCGATTGTTCCGGGTAAGGATGATAATCGATTACCGGTTAGGTTTAAGGTTTCCAGCTTTTTTAAATGGCCAATCTCATCCGGTAAGGATTCTATAATTGGAAAACTAATTAATTTAAATACTATATTTACGATAGTATTATCAAAATCTGAGAAATTGACAATTCCAATTTTATTTTTATAAAAAATAAAAGTAATAAATCTGACGTGATCTAGAAATTTTGAAGAAATATAATGAAAAACAGTGAAATTTTTAAAATAAATTGAATATTTATTCACGTTCTCATTAAGACCATTGAAAATAATTCAAAAATGATCAAATCAAACCTTTCATATTCCTAGATTTTGATAATATTTAAATTTTTTTTTAATCCTTCAAAAAAATATTAAAAACAAAATTTTAAACTACAGCACAGAAATTGTTATTCTAAATTGGAAAAAGTTGTTTCTAATTAATTTCAAAAAAACAATGTTAAGATTGAAAATCGAACCTATACAATTGTTAGCAAGATGTAATTGTTTTAGCTGCTCAAATTTGCCAATAAAAATTGGAATTTCAACAATTTTATTCTCGCTTAATTCCAAATTTCGGAGAATTGACGAAAGCTGAATATCGATAAATATGTTTTTACAAACCCCATAAATTTTCTCACTTGCTCAATCTGCTCTGGGAATTTTTTGAGTCCTGACCCCTTCAACTGTAAAACTCGACTCTTTTCAGCCATCTCGAGATGCTTATTAATCGTAGACGTTGATGGTCCCGAGCCAGAAAATAATTTATTTGGTGTATAATTTAATATCAAAACCAACTTACCAACAATTTTACGAGGATTGAAAGATTTAGAGGCTTTTGATGATTCGTTTCCCATTGGCTGTAAAAAGAAAACATTAACTGATAAATTAGATATTAATCAGGAAGTTGAAAGAAATATTAAATACCTTATCAATTTGAATAGAAGTTTTAAAATTGTTTTCTGCCGCTACTTTTAAACTTTTCGGCGCGTTTGTCAACAAATATTCAATATCATTAAAAGGCAATCGATTATTATTAATATTCAGAGTATTGAGCCGTTTACAATCAAATAATTTATTCAGATTGACTGAATAAATGTGATTATCATTTAATTCTAATTTGATAACATTCGAATCCGATATCTGGAATAAATGAGAATGAGTACGCACTACTTTGTAATATACCTCATCTGGTATCAATTCAATGCGGTTCTTCGATAAATTCAAACATTCCAAACATAAAATTTTCGCGACACTTATGGGAAAAACCGTCAAATTGTTGTCAGTGGCGATAAAATTCTTTAAACTAACACATCCACTAATTGTTTCTGGTATATCCGTCAATTTATTATTACTAATATCCAAGTGCTCTAGATTCTTTAATAATCCAATATTAAATGTAATATTTTCTAAAGTAAATTTGACGGATGCTCAAGCGATTTCGTCCAATAAAATTATACCTAGTTGGTTTCGAGAAATATTCAAGTACTTCAATTGACTAAAAGTTTCAATGAAACTTGGAATAGTTGTAATATAATTATCGTTTGCTTCGAAACGACGCAACATTGTCAATTTTTGGCATTCGTTAGGTACTTGGTGGAGACTCGATCCAGAAATGTTCAATATTCTTGATCGTGAAGCATTCAAAAGCCTTTCATTGATGGTTTTGTTATAACGGTCAAAACTCATTTCAATGCGCTGGATAAATGAATTTTAACGTGACAAATAACATTAAAAAATAAAAATAAATTAGAAGATAAAGTGCGTGTAGATTGCAAACAACCGCGTGTCTATTGCGACTATGTATAGATTATTTTTCCGTATTTTTTTGTTTTTTTGGCCAAACACAAAGTACGGAAACGTTGGTACGGAAACGAATGTTTTGATGCCGTCAGCGTTGCGTTCGCGTTGCGGTCGTCAAATGCCGGGTACACCTTGATTAGCTGTCTGTGTCTCTACATACACTAAAGGAAGGACAAAAAGCTAGGCCGTATTTTTAGAAGGGTTATTTTGAAATATTCCGATATTTTATGGAGATGGGGATGAGGTTATCTTAGACTGTTTCGAATGATATGCAGGGAGGGGTTGAAATATTTTTTTAGAATAATTAAATAACAAGGATATTGTAGTATAAAGCTGAAAAAACAGCTACCACAGCAAATAAGGCTTAGGTACCTAAGCCTAAGCCTTTCATCTGAAAATGAACTTCCATCCAAATACTATTATATTATTATCATATTTATTTGTATTGTATTTATAATTATCTCAATATAAATAGTTTCCAACAATAATCGCCTAATATTCAAATGATTCACTATTCGCGTCCACTCTCTCGCTTTCGTGTACCCGGCATTTGACGACCGCAACGCGAACGCAACGCTGACGGCATCAAAACATTCGTTTCCGTACCAACGTTTCCGTACTTTGTCTTTGGCCGTTTTTTTTATTTATTTTGTTTCGGATTCATGATACAGTATTTTTGCAAAACTATGCTTCAGACAGGAAATTTATGCATAATTTTTTTCCCTTTTGGAATTATTTTTCTTCTTCCATTCGACATTTCTTGAAAAAGACAATATATGAATTATTTTCTGAAGAAATATTATATACAATTATTTCCGATTCAAAGCTAATATTAATTCTGATATAAAATTTAAGCACCAAATTATTTTTCAGTATCTCAAACATGGAGGATACCTTAAAAGATATCGAGGAGAAGGTTGCACATTATTGCAACCTTATTCCTCTCGGCAGTTGGGGTTTTGATGACGATATTAAGGAGAATCTGAAACAGCGGAAGCATAGTCTACTAAACCGACAGTTGAAAAAAAGTTTGAGAATTTTCAATTAATTTTTTAAATGTGTTTGTTTATTTAGACGAAAGGAGCAAGTTGTCAGCACAGCAGAAAAATCAGTTGGCTCGTGGTATCGGTGCAGTGCCAAGCACTGTCGATGAGGTGCTTCAATGGATGGCGTCGACGAAGAAGCATTCCAACGTTCAGCCTAAGGTGAGAAATTAGAAATAATTTACGAAAAAACTATTTTATTTAAGAAGGCTACCATCGAACCGGTACCGAAAAAGAAACCTAAACAAGAAGTTCTAAAGGAAAAAATTGTTCCCAAGCAATTGGATGACAGCGATGACTCCACTGATGAAGAAGTTGAGATAAAAAGTAAGAAGAAAGAGACATCTGTAGAGAAGAAGAAAGAAGATGTGAAGCCACAAAATAACAAACAAGAGGAAGATGATGATAACAATGGTGATGATGAAGATGATGAGAAAGAAACTACCACAGCAATGTCAATTATAGATCAAAGGAATGAAAATCTCATTAAGATTCAACAGAAATTGGCTCAAATGAAAGGTGAAATTTTATTTAATGTGCATGTATAATATAAGATTTTTAGAAAACCGGAAAGCGAAAAAAAACGATGTCGAATCAATGAAGCAACTAAATGAGGAGAAACGATTAAAGAGGCGTGAAAGTAAGATCAAGCTGAAACAGAAACGAACATTGGAAAAGATTAAGAATGAGAAAAAGGAAGAGGAACCCCAAGCTGAGAAAAGGTAAATAAGTATTCCGAAAATTTATTTAACACGGAGAAATGTGAAATCAGTCTGTTTGAAAAACTTTTGATCAAACAAAGGCCAACGGATATTTTAATTATGTAAATTCCATTTTTGATTTCTAATTTTTTCGCGTCACTTGAAGAAACATGATAAATAATAAAATATAGGCCGGAAAATAATAATGAAGATGATGGTGAGAAGGAAACTCGAATAGCTTTCAACAAACTGAAATTTGAAATAAACGGTGAAAAATCGAAGAAGCGACAAAGGGTAACGAGAATAAAAATTATTTAAAATATTTTAGAAAATAATTTTAGACGAATAAAAAAGAGCGAGGATTGAAATTAACTGGAAGAGACTACAAATCATTGATTCAGAAAGTTGAGGAGACAAAATCTCAAATCGAAAAAGTTCGCGAAGCAGATCCACATAAAGCTGAAATAATGGAGGATGAACTGAAATGGGCGAAAACAATGAAAAGAGCATCGGGAGAGAAAGTGAAGGATAATATTGAGTTGCTGAAGAAGGCCCTAAATAAAAAGAATAAATTGAAGCAGAAGAAGAAGGATAAGTGGGACAATAGGGTGGAGAAGGTTAAGAGTGAGAAGGAGAAGGTATGAACGAACAATTAAAAGTTACTCATTATTTTTTATAGAAACAAGAAAAGAGGAAAACGAATCTGACGAAGCGAATTGATGAGGTGAAGAAGAAGAAGATGCAAAAGCTCCGAAAGAAGGGAAGAATATTGTAATTTTTTGTTACCTTGTTTGTTTTATTGTTATTGTTGTTGAATTTTTTAAATGTTATTAAAAAAAATAGTTCACGATTATTGATTTTAACTTATGGACTTTTAAAATATCATTCTTATTTATTTTTTTATTCGAAATGGTAATGTTTATTTTGTTTATTCGCTTAGTAGAATTTCTGTGCTCGCGTAGTTCATAATAGGAACAAATTAAGCAAGTTTTTGGCTAAAATTTTTAATCTAGCTAGAGCTAAGGTTGAATACGATAATTACAAATTTAGATTTTAATGAAGAAAATAGGATTCTCAACGAAAAAGAAGCATCAGTATGCTCCTCACTGAATATTATACAATACTATATCGGACTAACTCTCTCCAATTTGACCGGCTGCGCCGTGCCACTGTCGACCATGCAGCTCTCGTCTCCAGGATTCCTATCCGTCTTCTGGTGGATCTTGTCGTGGACCGTTCGTGGGTGAAGTTCGAGATCCGGAGTTTGACGGCATCAGACCAGCGTGCTTTAGGTCGTCCTTTTGGTCTAGTTGATCCTCTTAAGTCCCATTCTGTTACGCGTTTGCACCAACGGTCCACCGGCATTATGCAAATATGACCTGCCCATTGTAAGATCTTACCGCGGACAACCCGCTCAATGTTGATGGTCTCACAGTTGGCATAGAAGCAAATGGTGTCGATTGTTCATTGCAGACGTGTGATGTGCTCAGAAAGGAGTGGCCATGTCTCGGAGCCATATAGGAGAGCAGGAATAACATTTTGCATCATGAGCTTCCTATTTTCCTTATGGTCCACGTGCATGAAGAGGAGTTTGCATTTCCCGTATGATGCCCACGCCGCTTTCGTTCGCTTTTAAATTTCATCTGCTAAACCTCCATCAATCCTGATATGGCTTCCTAGATATCGAGCACCTTCTTGGAAAGGACTGACAATCCCGTCGATCTTTATTTCTGAGCCCGAAGCGAAATCGTTTTTCATGATTATCGTTTTCGCAGGATTGATTTCGAGTCCGTGTTCCTTCGCCAGTCGTGCCAAAATCGATAGTCTTCGTTCCATTTCTTCCGTATCATTCGCAATGATAACAACGTCGTCAGCGAACTCGAGCCTCTTCAGAGAGACAGTTTTATAGCGCATATTTATATTTATGTCAATGATGAGAATGTTTTATAGCGCATAGAGACCAAACTTTAGTTACCTATAATTGACTGATGCCCAGTGGCAGAAACTATTTTGATTATAACCTGTCAATGAGTAAGAATATTGCAGAATGGTTCGGTAAAAAACTTTAAACGAAATGTCAAAAAGCTTAGTTTATCAAAAGAAATGGTTAAAAGTAAGAGGAAGACAAAGAGTTCGCAAAAAGAAAGAAGTACGAAGCTTTCTCGCGATAAAATGAAGAAGTTGAACACATGTTCATCTTCATCATCATCAGAAGAATCACAAAACAATGAAACTACATTGAATATAGCCGAAGTCAAAAATATTGTCAGTTTTTTGGCTTTTTTTGGCTGTCGTCGATAAAAGTTTTCAGTACATGGCTGGCGCGTTGAAACGTAAACTCCATCAACCAGCTGACTATTATACCAAACTTTTGCAAGGCGAACGGCCGGATCTCTTAGCGACAGCAAATGATTTGAAGGAAAGTGAGTACGTGATACTGGACTCGTACTTGAAGTCGAAGAGTGAGCTCAAAACAATGGATATTGTCGTAATGAGATCAACGTTTCTTTTTTTATTTCTAAACATTTTCTCTGTAATTTTCTCAGCGAATCAAATGAAACGAAAGTGGAAGATCGACTAATGGTACTCAATAAGTTTAACGAAGGCCGATTTAGTGCTATTTACTCGGTGCAGCGAATGTCGGCTCCAGAGTGACTCATCGTAGCATAATCATAATCATGAATGCATTTTAAGGGCCAATGTTGTTGCCAAAGACCTGATGATTATGAAGACGAGCCTCAGGCAGAGTCATTGCGCCACAGAGAGACTAACGGTAAATCATATCCCGAGATGCAGCTCGTCAAACATTGCTTTAGAGGGAGATTGAAAAAATCAAATTTATATACGGAGAAAAGACGAAACCAAAGAGAATATTGCCCATTATATATGACAGTCGTGTTCTAGGCATTCCCTATTTTTGTAAGAAAATCGTGCATCTTGGTCAAACTACCTTTTTAAAATCCGCTTTTTAGTAATGTTGCCAATGGATGTGAATTTGGAAAAAATGAAAAGTGAAATGTGCAAAAAATTTTCCCCAGCTTGTGTGTTCTATGTTGCCCAAGAAATATTGATGGGAATCAAAGTAGGGCATGAAACGGTTACAATACTTGATCACAGCAATTTAAAGGATTTACATTCTCGTAAGCTTGTTCATCGGGACATAAAGCCGGCAAATGTTGTGATGAATCCAATGAACAATTATCAATGGTTCTTAATAGATTTTGGCGACACTGTACAAGAAGGGAACAGCTCATTATTGTAATCCTAATTTTCATAGAAACCCTCTAACCAAGCAATATTAAAGATTGTCGACTCCGGATGCACTAACACTACCATTTCTCTCACTGGCTGGCCATCGAGCAACTCGAGAGAAAGTTGCAGCCTCGTATGCTCATGATCTCGAGAGTTGGTATTTCATACTGTGTGACTTGTAAATCATTTCTCACCCAAATTTTACAAAATTTCTCATTAATACAGGGTATCGAGCTTAAGGTGGCGAGATATTCTAGAAGAAAAGAATGTGATCCTAGAGAAGCGTGATTTTTTACTAAATATTGCCGATGAAGAACTGCCAGATCTTATTAAATCAATTTGCGATCTTATCAAGAAAGGAATTAGTTACCCATATAAGGAGATTACACAATTGTTGAGACAGGGATTCACTAAGAATAAGTTTCTATGATGGAAAATATTTAAAACTACAAATGTTTTTAGAGGTACTAACTGGAAACCATCATGGGTGGCGAAAAGCAAACAAAATGGAAATGTTGGGAATTGTGGGAATTCAACGCCGTCCGGGAGTATCAAGAGTAATCGAATGAGGCGTACGAAGAAATAATATATAAATAATAAATCTGCTCTTGTTAAATATTAAAAAAAGTATAACTACAAATAATTATAGCACATTAAATTTTGGAAAGACCTAGTTGGGTAAGATCCAAACAATTAATCATCCAGTGACTTTTTGAAAATGGAATCATATGTACACTTTTCTATTTAAAAATTATTATTATTATTAATATTATTAATGTACAATTATTAGAAGCAACGGCGAGTTATCCAAGAATTCTCGGCGATTCGCCACCTGCCAGAATATCAAACAATTTGCTCTTCTTTTGAGGTAACAGCGGATTGTAGAACGGGTCCTGCAATTTGAATTTTGGTTCTGGCAGCGGCTGAGCATCGGGTTTCGGTGGCTTCACACTCGGTAGTGGTTTGAGTGTCTTTGGCGGAGACGGGGTAGTGAATAACTGCAATAATGGATTCGGCTTGAACGGGTTCGACAGGTTGAGTATCGGTTTCTCCCATTCGGCGAAAAGCGGCGGTGGTGGTGGCACGGTGAACAGACTGAACGTGTTCGCCTGCCGCTTTGCACGTCGCTTCTCGCGCTTGAAGAAGAGTCGGTCGAAGAGTTCGGGATCAAAAAGACGTGGCGACTGTGTTGTAGTGGTGGTTGTGGGTTGAACAGCAGTTGATGACGATTGTTTTCGGCGTAAGGATGGGAAGAAGACGGAGAGTGACTTTTCTAGAAGGTTAGGCGTGGTTGTGGTTGTTGGAGCCTCAGTGGTGGTGGTTGTAGTTGTCGGTATCAGGGTTATACCTGGAAAAAATTATATTATACTGACAAATCTTCCGAATCAATAAATATTAACATTTTTAAAGAGCGATATTAAGTTAGCACCTCAACTTCTTTGATCATAGAATGAGCTCAGAAGCCATGCTCAAATGAAACGTTTTAGAAAGATTTTAATATTTTTCGGTAGGTTAAGACACGCTTAATTAAATTATTGTAAAGACTTTTTTGTTATAATGACGTGAAAATTTTAAAACACGTTTAAAAATCACAAAATCGCTATTTCGATTTGGCGTGAGTTAGTAGAGAAAAGTTCTGGAATTTACACGGCCTAGTTCAGCTAACTCATTAAGAAAAATCGTATAAAAACAGCCGCATTCTCGACAGGAAATATGTTTAAAACTTTAAATGTTAATTATTTGAAAAATGTTTGCGTCAGGTTAAAAACCGCAAAATGAAGTGGACTATATAGATAGCGAATACCAGGGCTTCAACTGGAGAGCCAGATTCATTTGTAAATTAAGCGAGGATAATACAAATATGATGTTTTAAAATATCCAATCGCGAAAAATCATACCTGCCATATCCTTAGAGAAATCATCAAGTTGCTTTTGCCACGGCTCTATATACGGCTGTAGCAAACGTTCGATAAGTGGCGGTTGTGGCGTCGTTGTTGTCGACGGCTTCTGTAGCCGCTGAATCATTTCCCATAAGCTCTTCGATGTGCTGAACGGATGATCCTGCTTGTCTTTCTCGATTTTTTCGGCTTGTGCCTTAGCTCGGGCGTTTTCCTGCATTTGGTCGAACACATCCATCAGCGGGTTGATGATGGGTGCAATTATTCTATGAGCGTCGATGTTGTTGTATTTATCCGCCTAGAATATTAAAAATAATTAGTTTTAAAACAAAATTACCTTTGGTTGAGGAATATCGGAAAATTGCAAATTCGCCAAACCATTGCCGATTGAGTTGGAATTTGCATAAAACGGTGGCTCTTGCAATTGAGCGTAGCATAGAGTTATGAGAAGAAAAAAGACGGTGAAGCAACGATTCGGAATAAACAACATTACAAAATTCATATTTTTTGAAGTGAACGGTTCAGAAGGAAGGAATATTCAAGCTTAATGCGCAATTGGGTCAATCATAATGGACAGGTTGAATTGATGGAGAAGCAATAATATTTTATATATCTATTGAAACCTGTTTTTTCATGTTATTTTGTCTGCCTTTTGATTGTATACAATCCCGTTATATTTTTTCCAATTTGATAGATGGACTTTAAAGACGAGAAAACAAATTAAAAATTTCTATATATAAAGTTGTATTCTCTCTGCAAGCCAAATGGGAGCTCCGTCCAAACGGACACTCCCCTCACCTAATGGGACCATTATTTGTACGAATTACACTAATTTAGTCTAATATATAAAAGCATTTATAAAAGTATGTTGGCCGGCCAGCCTAGAACGGTCAATTGATCCAAGATGAACGCTACAATAACAAAAATATGATAACATTTTATTAGAATGAATATTAGAATTTAATTTTACTCATCCGATCCCCGATGAGCAATATCGTTAACCCCTCATCGCTTCCAATGTCGATTGATCCATGTTGAACGCTACAATAACAAAAATTGGATAACATTTTATTAGAATGAATCCTTGATGAGCCATATCGTCGACCACTTGCTTGAGCTCGCTTATCCAATCATAATCCTGACCTAAAACCGGTTCCCGCGCATCTATAACTAACAATATTACTTGTATTTTTTAAAGGAACAGTTAAATATTTGTACCCATCCATGTATCTTCTAAATCGGATCCGGATCCTTCTTCATCGTATAATACATTTTTTCTTGTTCTCAACCGACGCGCACGGATTCATCCGTATAGAGATCCCTCAAGAAGACCACCATCGAGACGATTGGTTCGTTGAATGAGGAGGTTTCCCGAAGAATCAAGTCAGCTTGGGCGGCTTTCTACAAATGCAAGCTTCTATTTCCTCACATTCCAGCAAAGGGAAAAAGAGAGCTAGTTCACCAGAACATCGTTCCGGCGTTGCTCTACGGTTGCGAAACTTGGTGCACCCCAAAGAACTCTGGACATTATCTGCTTTCACGCCAATGTCGAAGGATACATTTCGGTTGATTTGCTAGTTCGGTGGAAGCTGCTCAGTTGGGCTGAACATGTCGCAAGGCTGCCGGACACGAGGTGGAGCAGATTTCTTTCAGAATGGGATCCACGAGGCTGGTCAAGGGCAAGAGGGAGACCCAAGGGAAGGTGGTCTGACTCAGTCAAGCTCTCCACTAGAAGTCTCTAGAAGTCTAATTGGTATTCTCGAGGAGAAGACGGCTTGGTCAACAATGGCAAGGCGAACCCGAACACTCCGGAGAGAGTTGGTCCGCATCTCGACGCAGTCGGAATGACGTCGGACAATCAAGTAATCAAGTAAATATTTGTACCCATCCATATGTCTTCTAAATCGGATCCGGATCCTTCTTCATCGATAAAAAAACAAGGAAGACAAGAAGAAGAAGAAAGGATGTGGTAATGAGCTCAATAGCCGAAAGAATGAAATGAAATTGAAGAAGAGGAAGAGGGAGCACTGGTCAATCCGAACACTTTGTTCACGAGAGAAATCTTATAAACACCGATTTTTAGTATTCAGAAGCAGGATAAGAGAAGAAACATGTTTCGTATATACAAAATAGTTGAAACATTGAAACGTATAATACATTTTTTCCTGTTCTCAACCGACGCGCACGGATTCATCCGTGGAGAGATCTCTCAAGAAGACCACCATCGAGGCGATTGCCTCTCCGGTGCGGTGGGGCCACATATATTTATTTATTTATTGTTTGCCATAAATAATAAAAGTTATAATCCAAAAAAACTTAAATCAAATAGATAAAATCAATGTGCACCTCTTCCACCTCTTCTCGGTGCTTGGTAGATTCCTCTTGCCGGTCTCGGGCCTCCTCTCATTACGCGCTGCGATCGAGCAAGGTTTCTTGTTGTCAATCTGACCGACGTGCCTTCACTGGTTTCATTGCTTCAATAAAGAGATCTTAAAACTAAAAATGCAAATTACTAAAACCTGCTAGAACACTGGTCATCTCTATCCAATGGTCGAATCCTTGGAACATCTGGCTGCGAATCATTACTACCAACTCCGGCTCCTGTCGGGTCTGCAGGTGCATTTCCCTCATCAATAGGGGCCACAACAGGTTCTCTTCCTCCTTCATCTTCCGCTTCTTCCATTGCTGAAGCGGCTTCGCGATCTTGATCATCAAGCGACGGCTGCGAATCTTCACCATCAATCACATTCTCCACTACCTCATTGTTTGCATTCAGTTCTTCCGTGTTCTCATCATCATTCTCCTCATCTTCTAAATCGTTCAACGATTCCACGTCCTCTTCATCGGTAATAACCTAACAATATATTATAAGTCTATACACAGCTTTCAAACGTACGATAATATCGTTATCGTCGCCTTCTTCATGTTCAACTGTTCCATCCATCGTATCCTCTTGATCGTTATCCTGCTCTTCCTGGAAAACAGCTCTTCAAAGGATTCAGTTTTTGTTCCGAAAAAGGGTACGGATACCGAATAAATTATAGATAAATATTTTTGATTTCTATATCCCTTTCTCAGAAACAATTTTAAATTATCATTATTAATATACATCAAAGTCTTCGTCATTTCCAAAGCTTTGATCGTCTTCTTCCATAACCTCATCAATATCTTCCAAAACTTCCTCGTCATTTTCCATATTGGCACGGTGGCTGATTGTTTCATTTGGGTCCTCGTCGCTTATATCTTGTTCTAATCCTAGGTCATGATCAACCTCATCCAATTCCGGAATATCAGCAGCTGTAAGAAAACTGTTCAAGACGACCATTCAATTTCTCTTACGATTATGACGAGGTGGTCGATTTCCGCTACTTGTTACCGCTTCGTTCGGGCTCTGCGGCCTCAGTCTCTTCGCTTCGCTTGTATCATCATTATCTTCATCAATCATTCTCTTCTTTCCCCTGCCATCAGAACTCGAAACGCCACCAACTGCTGAACTATCTCTTGATTCCCCATCTAAACAAATTAATTTACAATAATCTCATTTCTAACTTACCATTCGTATTCAACTCTGAATCTAACTGCTTACTACCGTCATCAATACTTCCACTAACTTGACTGCTTTGACCAGCAGCTTCCGAAACACTTTCTTCTGGTAATGGCATTGTATCGCTGGTAGTTCCTTTTTGCTTAGTTGCTGGGGCCTGAATGCCGGTCGACGTGGCAAACGAGTATGTAACAGATGCTGATGAGTCAATGTTAGGAAGCATAGTCTTCTTAACCCTATCCGTTGCAGACGAAAACAACGATTGTGTGGGGACACGATCTGACGCCTGGAAGTTTTGTGGAACAGGAAGAGTGTTTGAGTTGGTGTAAAAGTTGTTCGATGGCGGCGTTGGATCTGGGATAGTTTCCGATGGAACTGGAGGAATCAACTCGCCCATTGAGCAGCTAACGCTTGACAACATTGAGCTTTGTGCAGCAGATGAAGACGGAACATTCTGTGGAATGTTGACAGCAACCTCTTCTGATTTTGACATCTTTTCAGATAACGAGGGTTCTGCACCAGCAGCAGCGCTCTTGTCAGTGGATTTTGAAAAATTTGTAACTGACGATGATCCGGTTGTTGTGCTACTTGATGTAGCCATGGAAGAATTCGCTTTTTCAAGATCGGATTTGATTTTCTAAAAATAATATTGTAATAATTAAAAAATATTCCTATAGTGATACTTTATTATCTTGCAATAGTTTATCCCTTTCGGCAGTCAATTCCTCCACCTTCTTTGTAAGACTTGTCATCCGCATCTCCAGCATATTCATTCTCATCAGTCGTTCTTCAGCGTCGGACACGTTCTTCTTCTGTTCCTCCATATCTGCTTTCAATGATTCTATCTCCTTCTTTAGTTTTTCATTTTCAACAAGTAAAGTTCCATTTTTTGTAGATTCTAATTCTTTAACCTGAAAAATCCGAATAATGATAGAACTTAATTCTTTGTACAAATGTATAGATAGAAAAATAACTAACCCTATCTCTAAATTTGACTGCCAATTGACGCGTCTGACTGAATTTCGTGTTATATGTTTTACTCTGCTCCCTTAATATGAAAATATTTATTAGATACAATATTTTTATTATGTATTCAAACCAAAAAACTTTTTAATCTTATAATTATTCTGCCAAATCAGTTCGATTAATAATTTAAATTTTAGTAAAGAACAAGACCTATAGCGTAACAATATACGAAAATCACTGATTTCTTTTGTTTTTGAATCGTCGTATATTCGAGCATACGTTTTCTGATGGTTAATACAAAGATCATTAAGATCATTATAACCGAGAACGTTTATAATTAAAGAAAATTACATACAGTGCTTGCGATTTTTCTTTTTCACATTTCACTAATCTCTGACTAGCATCTTCTGCTTCTTGCCGAGCTTGCGCCAAAAGAGTTTTTGCTTGTTCCAATTGATTTCTTAAGATCACAAATTTATAAATATGATTTAAATTTTAAAATAATCACTGAATAGCGGAGTTCTGGCCTCGACCAGTTGTATCAATTTTTTGTTTCAACATCTCGCATTCCTTCTTCTTTTGAATCAATTCTTGGTTATTTGAAGACAATTTCATATTTAATTCGTTAAGTTTTGTCGACAAAATAGTGTTTCTCTTCTCAATTTCCGATTTCTGCATTTAAATTTTGTTATTTATAAATAATTATTCCTGGGAAACCTGTTGCTGACATTCCATCAAACTCGACGACAAATCAACCTTCACCTTGTTCAGCTTCACACATTCGCTCTGAACATTCATCAGAGAATTCACCTTCTCCAACTAAATTAAATATCAACTTTATATTATATCCACATTATTATATCTTACCAATTTCGCCCTTTCAATCAAAGCTGCCGCGTTCGAAGCCTTTTCAGCCTCAAGATCGCGAATCTTTACAAGCATTTCGTTGCGGCCCCTCTCATACTCGCATGTCTCAGCCCTCAAACGCCGCATCTCAACTTCGGCATTCATAGCACGCTCAATTGCTTTCTCCTTTTCTTCTCTGACAAACTGAACAAGATTCTGTAAGCTCTCGATCATTCCACCATTTGTGTCTTTCAGCTGTTCCATGGTTAATTCATTTGACTGCATACTATCCATTTTTGATGCTAATAAGCTGGATATCTGAAATTTCAGTAAAATAAATGTCATTTCGGGAAACAATCAGGATTAAAATGATAATAATAACAATTTGAAGCACTTAATCCATACAAAAAAAAATTTTGTAATTAAATGAAGACGTAAGGCTTTAAACAAAACTCACCGATTCAAACTGTTTGCTCATGGCATCTATTTTCTGCTCATAGTCCCTGAGTTTTCCATCATTGGTAGTCTCAATCTTGTTGATTTCCTCTCTCAATTTAGCCAGCGAATTCTCGGCTGCAACACGCATCATGTCCGCTTGATTTTTAGCGTCGGTCTCGGCAATCAAGGCCATCGTCTTGTCATTAAGCTGTGATTGGATTTGTGCGCACCTTGCTTCCGAATCAGTAGCCAAGCGGGTCTTTTCGCTTACATCATTCCGCATCTAATACGAATATAAAATAAAAGCAACAAAAACTTTAAAAACCTGATCAATTTCACTTTCCTTCTGTCTTAGTGACATCTTCAAATCATTAGAGTTCTTCTCGATATCGTTCTTCTCACTTTTAACCATATCCAATTCAACTTTAAGCACTTCCACATTCCGCTTCAATTCAAACGTCTGTTTTTCAGTCTCGTCTGAAGCTTCATTCAGCTTTGTTTTTAATAACTCGTTCTCTTCCCGGATTTTCGTCAACTCCTGTGATAGTTCCTCCGCCCTTCTAAAATTAATGATTTACATTTTTACTTTTAAAAAACCATTTTCAAACAACCTTTCAAATGACTTGGCCTTTGCCTCCAAACGTTCTCGTTCAAGAACTCCCATCTTTTCAGCAGACTTTAGGTTCTCTTCCAAAACATTGCTGTGCTTCTCAATCCTTTAACCCCAATATAATAAAACGTTTCTTCAACATGTACACATACACAGATTGTTCGTTGTCTCTTCTAGATTTGTCCGCTTCCGCTTCTAATAACTTTGCTCTCAACTCATCAAGTTGTTTCTCCAGGAATTGAGTTCGATTCTTCAATTGCTGATATTCCTTCTTCAATCTATCCGGAGTCAACCCTGAAATGATATTAATAAATTTAATTATTTTTGAAATGGACGAATAACTAGTTAATTAATAATTGCAAGCACAAACCTGTTGCTTCTGTTCCGGTGAACTCAGCCTGCACTGACGCCAACTTCGATCGCAAGTCAATTAGCTCTTTCTCGTAGACGCTAATTTGTTCATCCTTCTCTTTCAGTTTGCTTTCCGCAAACGCCACATTCTGCTCAAGTCTCGACTGTGCAATCTTCGATTCGTTTTTCAAATGGGTCAACTGATCGGACAGGCGTGCTGCCGAGCTCTTCAATCCGTCTCTTTCTGTTCTCAACGCGTCCAATTGGTTATTCGAAAAGTTCATTTTCTCATTTTCCACGCGTGATAGCCTCGTCGACATTTCATTCAGTGACATCATCTAAAAATACCGTTTATTATCACCAATTTAAATTAATAATTCAAACCAATTGTTGTTCCCTGGCCAGAACATTTAAATGCATCTTATTCTCCGATTCCAGGCGTCCAATTTCACTTCGCATGCAATCGATCTCATCACAAAGCGCTTTATTCTGTACGCGATATTTTGCAATATCATCGTGAACTGCCACCAATTGTTTTGTTAGTTCATTCAACTGCTCAGACTTCTTCGCATCAATAACCATAACCTTTTGCTTTTCTTCCATCGCTAGTTCGACCTCCTTCTGATAAGATTCAATCACCTTTTGCAGCTCCGCTGATTGTTCCTTTTGTGTGTCAAACATTACTTGGAGTGTGACATTAGTCTTCTTGATCGTGTTAGCTGCGTTCTCCGCCGCTTCAAGCTTTTCAGAAAGAATTTGTTCTCGTTTGTCTCGTTCTTCCTTCAACATTCCTATATAATCCTCCAGGCGACTCAATTTCATTTCAAGCGTAGTTTTCTCTGTCATGGCTTCATCTGCCTTGATTCGCGCGTTTCTTGCTTCAGCCGCCGATACACTATCGCGCACTAGTTCTTTCAAATTATCTGATTGATTTCGCAACTAAAATTACACATTAGATAAAGAAACGTGTGCATTTTCGCACCACTTCCATGGCCGACTTTAATTGTTCAATCTGTATCGTTAACCTCTGCTCGGTTTCCCGAGATCGCGTCAATTCCGCCTTCAATTCCAGCATCTCTGCACTTTGTGCTGCCATAGCCGCCTCCGCAGCGCTCTTCTTTTCATGTTCAATATCATTCTCGAGTTGCACATTGCGTCTAAAAAAATTACATAACTTCTTTGACTTCCATATAATAAACTTTTGCAATTCATAAATATTCGTAAACAGTTTACGATCACTTTCGTCATCCCATTCCTCGTCAGAAGCTTTATTTTTTCTCTCATTTACATACATCAACTGCACGTTCCTCTCAAGCACAGTATTGTAATCCCTTTGATATTTTTCCAGTTCAGTCTGCGTAAAGGCGAGCTCCCTAAATGCACCATCTCGCTCCCCAATAATTTTCGACCTCTCTTCATCTGCTTCCTTCAACAAACGTTTATATTCTTCCACACTTTCATACAACTCATTCGCAGTTTGATTTTGTAGAACAATATCTGATCCACTTTCTGTAAAACGTTAAGAATAATGTCTATCCCCGACATCAGAGTTGGGTGGAATTCTGGCCATTTTTCGATTGCGAAATTGAAAAAACTCCCATTCCGCCCATCTCTGCTCTAAAACCTTCTAGGTTCTTAATCAATTCCTGTAGCGTATTCATCAATGACTCGTTTTGTTCTTTCAATGCTGCAACTTCTCCAGATGTACTAGCATGTTCTCTGAAAAGGATATATATTATTATTCTCTCAAAAGTCCCACCTAACAATATTAGACAACGATTGGCCACCCTTCAATAGACGAACAGTATGTGCGGCAATTGGTGAATATTCAGACAATTCTTGCTCCGACACGTTAAAGTTAACTGCGTGTTTACTTTGCATTAATTTATTCATTTTCTCGAGTTCTTGCTTCAGATTCTCGATTTCCGTTTCTATTTATATTATTAATTTTTTTTAGATTATATATATATATATATATCACAATTGGCATATGTAGATCAGGCAAAATACGCAAATAATTTAGCAAATTATAATTATTTTTACATTGTAGCAGCCGAATTACGCGAATGCCAATTGCGTAATATATATAGTACTTACCTTTTTCACTTAATACCATATTAATAGACTCCTTCTCATTCTTGAATTCGTCTTCCATTTGGGTGAGACAATCTTTTGCTTCTTTATATAAATCATCTTTAACTTTTAATTCGTCATTTAATGTCTGTGCCGTATTCCATGCTTCTTCCCGTGCGCTCTTTTCCAGTTGCGTCAAACGTACTTGTCCCTTCAATTCAGCTTCCAAATTTTCTGTTCGTTGATTATATGCGGTTTCATTCTGCAAATTTGTTTATAGAAAATTATTGATTTTAATAACAAATATACCTCTTCAATAGTTTTCTTCAATTCTTGTATTTTAGAATTGGCCATGTCTAGCTTCTCATTCAAATTTGATATTTGTAACTTTTGAGAACTGATGTTTCCTTCTAATTGCATTTTCTCATTCTCAATTCTTAATTCAACATTCGCCTGAAAATCATGTATTTTTAAATTGGAAAATTTTAGGATAAATAATTCGATTAAATTCAATTATTATTGAGAAATACTCAGTAATACCGTTGAATTCTTTCATAATTTAAATAATTTTTCCTTACTTTTTTCAATACACAAAAAAGTTTCACTTTTCTGAACTTAAGACGCATTGAAAAAAACGATTTAACGTAAAAATTACCATTTCAATACGAAGAGATGCGATTTTTGTATCTCGGTCAGAGATTTCCTTCAAAAACCATGTACGTGATTCCGCATGCATTACCTTTTCGTGATCAAATTTATCGCGATCATACTGAAAAATAAAATAGAACAACCCAAATGATACAAATATACCATTAAAGAGCGTTTCTCTTGTCTTAGAGTCTCCACAATAGTTGACAATTCCGTTTTTTCATTAATTGCGGATTTTAATTGGTCTTTTAGAGCAAATAATTCAACTAAAAATGCTTAATCTTATCTAATATTTCAAATGTATACCTAATGCTGCTTGTTTCTCCTTATTTGTTTGAGACATTAATGCATCATACTCTTCTTTCTCGATTTTTAACCGCGATACTTTAGATTCAAGCTCTATCTTAAATAATAGAATAATAATTGACAAGAGGCAAAAAATAAAATCAAACATTTTTCTCCATTAATTCATTGCGCATTGTTTCCAAATGTTTCCGTTGTTTAAAATTCTCATTAATCTCATTATTAGTTCTTGTTATTTCATCTAGAAGTGATGCATTTTTAGTCGAAACGTCTGCTAACTTGTCGCGTATTGCAGCATTTTCCTGATTTAAATTAAAGTTTTGTTGCTCTGAAACAATATTACTATAATAATAAATATTATTAAAAAACCAAGAAGTGATTTCTCGACTTCCCATGATGATTTATCAGATTCATCCCTCGCATCAGGTTGAACTGAAGCTGTTGGTTGAGACATCCGTTATCTATAACAACACATTTAAATTGCTTAAAAAATTTGTTCATCTGACAATTAAAAACTTCTAGAATTAAATAATACATTTATATTTTCAGTTAAAGAATACTTTAACATCTGTTAAACATTTAATTAACAGTAAGTTCAGTGTATATCATAGGAAAAAACAGCTGCAGCTTTTTTAAGCATGGATTTCACACGAAGTAATTTCACAGTATAAATTTTTTTTAATTCGGGACCCTACATTTTTCAGCAAAATGGTTTATATTTTTCTCGTTTAACAAATATTGATACCAAACAATATGCGATTACCACCACAAAATATGGCGAACTTTTTATAAATATTATTTTTTCATTTAATTTTTATGATTATTGTTATTTTCCACATTTATTCAACGATTAAAACAACATCTAAAACATATTCTTCAATTTATTAAAGCAAAAATAGTATAGAACGAGCATAAACAACGAATTTATCGACATTTTTTGATTACTTTCAAATCGTCTCAATAAGAACGTGAAACAAATACTCAATTTCTTATCATTTCATTATTTATGTTATATTTCTTCAAAATTTCTAGTTCACGTGCGATTAATTATTATTTTTATGAAATTAAAATTGATATTTCTCATAACTTGACTATATTATAAAATATAGTAATATTCATCTGATAAAGATCTTATAAATATTAGCGTGTGAATTGACACGAAAATAATATTTTGTTAAAAATTGTTTTGTGTTAACATGCCTATTTTAGCCACTATTCTTAACCAATTTTTTAAGATTTTAAGATTTCGACAAGAAATATATATTCTAGCCATAATAACCTTTATATGTTATATTGTGACCAATTATTGATAAGTAGAGGGCATGTAATAATTTAATAGAAAATGACTAAAGGATTTTCTACATAAATTATCCACATTTTAAAACAAAATATAAATAGGCTATATTCGTGAATAATTTACAAAACGTTAAAATAAGATTAAAATAAAATATAAAAAATTTTTTCAATTTATACGGTTTTTATAAAATTTAACTTAACGCTTAAAATTTATAACCTTACAAACTTATTTTTATGCAATACTAATTTACCAGAAGTATTTGTTCAAGTGTAAATGAGCTTTATCCAATGAAAACAAAGTTTATTTAAAACAAAAATAAAACATTTTAAAAAATACCTAGTTCACTGAATATGTCTGTTTCCACGTACAATACATTTTATATTACGCTTTCGTATTTCTATATTCACGGAAATTTTTATTTTACTTTTTCCTTTCTTGAAATAATCGATCTTATCACAATTCTTATCAAATTTGTAGGGATGATGGGAAGCATGTGGAAAATTGGATTACCAGCCGTCTCAATAGCCTATGGTCTCTACAGCATCAACGACAATACTGTATTCCGGCGTGCCTTCTCCTTTACAGGCAAACACGAGACGAAGGCTTTTAATGAGCACTTTCCAAGGGGAGAGTGGAATGATAATTGGGATTTGTTGAGTTTCAGAAATCTTTAACAGATATTAATGACAGTTATTTACAGCCGCGACCCAAAAAGCCTCGTAGATAAAAAGAAGTATGACTCGGCTGGAGAAGAAGAAAGGAAGAAGATAATTGAAGAGCATAAACCAACAGCTACGCGGAATATTTTCTTGATAAGACACGGACAGTATCATTTGGACTCTGAAAAAAAGCATCTGACCCAATTAGGTTGGCAGCAATGAATACAATAAAGGCGATGTTGTTTTTATAGGGAGAGAACAAGCAGAACTTCTTGGAAAGAGATTAGCTGCATCAGATATTAAGTTTGATAGTCTTTTGATGTCAACAATGACAAGAGCTACTGAAACGGCCAACATTATTCATAAGCATATTCCAGATATTCCAAAGTAAGACGTTACAACCAGTACCAGCTATTATTGATATAAACAGGTCTTCTTCGTCTTTGATTGAAGAAGGTCCACCATATCCACCAGTTCCAGATCACAGACAATGGCGCCCAGCTGCACCGGTAAGTGTTGGATATGTTTGGCACTAAATAATCAATTAATTGAGGAGTTTTTCGCCGAATCAGCTCGTATCGAGGCAGCATTCAGGAAGTTGTTCCATCGAGCCTCGCCGTCGCAAAAGGAAGACTCTTATGAATTAATTGTTTGCCACGCCAACGTTATTCGTTATTTTGTGTGCAGGTTGACCATTTAAGAAAAAGAAATCGTTGATTATTATTCATTTCTTCAGAGTTCTTCAGTTTCCACCAGAAGGGTGGCTCCGAATGTCGCTGGGAAATTGCTCATTGACTTGGGTTGTGATTAGACCATCTGGAAATGTGTCAGTTCGATCTTTAGGAGACATTGGACATTTAACACCGCATAAGGTGTCATTTACTTAAATTCTTTTAATATTTGTTAACATGGAAGTATGATTTCTACTATATTGTATATTATGCATTCTGCTTTTAATTGTAAATTGTTTCTTTAATTTATTTGAGGGTAAATATATGTTCCATTAGACCAAAAATTTCAATAATTAAAGTTTATTTTTTTTAAATAAATTATTATAATTAATCTGGATTTTATCACTTACAAAGTAACACTTTCAGTTTTTATAAATTTAAGAACGGAATAAAGAAGAATCTCCTATATTTCCGTCACATACCCTAAATCAATTCTGATTGGAAAATCCTAAAACTCTTAAAATATAATATCTATTAATTAATGATTGAGTTATTTTGTTCCTTAAAATATGAAGAATGATTGAGCATGGGTTTCACTACCAAATAAAGCGATATAGAGGGATTAAAATCAAGCCTTGTCTGGCACGTTGCCGCGGAGAAGGAAGCATGTGCGCTCGGTGAAATTTGTGTGGCATTGGAGGAGACAGATGTAAGCACACATATATACTCAATACATTCTATTTGGTGTTTAACCAAAAGTGGAGCAAAAAGGTTTCTGCAAAAAAGGAGAAGAAGAAGCAGTGCCTGCTCTCTCCGCCATGCCTTCAATTCGGATTGATCGATAAACCACAACAACAACAACAACAACGTCGTCTATTTCGTATGTTTGTGCAATAGTTTGAACTCTAACTCTTTATTTCGTCGGAGTTTTTGCCGAATGAAGTCGACCCAACCGCCGGCAGGTAGAATATTGTTAATTTAAATATTAATTAATCGTCCAATTAAAGTAGGCGGAGGTCGTTTACCAGAAGAGCTATTCCGCAAGATAACAGCTGTTGATCAAGGGATTAGCACATTAACACAGGCTGGCTGCAAAGGACTCAGTGCTAGAATATTAGACAAGTTGACCATTTCAACAAAAATATCTTCCATTATCCTGGAATTTCAGGGAATTCAAAGACGATACAGTTATCCAATTTGTAGAAATTATTAAAAAACCAGGACAATCACTAGGATTATACCTGCGAGAAGGAAATGGAAAAGACCGAAACGAAGGTGTATTCGTATCCAGGTTTGGCGAATCTTCGGAACTTGCTCGGTAAACTTTTTTTTAATATAAAATCACGCAGAACTATTTTTCCAGATATGGTGATGTTATCCGACCCGGTGATGAAATATTGTCAATAAATAATGTGGAAGTATCATTGATGGGTATAGATGATGTTGTTTTAATATTAAGTATTCCGAGAAGACTTTTATTAAGAATTAGGTGCCAATTTTTATTATTAATCGGGGAATAAATTGATTCCGGTTAAGGTATTCAAAATCAATGAGACATGAATCGCCAATGTTCATGCAGAATGTTAACGAGAAGCCGGTTGTTGTTTTTCATAAGGTTAGTTATATTTATTTTGATTTTTTTAAAAAATTTATTGCTGTGGTCACTTTGTTTCGGAATATTGATTCAAATTCTATTTTACATTCTGTGGCCGTATGCAAGAACGTATTTATAATTTTGGAATACCTGAGCACGCCAACTGGAAATAACGATTTTGCCATTTTTTATCGTGTCTGACAACTTTTACGTCATTTCCATAAGACATTTTTTATCTCTATTTAACTAGGGTTTTCTTAAACTATCTGAAAACATTAATATATTCCCAAAAAGTTAAATTTGAGCACGTTTAGCGAGCGCATTTTGTTACCATACAAGTTGGCGTGTCTGAGATTTATAACGGTTCAAATATATAGATTCTTTAAATTATAAAATTGCTATGATCATAATTATAATCAATATATTTTCAATTTTTAGATGGAAGAACGAAAAGATAGTGAATCACTGTCAAATGTTCCAATAATGTCAAAACCAACGTCAACTGCCAATACGTGGTTGGGGAAAAAGAGCCGTGAGCAAGTTGCGGTAAGTCGAAAATTGTTTAGTTTTTCATGGTGGTGGTATATTGGAAAATCCAGAGCTTAATGCAAGAAAACATTGTTACAAAATTTGTTCCTTGTTTTTCCACAATTAAGATTTTCTGTATCATAAATTCTTGTCATCGCTTAAGTCAACAGTATTCTGTTTTTGGAGCTGTCGAACAAATAGTATTCTACGGGTTCTTTAGCTAAATTTTCAGAACTATTTCACTCTTCTTAGACCATAAACTACTTCATAATATTTAATAGCAAATAAGCTTTTAAAAATTTTGTGTAAGAACACGTTCAAGAATGTTAAATCACAGGATCTGTTGTGATTGTCTAAAGAGAGAGAAATAGTTCTGAAACTTTAGCTAAAGAACTCGTAGAAGACTATTTGATTTTTTGTCCTAATTGTCATTAAATATTTACCCATACGTGAAATTTATTAAAAAAAAAACGATTTACGAATTAAATTTCTTTTCCTCATTTTGATAACTTATAAAAATAAAAAAAGAGACAAAACCATAGATGGTAAAAATTTTAAAGTTACCTGTACGGCTAAATTGAAATTATTAAGGGCAACAAATTGCTAATTGGAAATGACAATTTAAATGCACTCCACTGCCACCAAGTACGCGAAAATTGCAAATGATCGCGCACCAATTGCATGTTTTCTTTAAAAATTACAAAAATATTTCTAGCTCTTTCAAAACGTTATTTGTACTATATTAAGTAATGCGAATAGACAGAGCAGAAAATTAGGAATTTTTTGAAACCTGTTTCGTAAAAATAATCCAATACATTTTCGAGAAATCATCATTTCAATTTTTTAAAATTAATTTTCGGTTTTAGCTCATATTTCGTCATTTTAGAAAATTTACTAACTTCAGAACGCGGAGGAACTCTCCAAAGCAACATTTAAACGAATATTTCTGTTAATAATAATTAATAAAAAAGTTTTTTTTAAATATAGACTATTTCAAATCTTTTGACGACGCAGTGCATAAATCTAGAGAGTTGTCTTTTTGTATCTCTCTATTTATAATGATCTTGCTGCGCAGCGGTTCGCAACAAGCCGTCAAAAATTTTGTAATAGCCTATAATTAATTGAAATGGCGTATTTTGTGCAAAAGGTGCGCGGTCTTTTGCAATTTTCTTGTATTTCGTGGCAATTGAGTGTAGATGTATTTAAATGTTCGTTATTAATGTTAACGTATATTATACAGACTCTTAAACTATACAAAAATCTTATCATTGTTCTGAAATATTAGATTTCAGCACTTTTTCTGAGCTTCTGGTTGTGCGGCTTGCAAAAATAGTTTACATAATGCACGCCAAATGAACTCCAACTAGTATGGTAATAAAATGAGCTCAGTAAACGTGCTCAAACCTAACTTTTTGGAAAGATATTAATATTTTTAGATAGTTTAAGACAAGCTTAATCGAATTATAGTAATAACTTTGTTGCCATAAAGACTAGAAATTTTCCACACACGTTTAAATATTGACAAAATATTCATTTTCACTTGGTGTGGGTATGGTAATAAAATGAGCTCAGTAAACGTGCTCAAATCAAAATTTTTGGAAAGAAATTAATATTTATAGATAGTTTAAGACAAGTCTAGTTAAATAGAGGTAAAAAATGTCTTATGGAAATGACGTAACATCTTTAAGACACCCTTAAAATTCCAAAAATCGTTATTTTCAGTTGGTGTGCAAATGAATTCTTAAAAACAACGGATCAGAAACGTCATTTAAACTTGACATATCCTGTAAATTTACATTCCAGGAGATATTTTAAGAGAAGCATGTAATGTGGCTGTACAAATTATTTCTTACATTGCACGTGGATATTAATAAAACACGTTTAAAATAGGCAAAATAATCGTTTTCATTTGGCGTGCATAATGTTAAGAGTTAAAAAATAAACGAAATTATCTGCAATTTACACCTATACCTATTATTATATAAGAAGATTATATTCTCACCTGGAAAATATGTCACTATAATTTCTATCCTGCAGACTGAAACGTAAAGCTTAAAAACCTACGTTCTTTCGAATATTACCCCCAACCCCCCACCAAAAAAACTCGATTAGTTGATTTAACGTTAATTACAACTTAAAGAAGTCAAAAGCAAGTGGTCCATTTTTATTTATTCCACCTCGATAGAAGAAAGGAAAGCATTTACACATTAATTCCTCTTTGTCTCTCTTCTATTTCCATTTTGTCGAATCCACATTCAGCCTCACCAATTCTTACAGGAAATGAGATCCGGAACTCTTCGCTCGAATCCACCGTCCAAGGTTTTTTATCCGCCACCAAGGATGGCTTCGGACAATGCATTAAGGTAAATAATATGGAAGTTGTTGTAAATCCTCTATTTTTGAGGTTTCAATCGAATGATGCTTCCGATTCAATCAAAAAGACAGCTCGCTTCCCGCCTCCGCGTCTTCAATCGTATCAAGTTCGACGAACAGAGAGCTTCAATTCGGCGCCGATGCCGTCAACGGTATTTGACGTCTTTGTGATGAGTGAGGACTAACTTTTAGAGCGACTTAAACATGTACACACTGCCGCGGTCGTCTACAAGTGTGCCGCCGCCAGACCCATCATCGCTTTTGTCGAGATCACTCTGTTCGCCATTATTGCATCGAAATGATCAGAAGACTAATTCTCTTCCCCGAAAGAGGATAGTCGGAACAGGTTTCTTTTAGAATTCCCTGATCCTTTTCATTTTCACTACTAAAGGTACAAGGAACGTTAAATGGAGGAACGATGTCTGTGCGACCGACTATGAAAGTGACGGAGCCATTTCTGCGCCAGAATATTCTAATAGAATATGTAAATAAATTTTATCAATGGGAACATAATGTAAATATTGTAGACCATCAACGCGGAAGGACTGTTAATGATATATTCTCAGCTGCGGAGTATCGCAACTGGGCTCGGCCGCATGACGTAAGAGGTTTGCCTAACAGATGGTCGCATACGTATGGGGATCGAGCCTCATCAAGGGCATCTTCTGTCCCAGCAAGGCCTATTCTGGCGCAGAGTCTTGTTGGTAGCCCGGTTGTGGCCAGGCATTACGAACGTCCATCGTCCGTGTTCGATAAATATCACGTATCACCCTTGATGAATCGGTTAGTTGAGTTTTATTGATATATCTGCACATCAAATGTAACGTTCAAATTGAGAGCACAGAAAATATGTTTTAAAAATAGTTCTACAGTAAGAGAATAGGTTTTTTCTATATTAATTATCAAAGCGTATCTTCACTTTGACCAACTGATTGAAACTGAACTAAACAACAAAGAAAATCAAATCCAATGAAGATACAATTTAATTTAAAAAAAAAGTTAAAATAAAGAATAATAAAAAGTGGTGGGGTGCTTTTTTCTCGGTCATTTTCTCGTTGAACAAGAATTTTAACAGATACATTAACACGCCAACTGGTATGGTAATAAAATGAGCTAAGTAAACGTGCTCAAATATATCTTTTTTAGAAAGATATTAATATTTTTAGATAGTTTAAGGAACGGCTAGTTTTATTGAACGGATACGCTGTAAATTAGAGAAAAAATTGTGGACGAAAGTTAAGAATAAGTTGGTGACTACTGAAATTTGAAGGCGGCTCAAAAAGCACATGCGACCTTTTTTTCTATATAATTCAAATGTTTCCGTGACTTTATATAAGTAATACCAAATAAATTATTGCCTGAAAATAATTTATAAAATCAAGGCACACTAATTTTGCCAATTCTTGGCTCCGCCTCTGTCCTGGGGTGCAGTAATAGAACAATAATCTATATTATACACTTAAATACCTATAAAATTTAAGATTTTCTCGTCTGGGGCTTTTTTCTAAAAACTAATTCACTGCACTGCCACGAAGTATGCAGCATGTTGCAAAAGTTCACGCACCAATTGAATTTTAAAAAAGTGAAAACACGCCCTTTTTTACTTAATTTTTTTGGTTCTAAAACATTTTGAGGAGCCTAAAACAAACTTAATACAATTAATAAATTATTATAAACGATTCTAAGCAAGAAAGTACATCAAATTTAATAAAGATACGCTGTAATTAAAAAAGTTTAAATACTGGAAATTAATAAATGAAGGGCGTGTTTTCATTTTTTAAAAATTCAATTGGTGCGTGAACTTTTGCAACATGCTGCATACTTCGTGGCAGTGCAGTGCTAATGAGCTATTAGGTATTCTTTTAATTTCAATAATATTAAAAAATATTATTGATTGCTATTATTGTCGTCAAAATTCTCTGAAAATTGACTGTAAGTATATCTTGCAGTTTTCTTAAAACTGTTAATACGTTTCTTTAAATAATTCAATATCGAGAAGAAAAGCTATATCTCTTCCATTTTTGTGTACAGAATACAGTTCTTCTATAAATAATATGCCATGCGCACGCCAAATGAAAATGAACATTTTGTCAATATTTAACCGAGTATTTATAATTTACACGTATCATTTTCATTTATCTTGACACGTCATTTTTACTAAGCCACACCAAATTATTTTTATTTCATTTCTCCTGCAGTTAAATTGCATAACTTCATGCGGCAGTTCACACCAAATTGAATGGTTAAGTTGGAGGCTCAGAAAAGATGCTCATTTTGCAAATTTCGGTAAGAAGCGCATGTTTTTAGATAGTTTAAGACGGGCTAGTAACAATGACGTGTCAAATTATATGAAAATAAATACGTGTGATTTAGTAATACACGTTTAAATATTGAACAATATTCATTTCGATTTGGCGTGGGCAGTTTGCCAGCCCATTGTCGTATTTGGCAAAACTTTAAGCAGTTTTAACGGCTCGAATGAAATGAGTTTTAACATTTTTCCACCATATCCGCAAAGAACAGATGCTTTATTACTAAGTAATCATAAATTTGTTTAAAAATAAACCACTTACAATGGTTCCCAAGTGGGACAAAGTTCAACAAAATCAACACATCTTCATGGAGAAATAACTTTATTCAATAACATGCGATTTTTATCTAACCTATATCATTAGAACTTTAATGATACCAAAAAACTTAAACATTTAACACTTCATTATCGAGTAATATTCAATTTTCCGCGGCACCCTGCATGAACTCCATTCTCTAGTCGATCTTGTTGACTTGTAGCTCTTGATTCTTGAAATGATACCTACCATAGGTTTTCAATATTTATGAAAATAATATCATCAAATTTCGATTTTGTGAAATTCACCAAAATACAATGTTTTATTATAAAAAGTTATAAATCTTATAGAAGAGCACCACTGCGAGCCGCTGGACCTGGAATAAACGTGGATCGCTTAAATGTATCAAGTTTAACTGGAATTCTATTCGTTCAAATTCTCGAAGGAAGAGATTTAAAAATACCTGAACGCCAAAAAGGAGTCACGGAAGAAATGTATTGTGTTCTTGAGGTTTGACTCATCGCACTTTTTATTTAATTCATCAATTTCTTCAAAAAATATTTAGGTTGATGATCAGCATCGCGCTAGAACAGGTGTATCCCGGATTGATCAAAAGTTCCGATGGAGAGAAACGTTCCACATTGACGTTTTGAATTCAACGGTGGCCAACTTTTTCGTTTACTCCTGGCATCCACAGTTTCGTCATAAATTGTGCCATAAGGGCTCATTAAAGTTGCTCGAAGCTTTTATTGTGGATCAGTTAAATGGAGATCGCGTGTTCGCGCTCAACTTGGAGCCTCGGGGGCAGCTGGTAGTGCGCATTGGATTTCATGACTTGCCGACGGTTTTCAGACGCACTGTCAATCCGTGCCAAGATGCGTAAGTTACTAATTTTGAGTTTTGTTTGGTAGAATTGACAGGAATTCGTAGGTTTTAGCATTACCTTAAATGTAATAATTATTAAACGTTCAAAATGGTTTGAAAATACAGATATAAAGTTTTGTCAAATTTCTATTTAAGGAGAAAAATGGTAAAATCGTGGGGACAAGAGATGTAGGTATTGATTTAATTTTAAATTAATTTGTTATTTGGATTAATTAATTTAAATTAATTTGTTTTTACCTTTTGCCATTTTCGAACCTAGTATGCAGAAAATGGCCATTTATTATTATTATTAAACAGTTTATTAAGAAAAAAAAACAAAATAAAAGAAGAAATAGTCGGAAACGGAAGAGAGAAAAATAAACAAATTGAAAATTAAATCGACACCTGTCTCCTTGGCGAGACTGCGATTTCCTTCCATATGATCCTTTAAGATATTTTGTATTTATTATAATATTCATTATTTTATTGCAAACAAAGAAGATATAATATATGAGAAAATTTGAAATTATAATTTAATTTTTAAATTTTAATCTTTTTTGAACTCGAAATTATTTTGTTTAAATTAATTATAGATATAAATAGTCTTGTGAAAATAGTGGGTTTTGGACAATTTATTATTTATTAATGCCTTATTATTAATATGAAATATTGTAAATTTCAGAGATCGGCGCCTAATGGAAGAGCAAAAAAATAAGAAAAATTACAGTCTCGGATGGACGGCCAAAAAAGACTTTTTCGTCTAATCCTCTTCAATGTGGGCTGCCCATTTTTTTTTTGAGACAATACACATTGATGAGAGGCAAAAGAGTGCCGCCCTAACGAGACCCTCTTTTCATTCTAATTTTTTTTCCTCTTCCATTAGGCACCTAAACTAGCGGACAAAAGTTTTGTCACAAATCGTTTTTTCGGGTTTAACTTTTTTGTGACTTGACCAAATTGGCTGATTTTTTGATATTTTATGTGAATCAGTGTTTAAAATGTTATAGTAGCAAAATTTGGTTTAAATTACCATGGCAATTTCGGTACCGCGCATTCCGTTTTCCCTCATATTGATAACAGCTTGCCGGGTGGCAATTGGAGTTTCTTTACGTGGAGTCATCTCTAAAATGTTGCCAATTACTGCTATTTTCAATAAACTATGAAAAAAATATAATTGAACTTTAAAAATTATTAAAAGATGCAGTGCAAGGAAAGTGCGTAATATCTTTGAGCTACGCATTTTACGATAAACGCTTGTCACTGTAAAACGGATCATCGTAATCACAAGCGGGAATTTGTAAAATAATCTACGACCATATGAATCTATCATATCAAAAAATCAGCCAATTTGGTCAAGTCACAAAAAAGTTAAACATTTGTGACAAAACTTTTGTCAGCTAGTGTATATCTGAAGAGCACAATATAAGAGAATTGTTTACCAACAAGATCATCCGTTACTAATTAAAATTAAACTTTAATAATTTCTTTAGTAAACTAAATTGTATTATTTAGCATATTCGGAACACCACTATCTCGAATCCTGCACCGTGAAGGACGTGAAACTCCAATCGTTCTCACCCGCCTCATCCAAGAAATCGAGAAGCGCGGAGTGGATTACAATGGATTATACATGTGTAAGTTGATTGAAAATCTAAAATCATCTCCACATAAAACGTTTTGCAGTGTGCGGTTCCATGGAAAAGAAGCGAATGCTTCGAGATGAACTCGAAATGAACCCACTCGGAACGGAGCTCTCATGTGAAACCATTCCCGACTCGAATGTTATCGCGTGCCTCATCAAGGACTTCCTCAGAGAGCTCCCCGAGCCTCTAATCACGCCAGAGATCCATTCGATGCTGATTGACGCCGCTTCTGTCGCCATGCCGAATGACATCAACTCAAATCGATCCCTCATTCTTCGCATAATTGATTGCCTTCCATTGTGTTCAAAGGTACTTAAGTTGGGGGATGTGGTGAATTTTCAGGAATTATTTTTTAAGAATTGTGTCCTATTGGTTCTCGACCATCTTGTAACTGTCCTAGCTTCATCTCCGCATAATGGAATGTCCCAGTCGAAGATTTCCTTGGTAATTTTCTTATTCTAATAGCTTCAATTGTACGCCAAACTGCATGGTTATAACATGAGCTCAGTAAACGTCCTCAAATCTAACTTTTTAGAGAGATATTAATATTGTTAAGTAGTTAAAGAACAACTTGTCGCAATTTTCAAGAATACTGTTTTCTAGAAAATCCGTAAATACTCGGAAAATCACTGGCGTGCAATTGACAAAATATTAATTATTTATTTTGGAATTGTGGATGGATGGAATATACATTTCAAACGAGTCTATGAGTAATGTTAAAAGATAATTTAAAGTTTGTAGAAACGCTTTTATTTCCATCAAATTAAATTCAAACAATCAATATACCGTATTCCCTAGTAATTATTTTCTATTGATTCACGGTCTATTTTGCTCCGACTCCCACTAGTTTTCAAAAGTGACAAGAAACCTTATATTACAGATATTCGCACCATTGTTATTCTGTACAACTCAATCATTGCCATCGAAGCCGCAAGTACGCACACTCGATGTTTCACAGGCAGCGACGACACTCGAATCGATTCTAGCCATTTGGCCATCCAGAGTTAGTGAGTCTCATAGACATGATGATATATTAATCAACAATATTTCATTTCAGACAGTGAGAGCAGCTCCGATTCACCAGAAGCCACGATTAAGAAGGGCTCAATATTCAACCGATGTCCATCCGAATCACAATGTTAATTATTAGGAACAAAATTTATTATTTTCTTTACAATATTCCTTATTGATTACGGTTAATATGCTAAATTATTTATTAAGGAAAGCGTAAATCGAGTTTCTTAGAAACTCACAGTTTCAAATCGATTAGAACTAACAAGCGTTGATTAATGCTTTCCTAGAACATATTCAAACCATCCTTTCGTTCCAATTTATAGTTCCGTATGATGCGATAACATTTTTGCGCGGAAACGTATTTAATCTAGTCTATTTTAAATTGGTTCTAAAATGGGTATTTGTTATTAAACCATACTTTCTTTTACTCAACAAGCTCATTGGAATAAATTGTTCAATTAATTATTAACTTTATTGTTTTATAGACAATTTATAAAATGCAATTTAGGTTATCCATTCGAACACGTTGAAGCTTTTCATATATTCGGATATTAAAAAAAATATCAGAACTTGATTTGATATCATATAATGTTGTTTCTGTTATAACGATGATCGCCATAGATCTAAAAATATAAAATTTAAAACATAACGAACCAATTCTTACGATTTATTATGAATTCATCACATTCACATCATTTCCGGGTAAACTTAACCTCGGAAATAGTATAATCTGTGATCACGGCAGTTACAATGCTATCAAAAATGTCCATTTCCTCTGTAAATTCATTATATTTTAAAGAAAAAAATTAATTAAAAAATAGCGGATATGATAGTGCGCTCCAGCGACAATTTTTGAATTCCCGCGATTAGACAAACTTCCATTTTGGTCGAATTAAAGAGACGGCCGTGAAACTGTGATCGGTGTACAATCGAATCATCCAACATTCTATTGCGGATGACAGATATTTTTAATTTTTATTTTGTTTTCTTAATAAAATGCTCTTAATTAATTTTAGAAAAACTTTAATAGAGCTTGAATTGATTGTTAAGCGACGGCTCGTCAATAATTGCTTGATAAATTTTTTTTCATAAAAACAAAAATGACAATACAAACAATTTAAAAAGGTAACTTGGAAGGTATACCGTAACGTTTCTAAAGGAGTGGAACACACAGTGGCTACGATAGAAAAGTTTTTACTATTGTAGTAAATGTTTTTGTCATAGCCATCACGTCGCTTCTCTTTTGAATGACGAGTTGTGCGTCGTCCTTCGTGCCCAAAATCTTCTTAATATCTGCTTGAAGTTCCAACAGAGTAATATCAGGGCGTGACTCGATAATGTGTAGTGCTCGAGTCCTTATATCCGTGACGGTGGGATCGTTCAACCCACAAATCCATACAAGGATCTGTGTCTGCTCGTCCGACATCTCATTCCATTTGGCTTGAGTGAATCTTCTTTTCACGATTCCAGTGTATTCGTCGACTGTTCTTCCATCGAGGCTTGTTTGAAGAAATTCGAATCGACGGCGAAAAATGCTGGTGGTTGGTCCGAACACTTCTTTTAATCGCTCGACTAGCTCTTCATACTGCAACTCACTCGGCTTCTTTGGCCGTTCTCCGGGTCGTACGAGAACGTCGGGATTCGCGACGAAATAGATTTAATAAGCATCGGGTTGGATCCATTATGCGTACATGTTTAGCCTCCTTTTGTGATGAGGCTAATTCCATCATTCTGCTCATCATCTCCTTCATGAAGTTTCGATTTTCCTCCGCTTCTCTCATCATCCGTTCTTGCATGAGCTTGGTAGATTACTCATGGCTTTCCAGCATCTTCTGTACGGCTCTAGTGTCCATCGCTTCTCGGTTGTGCGTGTGCTTGTTTTCCTGGGTGCAGTTCGTTTAAATAACAGTGTCCTGATCGCCAGTTGTTACGGAGTTGACGACAGTTGATGAATACTATATTTAGTTATTACCTATTATGTGGCATTAATAATTTTGCCACAACAGTTTTAAAGAGCCTTTCATTTGGAAAGGTTGCGCAAAAATGCCGAATCCCTCCCATTTCTTCTAGGCAACTATATATTGTAACTTCCAATGTATCCTCGCAAGAATTCTTCTGAGTTCAGAATCGGTATCAAGCGGAGGAATTTCGTGCAAAGTCGAAGAAGGAGTCAAATATTTGGGCAGCTACATTAGATCCGATGGCTGTTTGAGCGAGGAAACTTCGAGACGAATCAAGGCTGCGTGGAGTGCTTACTCCAAGATCAAACCACTTCTCGCAAACCTTGACAAAGAGAAAACAAAGGAGCTCCTCTTCCAGAATGTGCTCCGGGCTCTACTGTACGGCAGAAAATTCTAGCCGACTGCAGAGGAGTATGAACGCAATTTGTCAGCACGCAGGAAGCGATCAAATCGTCAAATAACACGAAGGATACTGAAGTGGGCTGGCCACTGTGCTCGATTGCCAAGTGACCCTTGGACGAAACGATTGATTGGGTTCCTCGAGGTTGGACACGACAAAAAGGAAGACCGAAATCAAGATGGCAAGACCCAATTAAACTCTGGGTCTCAAATTATGTGCACAAGAAGGCGAATCGGAATCCTGGAAAAGAAGGTTGCCTGGCCCACCATTGCGAGGCGAAGCCGCGATGATTGAAGAGAGCGCTTCTCTATAAGAGAATGACAACGGACTCCTAAGTATCCTAAGTAAGTAAGACCGAATCCCTCCCATTTCTTCTGGGCAACTATATATTGGAACTGTCAATGTATCCTCGCAAGAATTCTACTGAGTTCACCCGGAGTGCGCAAGAATTCGGAAGTTTGAAGAATATACAGCCAGTCGAACAAACAGTTCTCCGCCATTAATTTAGAACCAACTGGTACGATAGTAAAATGAGCATAGTAAATGTGATCAAAATTAACTTTTTGGAAAGATATTAATATCTTTAGATAGTTTAAGAACAGCATAGTTAAATTGTCGTAATAAATGTTTTGTTAAAAAGACTCAAATATTTTCAGATACGTTTGAACATCGAAAAATCGTTATTATCATTTGGCGTGAGAAATTCTGGGTTCCAGATCAGCACAACCGTCAAATCTTATATGAGAACAAAAAATATATTACACCTTCACGCCAACTGGAAACTTTTTCGATTTTAAACATGTCTGAAATCTTTTGCGTCTTTTTAACAAAAATTAATTCAGTTAAAGTTTAACTAGGCTTGTTTTAAACTATCTAAAAATATTAATATCTTGTCAAAAATGTTAAATTTGAGCACGTTTACTGAACCATACCAGTTGGCGTGCACCTTAATTCTCAATAATTTTTCTTTTGTCTTAAATTGGACGTACCTACTTTTTTCCTTTATTTTTCTATTTCCTGTAAATTTAATACGAACAAGCATATAATTCAAAAATCGAGTCGAATTCAAATGACTTGTTGTACGCGTAAACTAATTAAAATCGAATAGAAAATTCAAAAAAATCATTTTCTATCAAAGCCATGGGAGTAACGGGTGAAAAAACAAGGCCAAACATAAAAATATCGTCAATTATTAACAAGAAGTACCTGGTAATTCATGATAATCAGCGATTCATTAGTACACATACAACTGTTAAAGGCAATACGTATGATCGGTAAAGGAGGTTATGGCTTAGTTTTCGAATGTGCACGAATCAATTCACCGAATACTCGATATGCAATTAAAGTAACCATATAATTGTTAATAATTTGTTTCAAAATTCAACTAAAGACCGAATTAGCAAATCTACACAACAATTTGAAATCAGAATGGGAAATAATGTGTTTATTACAAGAAAAGAAAGCCAAGCATATAATAATTGGCGTTGAAACTGGAAGTGAGCGAAATTACAATTACATCATAATGCATCTGGTGGGTCCGTCGCTGAACGACATCCGTCGTAGTCTGCCAGACAAGGTGTTTAGCAGCTTTACGACGTCCGTGTGCGCCCTCCAATGCTTCGATTCGATCGCGGAGATTCATGCGCTAGGGTTGTGAGCTTACATTGTTTGGGGACGAATTTTGATGCGTCGGTTTGATTGCAGGTATGTTCATCGAGATGTGAAGCCCTCGAACTTTGCGATTGGAATCTTGGGCACACCAAAGGAGCGATTGATACACATATTAGACTTTGGGATTTGTAGAAAAATAATCTTCAAAAACCATGTAGGTTTAAAAAAAAGTATCTCCTAGAATAAAAGCCGCTTCAAAAATTTCAAAGCTTATTTTTTGATAGGCTCATTGATGTGCATGAACCACAAAATGTCCATCTATCAATGGTCCAAGTTTCATAAAATTCTCAAAGGGACGCTAAAGTGACTTCCCTTGTTAAATTTAAAGGTAGTGCTCGCGCAATTGGTGCGAGATCTCTTGCAATGTGGCGCGTGCATACTACCCTTCAACTAGCAATTTAACCATACTACCCTTCAACTATCTAAAAATTTTAAAATCTTTCCAAAAAGTTCGATTTGAGCTCATTTTATTACAATACCAGTTGGCGTGGAGTGAAAATGTATAGAATATTTTTCAATTTATATTATTTTACATGAAAGTACAGCACTTCACTGCCACGAACAATGCGTATATTGCACAAAAAGTGTGGACAAATTGCAAAAACACACCCTTCACTTATTATTTAAATTCTTTATATTTTTAGAATCATAACTTCTTCGAATTTGATTTAATTTGTTTTAGAATAGTTTAGAATTATTGATTAATGATTTACTAATTTGTTTTAAGGTTAAAAAACGATTTTAAAATCCTTAAAAAAAACAAAAAATTTAAATAAAAGATGAAGGGCGTGGTTTGGCAATTTGTCCACACTTTTTTGCAAGATACGCATTAATCGTGGCAGTGGAGTGGTACAGTATTCCAATCCCAACACTGATACATAAATAAAAATCGCTATTATTATGTAACTTTCAATAAAAATATTTAAGTCAGCAAACGGCGACGTTCTACGAAAGCCTCGAATGAAGGTGCCATTTCGGTAATACAGCCATCTTGTCCAGCACAACGAATTTCGTTATTATTATAGTGGAACAGTTCAATATTGCTCTCTCAACGTGCATCTTCGATTAGAACCGGGTCGCCACGACGACTTTTGGTCATTATTATACTCTCTGGTCGAGTTTGTGCTTGGTGAGCTGCCTTGGGAACGTATGGGCAAAGAAGAAGCAAAACGTGCAAAAGAGGAAAAGATCGATGAGCTTTTAAGCAAATGTCCGAGTGAATTTAAACTATTTCGATCGTATTTGGGAACCCTACATTATGGAAAGGATCCAGGTAGATTGGAATGAGTTCATTTTAATTTTTACTCTATAGATTATGATAAAATGCGAAACATGTTTGCTCATTTGGTTATTGTGGAGAAGGGAGCCGCAAAATGTGAAATGCTTGACTGGGAAGATGGTGGAAAGCACGGTGATGTGTTTCAATCGCGCAAAAAGTTAATAAGATGGAAAAGTCACAAATAAATCTACAATTTTAGATATGCAATACCTATTCCCCTGCCAAAACCAAGAAAAGGTGTCAACAAAAAGGATAAACATCGAAGGAGCAATTCGACGGAAGACAAGACCTCACCAATGGCATCGATAGAATGCAAGCCGAAAATGGCACTCAACGAGATACTCTCATTACCACAAAATCCAATCAAACTTGGTGACCCGGAAGATAACGAGGAGAACCAAGATCAGACGCCGAATAAATCTACGTCGAGGAGCGATGATACATTAGCTGGGGAAAGTGAGAAGAACCCCAGAAAAAAGAAATAGAATCAATCTTAGTTTTTTTCCTCGTTTTTTCGTCTAAAGTATATAATAATTATAAATTTTAATTTGAATCACTATTTCTGGTTTTATCATTGACCTATTTCGAATCGAGAGGATAAGCTTGTGTCAGATTAATATTATTCGCTTGTATTAGTGTTTTCGATGATTTCTTATTTGCGTTTATTTCTAATATCGATTTTTTGTTATTCCATACAAGCAAGAACGTGTTTGGGCAAGAAAAAGGTTGTTACTTTTTTTAGTACTTAGAAGCAAAATTACCCAAAGACACACCAAATGAAATAGCTATTAATAGTAAAAGCAGGAGTTGATTAGTTAGATAACTTATTACTTAAACATTTTCGATTACTGACACACGACAAATTAAAACTACATTTTAGTCATATTTAAGCGCGCCCCACTGTCACGATATCGCGCCGCATTGCAAAAGACTTCGCACCAATTGCGCACAACTTCAAATTTACTATTTATTAATTATTAGTTAACAGAAACAACTTTTCTTTTTTGTCTATTAAAATAACTTAAAATAGTATAAAAAAGCTATGTGGATTTTTTAAATTTTTGAAGGAGATGCGTACGCACGCCGCAGTCAATAGAAAAGAAATATCAACGAATTTGATCACGCGTTCAATAAATTCATTCTTTTTTGTAAAAAAGTTTTTAGACAATTTTAAGAGAACTACTGATTTTTATGAGACTTTAGTACTGTCATTTTGTTGCTCGTGAAATTCTGAATTTTTTGAAAGGCAACATGACGTGGTTACGGTAATTGACGTGTATTTCAAATCATTTGAAAACTATTTTTAATTTTTGAGATTATGGGTTTATTCATAGAGGGCACAGCGGTGAATAATAATATACTTGACTTTAAATTAGATTCTTCTTCTAAGCAAAGTTATGATTTTTAAAGTTTAAAATTTCAATCGATTATAAAATACACGTCAATTACCGTAACCACGTCATGTTGCATTTCAAAAAACAGAATTTTACGAGCAACAAAATGATATAACACACGTTTTATAAAAGTCAATCGTTCTCCTATAATAGTCAAAATACTGTTTTACAAAAAAGAAAAAAAAAGAATAAATTTATTGAACGCGTGATCAAATTCGTTGATATTTATTTCTATGGGAAGGTTGTTTGCTGTTGGCGTGCGTACGTTTAAAAATCAAAAGAATATAAACAAAACTTATATTTTTCTGAATACCATACAACCTTTAAACTATTGTTTCATTAAATAAAAATTAACAAATAAAAGATTTTGAAAAAATAATAATAAATTGAACGTTGTGTTTCCCGCAATTGGTGCGAAGTATTTTGCAATGCGGCGCGATTTCAGCGCACAGCACCTCGGCGTTTCTGAGCTAGCATAGGTGGAAGCGCGTGCGGCACTCAATAGGTTATAGCCAGCAAATTGGATGAAAGAATGCGACGATGAGAGACGCAGACAGCCCGATTCCCGCTGCTTGGAATTGGGCGTGGCCGGCCACTCATCGCTTCGCATTCTTGGCACTTTGCCATTTATTTCTTTTTTTTTTAGGGAAATTAATTGAAAAATATTTATTAATAGCAGCGTAAAACCCGGATGCCGTATACCAGAGAGAATAACTTTATTTAATCTTCGGAATTCCGAAATCTGAAATTTTAGTATACGGACCCAGAAATAAACATAAAAAACAAATATAAATACATTACAAATTAATAATACACAAATTAGTAATTATTTTTGTCGTCTTCATTGTTGTAGTTTGGCACGGATACTTCCAATTGAGCTTTTTGTCATCCCAATCAAGATGAATTCCACTCTTTACTCTGAAATTTAAATAATATTAGCATTGTTTATAATGAAACAATTAATTACAAGTTTATACTGTTATCAAGGTTGCACGGAATCAAGGTTGCACGGAATTCCGTTTCCCGTCGTTTTTCGAGTTCTAGCCTCGGGTTTCGTTTAAAAAATATATTTCCTTGCTACCCTGATATATAGTATTTCTCAGGCTAACACGCTATGTGAGAAAAGAAAAATTATTCCAAAATGTCTCGTTATTGCCAAAATTCAGATGTTTCTCTATTATTTCATCAATTCATTTCATCACTTTAAAATGAATCGGCACATTAGCCCGACTGGGATAATATATAACTTATAAAAAGTAAATTTACTTACAACATTCCGGATAACTCCTTTGCATTGAGAAAATGTTCTCTGTACGCGTCTACTTTCAATCTCCACCACTGGTGCCGAATATTTTAACGAATCTAAAATACAGTCGATTATCATTAATTAGTAATATATAAACGTACGGGAGTCTAATCTTCTTGAACGAGGTATCAGCATGTTCAGTATGCTTAATGAGCCCATTGAAGATAAAAAGATATCTTCGTGTTCATTTATATCATATCATCATCCATTAACTGCAATAATTTTGCTTGAAATTATTTTTAAAAAATTGGGAACTTACATCCTTTTCCTTAATAACCGAAGCACTTTATAAATTTTGAGCCGAGTGAGCGATAGGTGTAATTTCATAAAAATTAACCAATGTTTGCTATAGCCAGCTTCCATCTTAATTATACTAATTATATAATTGAATTAAATAGTACCTGTTTACCGATAGAATGTTTATAAGTCAAGTCAACTTCTTCGTTTGGCTCATCGCATATATAAATTGTTTGCTCTAATAACATTGTTGTTATTAGGCATATTCACCAGCTCCTTTAAGTGCTTGGCGACTTGTACATTGATATGACATCTAAAATAATAATTATTAAACATCTTATACAATACGTTATCAATTATACGTTGATATATTAAACTGAAAAAAAACTTGTAAAAAATAAAAATGATGACACGCGTCCGTGTTTTCGCAAACAGTTCCTCGTCCACATATGCATATTCTCGGCCAACTATGCATGTATACCCACGGGATATGCATTCGAATGGTTAAGGGAAAATTGACTCTCGTCGCCTATCTTATTTTTGCATAAAAATCCAATTTTAAACAAAATGAAATGAAAATTATTCTCCCAACTCATCCTAACTACTCCAGCTGATCACGTTTTCACGGCTAAAATTCGAATTTTAATTTTTATTTTGAAATGAGAAGAAATTAATTGAAAACTCTCTCACTATTTAATTATGTCTACGCAAGGTGGTACCACATATCACCCAACTGTCGACAGCAAACGTAAGCTGGAAATCACCGAGACATTTTTACGTGTAAACTTTAAACCAATTATATCGTCAATTTATTGTTCTTTTCTTAAAATATCGAATTCTTCATTAGAAAATTGCATTTTAGCTTTTAAATGAAAAACGTTGGCGTGCTGACATATTCACCTTAAAGTGACGTGACTGAGAATATTGTCACAAAAATTCTTCAAACTATCAAATCTTTAACGATAATCGTGCAGTCTACAGAAAATAGCCTTCTACTACAGATCTTATTATATATATATAGGTCACACTGTGCCTTCAGGCGAGTAGAATAAGAGTTTAGACGCCACACAAGTGATAGAATCTTAGACTTCTTGAAAATGAAACTATTTCAACTCGAAGGGACAAACACGAGGGAAGTTGTCCCGCCGACGGCAAATGCCTTCCTCGTGACCTAGTTCTCCTTGTCCACGCCAATTGTACGTGGAAAATGAGAGTTCAGTTATCGCAGGCTAATCAAAAATATTTACAAGAAACTATGGTTTATAGATAGTTTAAGACGAGCATTCTAAAATAATTTAAAGATTACTCATGAAAGCTCACGTAAAACCTTACAATGTACATGGACATTTTCATTTGGCGTGCTTGTCGTATCGATTTAAGATTCTTATAGGAATCGCAAACGATAATTTACTATAGTGAGTATGCTGCTGTTCTTTGGAGTGTCCGTGTTCAAGTTGTGTCATGATTCTGAAAGCAAGACCCTGAGCTGTATTTCTTAAGTAGACCTAATGGACAAAACGCTATTGTTACTGTGGAAGCCAAATATCCGAGACGAAGATTTAAAATCAGCCACCTAATTAATAAAATTACAGCGAACAAATGTGAACGCAAAAAATGTAAAAGATTGAATATCTGACACCAGAAATGGGCGGAATTGAATCCGGAATCCAGAATTCCGCCCATCTCTGCCTGACACTCCTGTTCTCTTTAAATTTTTCCTTCAAAAATTTAAAAATCCTTATAGAATTGAAGGGGCGTGTTTTGCGCAATAGTTGCGCGGTATTCTGCAATTTGCGGCAGTGGTGTGCCCTGAAATATGAGAAAGAGACAAGGATTTTAAGAATTTTCTTCAAGCATTTCGCCCTAGATATAAAAAAATTGAAAATAAATTCACATCGGTAGTTTTTCATCGATGAAAAGTTATTTTCAGGCGTTTGGGATCCGCAACCAAAACGGAATTGATGCGGATTTTGATGATCGCATCTTAAGTTAATTCAATACTTACTCAAACTCTCTTTAATCTAATAAATTTTAGAAAGCCTTACCAAAAAGTTTATTTCTGGCCAAGCTTATCCGAGTTCGAGAAAGATGTTTTGCGCGATTCATTTTATCAAATCGGTAGAAGAACATGCGTGCAATTTGAAGAACAGGTTTCTTATCAGTCATTATGTTAATTATAAAAGAAACTTTATAGCCATATAAGCCCTGGTATCACGCCGACCGATGGGATAGCAGCTCTCCACACGTGCTTATACGAAAATCGAGGAAATATGCGGGTAAATTAACAAAATTATGATTTTTGGCTAAATGAATTGCGAATTAACCAAACTTAACATTATCTGTATAGTAATTCCAAATGATTAACAAATATTTCAGCATATTCTGATGCTGTGGTTGAGGGAATCGTGGATCGAACAGTTCTCTACATTGCTCAGTCCTCCTTCGTCCAAAACAACTTTAATTATTCGCGAGGTCTCGTCATGGATCAACTAGTTCGATTCATGGGAATGAATAGAGAATTAAATAGACCAGATGCTGCTTCCTATGTTCAGCCCTTAACGTATGTGGAACGATCGCGGAATTTATGATTATTTATAAATCATTTTGCAGCTTAGAGGATATTCCAAACATTTCTACGCCCGATTTCAACCCAATCCAGTTGTCATGGCCATTCGATCCGGAAAGTATAACAGTACCATTGTGGGCTCGTGAGAAGTTTAAGCTTTCCCCGTATTGTCCAGCAAGGAATGATGCGGATTTGGGAGCCGGTCAGCGCGTCGGATTATTGACCAAGTCAGTTGAAGTGAAAATCAAGAAATTTGTTGATGTTTCAGATGGGATACGGTTAAGATAAATAGCATGTACTGTCCTGAGCGAGTGGCAAAAGCTGATCCAAGCCGTGGCCCATGTGTGGTACCGAGAGCAAAAGATATGGACAGTTTCCGGAAGCGACTGTGGGCTTACAGGAAGTTGTTAGCAAAAACCGAGAGAAGGAAGGCTAAAAAGTTGAGAAAAAATTAATTTTACATCTTGTATTAATATAATTATAATAATTTATTAATAAATAAATATTATTCGAAAATAATTAAATGATTGGATAATTCCATAAATAATAAAAGACGCTGTTTTACAGTAATAACTCTTCCCTAACGATTCTCTTCAATAACGGCGGCTATACTACCTTTTTGGATTGAAATACTGTGATTAAAAGATGATGTTTGAAATTAAATACACCATTTGTTTAAAAGTAGGTACACCCTGAAAATATTCTGCTTAGAAAAGGTGAATAGTTTAATCGGTTCAAACAATTTAATTTAGTTAAAACCTACTGAACTGACGTAAAAAACGGATTCTAATTTATACGTAGAAATTAAGAAGACGCTTTTAAATATTTGAAAAATTCCTTTACATTTGACGTGCCATTAGTTTAAAAGTAGGTCTATCCTGAAAATATTATGCATAGAAAAGAAGAATATTGCGACTTTCTAGTTGAAAAGATTAAAAAACATTTTTAAATCGTAAAATTGAAATTAGTTAAATAAAAAATAAAGAACAATTAAAAAAATTAAAATAGTAAACATTCTCTATAACATAAGGGAGAGCCTCTTATTTATAGTAAAGTCTTTAGCCCCGATTTTCGCCGGAAATGGTATTAAGCCGAGTCTATAATGGTTGATTTCTCTTCGAAATTAACCATTATAGATTCGGCTTATTACCATTTATAGGTATTACACTTCACGATTATCCATTTGCACACATTGAAAACGGTAGCACAGAAGTATTTGTTTAATTAATATTCTAAGTAAATATTTGTACACAATGTAAAACTACCGTACTCGAATAATAATTATAATTTTAAGAAATCTATATTTACTTCAGACATTATATTATGAATGCTTCTTTACTAATATTTCATTTCTTTTTTTACCTTAGTAATTGATTTGTTTTAATCATCCCTTTTTATAAATCAGGTCAATTCCGGAATGACAAGAACATATTTTATAACATATATAATGTAAGAAAAACACTATCCGTATATCTATTCGCAATTATCGATTGATTTAACGTATTCATTTCGTCTCTAGTCGAATCGATGTTCTCTAATAATTGTGTCGTGGCGTGGAGGTTTTCTTCCTTCAACATTGGAGGCCTTTTCCAATCATCGACTTTATGATACAAGAATGTCTTCCCATTCCGACTAAAATTGGTTTTTTCCGTCTCCTTATTTTTTATACTAAATATTTATTTGTGGAATTCTTGTGAATATTAGTGCACTACTTTCAATAAAAAACATTAATAATGATGATCAACATGCTCTCATTTATGCAAGTTCTATTGTTGATTTATTCAGTGTTGTATTATAATGGTTCATTAAGTAAACAAATAATCTGTTATATATGAATATATCAAATACTTATAATTATATCATAACAGATCTAATCATTTTTATATATATAAAAATTCGACATCTATTGAAACATAAGGATTCCAGGAATTTTTCAATTATCTTTCAACGAGCAGCTTCTAACTTTTTACGCCGATTTTTTGAAAAAAAAACATTTAATAATTTATTATTCCCAGAGGATGTTTTAAAAATCGGTATTAGGTAGATATTTTAATATAGTGACTTGGTTTAATGAAATTAAATTTACATAAAATCCCAGTTACTTTATACCTCGATTCCGGAAGCTAAATTAAATTTCTGACATTCATTCCTTCCACAGTAATTAAAATTTAGGATTCGGGTCATTTCTCATAATGATACGTTTGGTTTAAATAATATAAAATATACTAACACACCATTCAACAACACACGATGAATAGAAATTTTTCTGATTATATTGGAATCCTGAAACGTTTCAAATTAGCAAAAATTGAGACAGCTGCAGCTGTCATTATAAAATATAGAAGAGTAAAAAAATATTCCTACCAGATGGGTGTGCAAATAACTAGTAAGACATTTGGATACCTCGCTAAGGAAATATGCAATTTGTGAATATACCATTTTTTCACTGGCAGACTGTAGTTTTCTTTTTTTTAATCCTGGAATTTAAAAAATAAAAAAAAAAACTAAATCCTAGAAAAAATAATTATTTCCTAACCGAAGATTTTCGTGGTGTATATTGCATGCAGACTATATAAAATGACAGTATCCGTACCGAAAATAATATTAGTTAGTGTTAATATTCTTAAAATACTAAATTAAATAATTCGATTAAGGTAAGCTTTGTATTTTATATTAACTGTGAATGCAGCATATGCATTAAAGAATTGTCAAAATCTTTTCTAAAACATTTTAAAATTCCCGCATCCAATTTCATATTTTTAATGTATACTGTAGTTTACAGAGAAGGCAAGGTGCCTCATCTCACGGGGTTTTACGGATTGCATAAATTTTTAAGGATTTATTTTTACTCAAAGCTCCAATGTTATGAGGGTAATTGTGCGTGAATTATTCTAATTAATTTATTATAATCTTCGGTAATGTTTATATTTTCATCCTAACGTATTTTGTCTTGATTTACATTATTCCATTAAATTATGAGAATATGATTATGAGGTCCATAATGATATAATTTTAATTAGTAAATCCAAATTGCATGAATTTACTATTTTAATATAAATAACAGACAGTTGCTATAATTATTATACTATTAATAGTGACAGCTCCAAATTTTTCATAGTCTCGAATTATCTCTGTCGCTAATTCCATTGCAATGCCCATTGAAATCTTAAATGCTCTTCAGTTGTGCTGTTCCAAATACTTAATTTAGAACCGTAATTGAAATAAAATACGTTCAATATAGTTATTGACACTTGATATCGCATGCTTAGGTGCCAGCTTTATCATTTTAATTTTTCGCTAAATAGTTAATATAGGATTCAGATAAATATATTTCTTTATAATTCAAGTTGTTACCTGTAATTATAAGAAGGAGTTTATATCTGATTTTAAGACTTGAAAACTCAACAGACTATTTGTATTTCCTAAATAGGAAATACTTCTCTTAAAAAACCAATCGACAAGATTTCACACGATTAACTCAAGAAATAGATGTGATGTGTTTTCCAAAACGTTTTAAATCCACCAGAATCGATCTTTATTCCACACAAAATATTTTTAATTGATTTTCTTTCTATTTTTTTGATATGTTCCGACAGAACACCGAGCCATTCTCATAGTTATACACATTTGTTAAGCCCAATATTATTACACTCTCGATGGATTTAATAAAATGTGTAATTTTGGCCAGTTGTGAGGAAGATGAAGAAGATACTTTTACCCATATCATTTCGTTTTGTTGTTATTGTTCTTCTCCTGCTTGTTCTTGTTGTGTATAAAACTAGTCGTGTTTCGATTAATCCAATTTCCATGTTGAATCGGTGTCCGTCAACTTATTTACCCAGGTCCGGTCACAATTTTGGATAAATGAGTTTATTTAAGTGGGATTCAATTTATCTTGTTATTTCTTCTTATTCAATATCGAGTCCCATTCGTATATATTTTTCTAATCAATAATACCGATAAGGAAGGCAAAATAGATAACAGAAATTTTGTTTCTGTTCTGTTTATTTTCTTGTCTCTCATGTTAATAATAATATAAATTATGACTTATTCTTTCAGGCGCTGGATAAGGGAGGAGTAAGACGACGAATTGGAAGACATTGGATAAAATGAGTGGTACGTTTTTTTTAAATTGTTCTTCATGATTTGCTGTTTGCTATTGACACCCTTACGCACGCCAAATGAAAACGGCTTTTAAAATATTTGAACTAATTTTATTAATTTTTACCTACAAGTTAAAGACTAATTTTTTACAAGTTTTTTTTTTATTTTACAAGTTAAAAAAAACATCTGACGCTTTAAATTTATATGAAATTTATAGTGTTTCTGATTTTTTTATTTCTACAATTTAATGTGGCGTTCTTACGTCTTCTGCTCCAGAATTTGTGGATTTTATAATGATAATTCATTATATATAATATGTTTTGCTATTAAATATCCGCTAATTTTATAAAAAAATATTGAAGTCAATATTGAACTCTTCTTTAATATAAAAGAATCTTTTTTAGATATAAAATATGTGTATTTAAATTTGAAAATAAAAAAAACCAATTCTTATAAATGCATGACCCCAAAAGTCCTTGAATGTTAGGATTAGGATTTCAATGAAGATGTTCATATTTTAAAAATTATCTTCGAACTGTCCTATTTTTTATTCTTAATAAATTATTCAAATTTTTCAATTTCAATTTCAGTAATAATATTTTAAGTCGATTTGACATAAAATATTCCCTAACTCAAATTTTTCATTAATATGATACACTTTATTAGAAGAAGAATAAGAAATTTATGGGTTCTGTTTATTGACAACCACCTAATTAGACGTGGAATTAAATAAATATTTCCAGATGCTCTTGTTGCGAAAAGCGCCGATTCATTAAAAAGGGAAAAATCACCATTACCACAGGACAATGATATTCCATCATCTGCATCCCCATCGGAACCCGATGCAGATGCCATAAAAATGTTCGTCGGGCAGGTAGTTATTTCTTAGCACAAAATTTCCATAATTTGGATTTTCAGATTCCGCGAAACTGGAATGAGATCGACTGTCGCCAATTATTCGAAACCTATGGGCCAGTGTTTTCATGCAATATTTTGAGAGACAAGTCAACGCAGGTTAGCAAAGGTATGTTTTTATATTGAAATTCCTTTTGAAAATAGTTAATGTTGAAGGTTGCTGCTTTGTGACTTTCTATCATCGTAAAGACGCAATTAGTGCACAGGGTGCTTTGCATAATATCAAAGTGATTGATGGAATGCATCATCCGATACAGATGAAACCGGCCGATACCGAGAATCGAAATGGTTTAGGCTTTAAGATAACAATCATTTTATTTTTCGACTGGTTTAGAGAGGAAATTATTTATCGGGCAGTTGAGCAAGAAACACACTGAGGAAGATTTGAAGGAAATGTTTTCGAAATTTGGACAAATTGAAGATTGTAGTGTTCTGAGGGATCAGGAAGGCAAAAGTCGAGGATGTGCTTTTGTCACTTTTGTCAATCGTAGTTGTGCGGTGTTAGCGACAAAGGGCATGCATCATTCACAAACAATGGAGGTGAATCCTTTTTCTTTTTAAATGTTTTATGCGCCATAGCTGGGGAAAAAAGGCGCACCCACTTTTTATTTTCAATTTTAGTATAACCTATCTAGAAAAATTTCTCTGTGAAGAATAATTTTTTTGAAATATTCCCAGAATAGTCAGCTATTTGAGAAATTGCTAGATTTATAAAATTCTATAGTCGTCGCCAAATGCGATTACCACCGCAAAATGTGGCGCACTTTGCAAATATTATTTTTTCTTTAAATTTTTTAAGATTATTTCCTTGTTTATGCTCATTTCTATGCTGTTATAGCTTAAATAAATAGAAGAATATGTTATAGATGTTGTTTAAATAGTGGAATAATTGTGGAAAATAATTAGAATCATAAAAATTAAATGAAAAAATAATATTGAAAAAAGTGCGCCACATTTTGCGGTGGTAATCGAATTTGGCGACGACTATATATTGTCGTGGTGTAGGTTATTGAAAGTCGATTTAAAGGAGCATTTTTAAAGGAGAAATGGTCTCGCTTGCGACAGGTGTAGATTTAATTTGCAATTTGTTTATTATTTCGCTTTTCTTTGTCATCAAATTACTGCTTTCACTTAATAAATTGATGCTACATTAATAATAATAATTATTATTATTATAAGAAAATATTATATGTAGTTTATTATATTTAGGAAATAAAAGCGAGACCATTTTATTATTCAAAATGCTCCTTTCAATCGACTTTCAATAACCTACACCACGACAATATACTTGTAAAAATTGTTGTAATACCTACTTTTTTATAATTTATGCCAAAATAATTGTTAAGAAATACATTATTTTTGATTTTATCGTTTTAAGAATATGTTAAATACGTAGTTCCACAAATTTTGTCCGTGTATTTCTAGTTTCGTTCTGAACTTTTAAGTTTTTTTATTTCAGTATTAAATTTAAACAAATTTCGAACGTTAATAGCATTTTTTTGATACCACAATACTTTAAGGGTTGCGCAGCACCATTGGTTGTCAAATTTGCCGACACACAAAAAGACAAAGATGTTAAGCAGAAGACGGTAGTCTCTAATGGAAATATTCTCGGCGGTGCTAACGCTAATTTACTGCAACAGGTTTGCCGAGGTTATTTAATGCCCGCAATAATTATTTTCAGTTGTCTGGGGGCCAGAATTTACAAGCATTTGCCTCATTATTATCATTATTAGGGAATAATCAATCTTCGCCTGTTCCACAGCAAAACGTTCTTGGCTTGCTTGGAAGTGGTACGTAATGAAATTTTAATTCAAACCATGCGTATTTTTTAATTTTAATATTGAAACTGGAAATATATTTAAAAGTGAATTTGGTATTGTAGTACTATCGGCACTGGGTAAAATTGCCGAAACTGATGATGGCTCGGACGCGAACCGTTCGTCATCGTCAGGTGGCAATACGTCGTCGTTCGTCCCGTCGACTTCGGCGTCGGCGAAGCCAACAACAACTAATCAAGTTGTTAGTAGTTGTAGTAAGAATGTAAACGCAGCAACGATGGCGTCGACACAGAATCAGAAAAATTCATTAGGTGGGGTCGGCATGCCCTGTCAGTTTTGTTTTTTGGATTCGGTATTTGGTTGTGTGGTGACATTTTGTATATGTTGTGAAAATATTCGTTTGTTGAGTCAGTTGAATCCAGGATTCAATTTTTTTAATTAATTCAGTATTTCATCACGTTCTGATTCTTTATTCAACTGATTCGAAATTGCGTGATTGTGACGTTTCTTTTTTTATTACCTGATTTTTTAGCTTTTACTCTGAATAGAAAATGTTATCGTCGTCGTCAAAGTTTTCATTTTTTGCTTTTGTTTCTATTTTAACACCAGTGGAATGTTTTGGTTTTACAATAATTTATATAGTTTATAGTTTTCGTAACTCTTTTCGTATGAAGATGTTAACAAAAGCTTACAAGAAAGTGCCGACTGATAATGATTGTGAATATATGAATATGGCGTGGATTTGCATGATTGAAATCGAAATATATCAATTTGTAATATAATTCCGTATTTGTAGGAATTTTTTGCCCTCAACCTGTGAGTCAGCCAACGATCGACGTGCTAACACAGGCACATTTGTCTCAAATTGCACAACAAAATCCTTATCTCAATTTACAAGGGTATCAACAGCAACAGCAACAGACGCCGCATCCAGTGCAGGTTTCTCAACCGGGTAAATATATCCAACACGTCAAAAAATTGCTTGAGGAAGAATTGCAATAAATTTATGGGCTTGGGTTTATCAGATTTTATAGTAGTCTTACAACATTGCAAGCGAAAGAATATGGTTTTCCATAGTTCAGCATTTAATAAAAATATAGCGAATCGCATTGTTAAAAATTATACGATTTTTCCTATAATATTAGTCCATAAAAATTATCTGAAAAATAAACATAACTAGGACTATAGAGCCGAAATTTTGTTTATAATGTGCCTCTATAATATTGAAAACAAGCGTGATAGAAAAGTAGAAAAGTACGGTGTATTCACTCTCAGCTAATTTTTCGGCCGAAGTTAACAGCTAAAAATCTAAACCATAAAATTATTTTAGGACTAGGTGGAGGATTGGCTAATGCCAAAACTGCGTCACCTGTGGCGGCTACCATTCCGACTGCGGCTATTTCATTAGCTCCATATCCGACGGCTGCGACTACGTCTCTAGATCAATACCATGCCGTTGCTCTCCAGCAACAATATTCATGTATTGTGTATTTTAAAGCAATTTTGAAAGTTTTTCACTTGCAGTGCTCACCAATTTGCAACAACAAAGCTTACCAATGGCGCAGTCAATAAACCAAGTGGCAGGAAATGGGGAAGTGAAGGGACCAGAAGGAGCCAATTTGTTCATTTACCATTTGCCACAAGAGTTCACCGACACGGATTTGCACAACACATTTAGTGGGTTTGGAAATGTGTTGTCAGCGAAAGTGTTTATTGACAAAGTTACGAACTTGTCAAAGTGTTTTGGTTTGTTTTGAATCGTCCGTTTGATTAATGGTATATGTTGGTAGGGTTTGTCTCGTTTGATAATGCCACGTCTGCCAATAATGCAATTCAAGCAATGAATGGATTTCAAATAGGCTCTAAAAGATTAAAAGTTCAGTTGAAAGTTGAGAGGGGAAATCCGTATAATCGTTAACAAGAGGAATGCACAGGAAATCGTGAAAGGTTGAAGTCTTACTTGATTGTTTTTAATTCAGAACTTATTATTTTCATGTTTTATTGTGTTTATCCTTTTGTTTGCGTTCTTGGATTGACTTGTCATTTATTTTGTGTCAGTCATTTTGCATGTTCTTATATTTCAGCTTAAGATTATTCACATTTAAGATGCTTTTACTAAAAATTACGCCGTACTTTTATCGGTCGTTTTCGTTTTTTTCTATGTATAATATTCAAATTACATTAGGAGCACTATAGTTTGTTTTTGTCCCAGATTATTATTTTTGTACGTTTTTTTTTAGAATAAGTCATTTTTCATATGGTCTTCTTGCCTTTAATATGTTTAAATTTTGCTATATTCTCATATTTTATGTTTAATTACTTAATTTTGTTGTATGTAATTAAATTAATAACGTTTTCTTCAATAAAGTTGTGGATGTGTTTATATATGTTTCATCAATGTAATTTGGTCGTGCACGAAGCTGTGATTGTTTTGATTTATTTTTTAAAAAAATATTTGTGTCTGATTAAACTAATTAAAGTTTTTCAGGTGGAATTACCTATGTAAATACAGTTGGCTAGCTACAATAATAATTTTATGATGTAAAATAATAATAATAATTGTCATTTGTGGATGATCTCAATATTAACTATTAAACTATAATTAATAAATATTTTATTATCTCTAGCTTTCTTGTTTTTTTATTTCAAATTCTGGTAAAAATACCATTTTTGTTGGTCGAACGAACTTCCTCTGTTATTATATAGATCTTTCCTGTGTCTGAAAATAGCAATCATAAAAAATACGCACGCATACGGACACGCAAAAGATGTTATACAATTTTAGAGCATTCTAAGAACTACCCTAAATATTAAAATCGATCATTAAATTGTTAATAGAAAACTACTGTTCTTACTTAGTATATTTAGTAGTCCGTATCATTCTTTTATATAAAAAGCGTACCATCTCCAATCTTCGCTGATATGCTTCACCATTGGACGCCAGGCGACTTTGTTCACCAGGATTTCGATTCCTTCTCTTGATCTTCTGGAGCAACTATGTTCTTATAATATAAAGTGCACTTTATAAAGTGTAAAACCAAAATCCGTTTTCCAACTATGCAAGTAAAACGTTCTTAAAATTAGATTATTAGCTCACTTCTACGATCGTATATGGCGAAAAATTTCGATGAAGGTTGTTTTTTTTGCATCGTGCAATACCATCCCGTCTTGCTGAAAAATAAGCATTTTCCGCCGAACTCAAAAACTTATTCGAAAATTATATTAACGAGAATTGCGCGGTTAAAAATTATTTTTTTTTCATTTACAGAATTTCATCAATATCATAGTTTTTGTATGCCGCTCATTGCTGAAGGGCATGCAACTATTGCAAGAATTACAGCCTCTTCTGTCACGTCAAATAAAATGCGAATTTATTTTTTCCAATCTTAAATTCTAAACATATGGCGGGTTTGAAGTTCTGAAATAAGGTATTTATATGTAAAAAAATATACTATCATGAAATTATTAGAAATGGCTTGCGAGACGTCTTTTTTTAAAGCCCAAAGGTTCACGAAATCGCGGGTAGTTTTATTTTAATCGAATGCAAATATTAAATTGATAATACTTACAGCTTTTGTTTTGCTCATTTTCAATCAGATTGTGCTTGGTATTGTATTCACACATACATGATTATTTGTTCAAGGTTTAAAATTTTTAATTTAAATGGACGGTTTAAATGTTTATACAATGATTTCTGAAGTGTGTAGTTAAATATACTAAATTTTTATTTGAAAACTGGTTATTTAATGTGTGTAACCTGTAAAATATAAAATGAATTTTCGTTTTACAAAAAATGATATTTTTTAATATTTTATAGGTAAATTTTACCGATGTGGATTATTATGTTTTCTCGGACGCTTCAGTTCATGTGTACAACGGCGGAAGTCCTTTTGACAGGGAAACATACCGGTTTTTGAATGAAACTTACACATTTTCTAAATAATTACTTTAGTTATACACCGGCTTTAGCTTGGATGCTTCTGCCCATCGTCAAGTTTCCCGATTTCGGAAAAATACTATTTTGCATTTTTGATATAATAGTGGCTGAGCTTTTCTACAAAATTGTAGCTGCTGAGAGGACAAAACTGAATTTGGTATAATTTAGGAGCGTTTATCAAAATGAATGAACGTTTTTTTTATAGAAAACAACGGATGACTCCTCTCAAAATTTCTACGTACTAGTATTCTGGCTTGCTAATCCAATGACAGCTATAATATCAACACGAGGAAATGCTGAATCTGTTGTCGCTACTTTTGTCCTTTTAACATTATATTTGTTGGAAATCGGTTATTGGAAAACATCAGCTTTAGTTCATGGATTATTGGCTATTAATTTTAAAATTTATCCAATAATATTCTTGCCATCGATCTTTGTAAATTTATCAAGTTTTCGACGGGGTGATGGTTTTTATACAAATTTGAAAGCACTTTTATTTAATAGAAAGGGTTACTTGTACGCGATGGTGAGTTTAAGTTCATATAAACAAATAAGGAGAATTTTTATTTAAGATATCGTTACTGAGCTTTGGAGTAGTCGTTGTATTCTTCTACTATTTATACGGAAACCAATTCCTTGAAGAATATATTATTTATCATATTAAAAGGAGGGATATAAGGCATAATTTCTCACCATATTTCTTTATTTTATATATATTTAATGGTGATTAAATTTACAAAATTGTTTATTATATAACCAAGATTTTATAGAAAATATAGTGGTCTCAAAGATTTTAGGATTTATGGCATTCATTCCACAGATAATAATTATTGTCGTATTTTCTTTTAAGTGAGATATATTAATTGATTTAATGGATCGTTTTTATTTACTTTTGCGCGCCACCCGAAATAGCAAGATGAGATTTTAAATATGTAAATCACTATTTTCATGTAGTTCTCTAAAAAGTCCACGCAGAAATTAGCAACACGTGGTTAAATTTATAAAATCGACATTTTTGGGTTGCGTGTTCAGATTGTCTTTCTACTTTTTTCAGTCGTTCAATTTTTCAGTCTGACCCGAAATATTTCTATAGTTATCGAAAATTAAATGTAAAAGAAATGATTCATTAATTACAGAATTTTAGATATACTGTCATAATAATTAGTATTTTAGGTATTTCGATGACCTCTCATTCTGCTGGTTCCTCACTACATGGGGTTTTGTTTCTTTTAATAAGGTAACAATTAGGCAAATGTATATATTTCTTAAAATATTCTTTTAACAGGTATGCACTAGCCAATATTTTATTTGGTACATAGTTTTCTTGCCATTAGTTGCTCGAAATATTAATGTAATTGTAATCGATTCGGTTTTAAAACTATTAACATTTAATTTTAGTTAAAGTTTTCCGAAGTTGCAATAATGTCAACGTGTTGGTTTGCATCACAAGGTCTATGGCTATATCCAGCGTATTTGTTTGAATTCCATGGAGTTGATACTTTTATTTATATGTTCGGAGCATCAATATTGTTTTTATTATGTAATAGTTATCTGGTTTATATAGTACGGAAAAAATACATAAATTGCAAGTTAAAGTCTGATTAATATATAAATAATTTTATTTATACTATACTTGCTGTGTGTATTAGATTTATAGTTTCTAAGAAAAATATTTTATTATAATGATATTAATTTTCTATAATGATTTTTTAAAGATGGTGTTTTACCTCATTGGTCTGGGTTTGGGAGATATTGAGGATATCACGGTTAAGGGTTTGAAGATTGTGAAAAAGTCAGAGAGGGTCTATTTGGAAGCGTACACGAGTATTCTCTGCTATGGGCTCGATAAATCTAACTTGGAAAAGTTTTATGAACGCGATATAATTGAAGCTGATCGAACGATGGTTGAACAGAATTCAGGTGTAGAAATATCAATGATTTTAATTAAAATATTGATTTAGATGAAATACTGGAAGACGCGCAAAATTTGGATATTTCCCTTTTGGTTGTTGGTGATCCATTTGGAGCAACGACGCATTCAGACTTAGTGCTCAGAGCTAAGCAAAAGAACATTCCAGTACGTTTAAAACATATATTGTTAAACAAATACGATAAAAGGTTAAAGTTATTCATAATGCTTCAATTATGAATGCAGTTGGTTGTTGTGGTCTTCAATTGTACAATTTCGGAGAAACCGTCTCAATAGTGATGTGGACGGATAGTTGGCAACCCGAAAGCTATTATGATAAAATTGCTGAAAATCGAAAACGTGGAATGCATACGCTTTGCCTTCTGGATATAAAGACGAAAGAACAGTCGGTTGAGAATATGATGAGGGGACGGAAAATATACGAGCCGGCGCGGTATTTGACGTGCGCGGAAGCTGCCAAACAATTATTGACGATTCGTCGAAATCGAATTGAACGAAATGAAGACTGTGGTATACGCATTTGTGAGTTTCATGGGTTTAATTTATTAATTAAAGAGTTTGATGAGGACACGATGGTGGTTGGCTTAGCGCGAGTAGGGTGGGATGATCAAAAAGTTTTATTTACTTCAATGTTTAATTTACTCACGCTTTTGCAATTTAGATTGTTTATGCTTCACTTAATGATTTTGGAGGGGTTGACATGGGCCAGCCGCTTCATTCGATGATTATTCCCGGTAAGACTCATCCCCTGGAGGAGGATATGCTCGAAACGTTCCGTCACTGATAGTAGTACTGTTAATTGTTGATTTTGTTTTAATTTGTTATAAAGTTCGGTATTATCTAATGAACTGGTAATGCATGTGATTCATACTTGGAGAAATTTAAGAATTCCATTAGGAACCTATATTTTATCGTGTATTAACCGGTAAAAATATTGAAAAATTAATAATATAAATGGATTAGTTTAAACCTTATTACACTTATATGCCATCTATGACCGTTAGCTATAAGACATCAGAATTTTATTGATTCCTCGACTAACGGTTTTTATCATTTTTCCAAAAATAAGTTTCACGTATTTTTATTCTAAATCATATGGACCCCTCTTATTTCTTTTCAATATGAAAGTAGGTGCATCTTTAGTCTGTCGACAAAGAAGCATAGTTCGAAATGAAAACAAAGGAATCATTTGTTGCATATAAGAGTTTAATAATTTGATGCCTTTGAAAAGACCAAATGACCCTAACATGTGTTAGACAAAATTCAAATTCATGTTTATTGAAACAATAAATAAATCACATTATGGAAATGTACCCTTCGAAATAATCAGTACCTTGGCTATATCATCGCCAATCCATACACTTCCTTTATCATCCGACTCGATTTTCCATTTGGGCGGCTCGAATGTAACTGGGTTGAATCTACAGTAGGTTATGTATGAAATATTGAACCTCAACAAACCCTTGAAGTGGAACAAGCTGCGAAAAAACCGTCATTGAAAACAATTGAAAAATTAGAAAAGTCAAGTAAGTAAGCGACATTGTTTGGGCAGTTTCAGGTAAATCGTTATTTTAAATATACCAACGAGACGAAAGACCAAGTTTAAGTTTCTTGTTTAAGAAAAATGAATTTGATATTTTAGAATTTATCAATGATTTATCAAAATACATTTATTCTAAAAGAAAATAAAAACACATCCAACAAAAAAAACAATTTTTCTAGATTTTTAATTGTAAGAAAAAAACAAAAACAAAGTGAATGTTAGAAAATGCAAATAGCAACTATAAAAAAGTGAGAATAGTAAAAATAAAATAATATAATACAATACAAAAATACAAAATTAGGATTGGGTTAATATTTTTAATTAGTAGTGGTTAGTTATAATAATGACGAGAAATTAGGCTATTTTCATATATTGAAAGTTAACAAAAAATAGAAAAAAATTAATTGGTGAATTACAAGATTAATTTTAGTAAAATATTGGCATTTAATTTGTTAAAAATTTCAATTTCGATCAATTTGCTTACAAAACCGAGTGAAACCATTGGACCCGTAATCATGGAAAACAAGAGCAATACATTGCAATTTCTTTTTTCATCAAATTTACATTTCTAATCCGAAATTAACCATTATCCCTTAGTGATTATATTTACACACAACTTTTCTTTTCCTTCTTTGATAACTTCAAAAATCAAGCTAATACTCAACATATTGAAGCTTTAAGCTAACAAACTAGTATTTCACCAATAATCAATCAATGTTTAGAGTCCAAAATAGCTATATAAATAACAAAGCCAGAACAATATACACAAATATATAAAACGATATAATCAACATTGATACAAAAGATATTTCTTTAGTATTGGTGGGATTGCGAGGTTCTCAATTTGTGATAATGACGATGATTTCATCTCGATTCTAACACGGCGACGACACATTTCCGAAAGAGATAACGGCTCGGCTGAAAATTTGCAACAAAATTAAAAAAGCGCACAATATACTCCATATTTAAACCAAAAAACCGCCTCTTAATCGGTGACAAAAATTATATAACGCAGATAATAATCTTCCACGAGCGGTTTAATTGTTCAACTATTTACAACACTAAAATATCACAGCTAAGTACTATAGATAAACCTTTAATTATATATTAAAACTAAAAATTTTAAAATAAAATTTAGTCTTTCATGAAATATCATGCCTTGTCAGCAATATATATCACACTCGTTTAATTTTTGATAAATAATACGTAATAAAAATTTAAAAAAAAAACCAATTAGATAATCCTAAAATAAAATATCAGACCAATATTAATTTCTATTAAAAATCGGGTCCAAACAGATCATTCACTTTTTTATTTTTTGGCGGCGCTGGTACAAAAGCGTTCTCACCACTATCCACCTTATTCTCAAATTTAACCCAGTTTTCTGGAGCCTCAAACAACGAATAACTCGAATTAGATGAAGAATTTGAACATGATGCTTGCAAATCATAAAAAGAAAATATCTTAGCTAGATCATTAATAGGTGAAAGTTTAATATCAGCCGTAACGGAGTTTTCGAGCGCAAACAAATTTTGATCATTATTCATCATTCGGTATAAGCCTTTTCGAGTCCCGCCCTTTCTATTCTCAATACTATCAAAACTATAAGTATAATTCTCACGTTCGAGTGATCCCAAATATTTCATGCTTATCTCGCAGTGTCCCCAAACAGCGGCCACAATCGGGTATAACGTCTTTCCCTTCAAATTGCGGAATGCTACTCCCAAATATTCGTCGTCGGTGGCAAACGCCATATAGCCTTCATCCATATCCAGTATGCAGTAAAACTAAATTAACCTCCTTTACATTGCTTATGACCCTCAAAATACCTTGTCCGGGACATTATACATATCTCTCGCATCCATCGGATACTTCCATTTCATAGTATTCGTGGAGTCATGATGACATTCTTTACGAGCTGCAATATACATAAATATAAAATTTTCACGACAATTGTGAGCTTACTTATATCCCATCCATAACTTTCAGCCGTTGTTCCGACAAGGGCTGTATAGCCAACAGCATGAAGTGGCGCATTTTTCGTTGCTACACCGACAACCGCATGTGTACCGCGTTGCCTTTGCGGCCATTCAATCTGCCAAACGTGGAAACCACGCGAGTAACCAACTTTCCCGCGTATACAATCGGTGCTTTGAGCAACAGGGTGACGGTGGAATGTAAATTTATCATCATCTTTTACGAATATGTTTAACGATCTGAAAATGTACATTTGACATAAAAATTTATGGTATTCCCTTAAAATGATCTTATATAATATATAAAGAGTGTTGTAACAATTTATTTTAAGTTCGTTTAAATTTATCTTTTGTTTTTTTTATTGAAGTGGACTATAATAACGTATTGTAGTATCACGCCGAGAGCAAAACTTATACCGTGTTTCATCCGAAATTATAACGGTAATACGAATTTATCACCTCTGCGCCCGCCCGCTCTGTAGCTCAACATTGGCGTTTTCTCTACGCTTTTTTGGAAAATTTTATGATTTTTTTAAACATTTTTTAATCGAGTTGGTATTGCATAAATATATTGCATAAATCCATAAATTAATATTATTAAAAATAATAATAAAGATAACGTAAATCTAAACTAACAAATATGATGGAAGTTTCATGGTTAAATTTCAGAAGAGCGGAAAGTGATCTCCACTCATTTAAATTATTTTAAGAAAAGAAAGGAAGATTGTACAAAAAACAAATCTTTACCATGAACCTTTAAAACTACGGATATTTACAAAGTATAATAAATCTAATTCATATTCTTATAAAATTAAAGTAATAAATTCCCGTGGTATTATTAGAATTTGTCCAAATTAGATAAGATCACTTTATAATTCGAAAAAAAATTACCTATCATCAGGATTCCAAGAATGCATTTCTTGAACATGCTTTTCGGGTCTAGGCATACGTAAAATTCGTTCGAAACGTTCCGGACGCCGCATATCATCCATTCCGCTTACCTAAAAAAACAGTCAGTAAAAATAATGTTGATAATATCAAGCGTCAACCGTTGATAATAATGATAACTATAGAAAAACAACTTACAATAGCACTTGGGTGTGCTGGGGAGAGGCATCTCAATAATGTTGACTTGGCAGAGTTTGTTGAATTGCCATTTTTACGCGTAATTCGGTATCGATTTGATGGACTCGTGTAATCGTTGATATTATTTGATACTATAATAAGTGTGAAATTGTTTTTTTTTGTATAAGGTTCTATCGTACCTGACGAATTTGCGGATGAGCATGCTTCTGTTGATGGCGATACTGAAATTTAGAAATAATTAAACTACGAAACGTGAAAATCTTTGGATTTCAAAACATCTGTAATGGTCTCCTTATTTACCTCCAATTTCTTGTACGTTCATAGATGAAAAGCTATCATTTGAGGACCCCTCACTAGTAACGGGGTCGGTTAATACATCGTCATCCCAGATTTCGCTCGAGGTGTCCATTACTTCAGACATAGCAAAACAACTAAAGTTATGCGCCATCATTTTTATATTATTCCGTTATTCTAGAACAATTAAATTACGATTATTTTGCACGTAAAACAAGATTCACAAGATTCGAAATAGAGGAAAAACGAAAATGTAGCTAAATTCAAATTTCGCGGGCAAGGTCAAACTGAATGAATATGAATGTCTTTATTGATCTTTTTCGTGGGAGTTGTTGTCTTTTTCTGCATAGGACAATGCCCATTCGACACTCCCCGTTTGAAACGGTAACGCATTTGAATGCAATTGATTCAAAGGAAAAAACCTATTTATTTCAACTGAAATATTTCAAAGTCCAAATTGCCAACAAAATTTTCTTTATCTTTATGCTATAACAAGAAAGTACATCAAATACATACGAATCACAAATTACTTTAAAAATAAATTTTTAATTAAAATTAAGTCAAAAATTGCATAATTGCATAATCATAAGTGAGCTTATTTTCAACCGAGATAAAAATCTGTATGATGAAGTGTTCGATTATTCGTCAACGATGTAGAAAATTGCGAGAAACATAGTATAAAAAGTATATAAAACGTATAAATCAAAAACATTAAATTTATAGCCTACTTGAAACAATTTGTAAAACGTGGATCCACGCGTGGAAATTTAGTCTCATTATTTTACATGTTTATATATAATTTGTTCCTATTTTTACCATTCTTTCATTTTAATATAACGCATACTTAAACACTTTGTAATGTTTCACGTGTTGAATTCATTAAAATGAAAGAACGGTAGGAATGAAAACAAACAACTCTACAAAAATAATGCTAAATTAATACGAGTTATAAAGTTTATTTTTTAAACCGACTGCGTCATTTGGTCTAGAAATGAAATCATAAAATTGCAACAAAAAGTTGTTATAGATTTTAAAAATGTAGGAAAAATAAATAATTAAAATAAAATTTTGCTAGGGTACTGTAAATTTCAATTTCTGTATTATACGGTACGAAATTTCACAGTCTACTTTGTATGATGATGAAAAATCAATAATAATCAATTTTTTATAATAATGCAAATGACATTATCGGAATTCAAAAGGTATTATTTTTAAATTATTAAAAATTTAAGGCTATTTAATCACCAAACGAAATTGTTGAAACGTTGGATAATTAAATCCAACGTCTCATATTTCAATAATAATGAAAACTGAATTTTTCGAAATGATAAGATTAAAAACAAAACAAAAAACTATAAACATTGTGCACAAATGCATTGTGTCTTGTGTGACTCATAATCTCTAATTTTAAATCAAAATATCTTTATAAATTTAAGGATTTTTATAATCAAATTATAAGAAATAAGAAATTGATAAATTATTTTCAAACATTATCAATTTCTCATATATTTTACTTTTCAAAAATCAGTAAAGAAGAGGAAAAATATGAGCAAAATTATGGTCTTGCTTGGACGGCCAAAATTTTTCTTCTCATCTCATGAATTTATGTTATCTATCTCAACTGTGGCACAAATTTTGGAATATTTTTCTCTTCAATAGGCATATTTGAAAACGATAATACATTTAGCATGACAGTTCAATGTTTTAAGAATATAATAATATATCTATTAGAATATTCTTTCAATTAAAATTGTTGTAGTTATTGTAAACTTAAAGAGGAAATTAGTCAGTACATAAGATAGCCATCTTTACCATGGTGTTAGTCAATCCATATGACGCCGCCAATCTTTTTTATCCATTAGAAAATCGAGTAGAGTAGAAAATCATCATTTGTAATTTTATTTTTCGTGCTTTAGACCTCTTACGTGTGGCATATTATATCTTATGGGGAAAAATAAATTAAATACATTGCTTTTTTTTAAATATTAGTTGGTTATTTAATTAATGACACTTAGCTGAGAAAATTTTGAATAAAATATAATTAATCTAAAAATTAACCAAGAATGAAAAATAACATGATTTCAACTATAGAGTATCTTTAAAAAAATCAAAATAATAATAAAAATTTTTGGTTAAACATTGATGAAAACGAAAATGACAACAGACACATAGATGAATCAATTAGAGACACATAAAACCAAGCCCCAGACGGACGCAAACAAACACTCTCTACCTCTTTCAATTGCGCTCAGCCACCCTTTCAAACAAAAACCAGTTGCCATCGATTAATTCAGAAATTTATATATATATATATATATATATATATATCACGAGTGAGAGGAGAACGACGTGTATGTGTGTTTTTAATAGGAAAAATTTCCGACAAAAAATAAGAGTGTAGCATAATATGAAAAAATCACTTTTATTTTAAGAAAGATGTGGAATAGATAATTATTTCGCATGTTGAATATTTCGTTTTTATCTCCTCACGAAACATCGCTAGCTAACACATTAATCAAGATCTTTATAAAAAAATTACCGTCTCATTTATGCCATTTAAATGATTTCGATAATGGTTGTTGGAATATTTTCTAGTATTACTTGGTTTTAATATTACAAACAAAATACTCGTGATTCTATTCCCGGATTATCACCATACTAGTTTTATAACTGGCCATATATTATGTATCAAAATTGTTTATTTTTACAGTCGTTGATAGTGATAAAGGAACGTACTTTTATATGAACCTTTAAAAATAAATGTTAGAAATAAATTCATTGAAAAGGAAGAGAGTCTAACATAAATATTGGCGTTTTCAAAGATAGAAAGATAACATAAATGGATGAGATGAAAAATTTTTAACTGTCCAAACGAGACCATCGATCTTTGAAATTTTTTATATATAAGCATTAAAATTAGCTCCATTATATATAGCTTTCAGAGGAAATAAGGCAGGTTTTTCATACAGCTTCCATAGCGTCATGCATCATGAGTGATCAGCTAATAAATCATATTGAAGTCTGACCATTTTGTTATTTTAAAATAATTTTATTATAAATTGATAGTAATTTGAGAAACCGAGAAGTAAAATATTGTATTTCAAATATCGAGAATTATTAACGCTCAATTTAATTTTTACACACCCCTGTCTTTTCGACAAACATTGTGTAACAGAACTATTTTTTAATTCACAAGTCCTCTTTAATTAGTCTCTACAGATATTTAAAATTAAACGTGTATTTTTTCTTAACCATAGGCTAAATTATACGATTTTCGTCCTATGAAGCTGTGAGTGATAAAATAAAATGAAAACTGTAATTTTGAGAATAAGATTTTAAAATCCGTTGATAAATGCTTGTAATATATAGGTTTTTAAATTCTATTGCCGTTAACAATGCCGCACAATGTACTTGAATTTTATTAATAGTTTAGGATCAATAAAAATAAAAATAAACGTTTTTATTTCGTAAGATAAAATCCATCAGATGGTGTTTGCGTATTATGTGCATCTATGCGGTATATTAATTGTACTACCTATTTTAATTTTTTAATATTATCAAAATATAAGAAATTGAAAATTCAATTTCTTTTCAGATCATGAAACAAATATTCCATTTATGTTAATAATTTCTCTGTTTTTCATTATATTTCTTCAAAATGTCTAGATCAAATCAGATTTATTACTTTTATTTTTTATGAGAATACAATTGGAATTGCCAATTTCTTATATTATTCATTTCAGAGATCGATGCCTAATGGAAGAGGAAAATTTTAGGGGCGGGGCAAAGGTCTTGTTTAGGCAGCCACATGGCCATTAAGGCTATCACGTCTCTTCCTCTTTTGTTTGTCATCAATTTTTGTTATCTATTTTTTGATGACAAGAAATGAAAAGTTTAATTTAAAAATGAAAATGGATGAAATAAAAATATTGATGACAAACAAAAGACGAAGAGACGTGATGGCCTTCATGGCCGTGTGGCTGCCTAAACAAGACCTTTGCCCCGCCCCTAAAATTTTCCTCTTCCATTAGGCATCGATCTCTGAAATGAATAATATTTTAATAATATTTATATTTAACTTTTCAAAGATGCGCCTAATGGAAGAGGAAAAATGATGTTATCGGTCAGACGGCCACAGGTGACTTTTTCAGCTATTCCTCTTCAATGTGGGCTGCCTATGTTTTGAGACAACACACATGAGATGAGAAGATGGCCGTTCAAACGAGAACCTCATTCCATCCTAGTTTTTTTCCTCTTCCATTAGGCACCGATCTCTGAAAAGGACAATATAAGAAATCGATAATTGAATTTTAACTTAATAAATTTATGCATAAAATTAAAATAACTAACCGACGTGAACTATAAGTTTTGAAGAATATACAGAAATTTAAAATAAATTTAATATTTGTTTCACGTTTTCGTTTCAATCATTTAAAAATAACCCAAATATGTTTAAATGAATTTTCGGAAGCAATTAAAAATCAAACTTTGCGTTTTTTTGGTTATTGCGTAAAATAAAATGCAATAGATGTTATCTGCGTACTTTGTGCATATATGCGGATTATTAATTGTATTACTTTTAAATTGAATATGATAAAATGGTAAAAATAACTTTATTAATCAATTAAGATAACTCTACAACATAATTAATGGTTATAGATTTTAAGAGCTTAATTTAAATCAAAATTTTTTAATAAGGAAAATAATTGAAAAAAAATTATGACCGCATCCGAGGATAGAACTTCCATGGCTTCAATTCAGTTTCCACAACACTACCACTCGGTAATCAAACCACATTTAAATATGTAAATTAGATTGATGATTAGATGAGATCGATTACTATTCAAATTAAATAATTGGTCGTGATATTAGGACAAGATTTTGAACTTTCGCATTTTATTTTACGCAATAACCAAAAAACACAATGTTTGATTTTTAATTGCTTCCGAATTATCAACTTCTTACAAGTTGATAATATTAATTAAATCGTGGTTTCTTTCGGAATTATAAAATGAAGCGAAAATAAGACCATTACATTCTAGTCGTATATTAAATAGAGAATAAACAATACCTTGGAATGTGTGATTCGAAGAAGAAGACTGACGAGCTCCCATCATGGACGACGCCGCTTGCTGCAACAAATTTTAATTTAATTTGAACGACAATTTCTAGCGAACAATCAATACGACCTATCAACGACCTGCCATTGGCATTTCGAATCTCTAACAAGACCGTTTCATGACAAGAACTTTGTTTAACCAACTAAAAACTTGCGCGCAAATCAAACAAAAATTTATATATTCGTTTGACACTTATTTTGCACGGAGTCAAATTGGTACTCCTAATAAATGGTTCGGAATAACTGATAAATTAAACGAAAAAGGAAAGGTTGAATGTTATTATCGTTCGTTTGGTCGTCTATCAAAAAAAAACCAAAAAAATTGACATATTGAAGACATATGACCTTAATGAAAGTAAAACTGCCACTGGGTAGTATAATTGGTGGCGAGAACAATAACGTTTTAGCACTTAAAGTTGAGCAACCCGCCGGTATTGATCCTAAACAATGATGAGAGGGAAGAAACGCAATGTTGGCATGAAAGTTTAATATTAACATTTAATATTACTGTAGAATGAGAGGTAAATAATTAAAATAATGAAAAGTAAAAATAACAAAGAACATTATAGTGCCCTTGACATCAATTATACATTACAACTAAACATTGAAAACAATAGTTACTTACGTTGTCTTGCGAGCTTTCACCTCCTGCTGAAATTATTGATTTTATATTTGTATTTTAATGGTTGTTTAAGAAACCTGGATATTGATTATCAGTGAAAGGCTCGATTGAACCATCGACCGTGGAGCCACCGAACACTCGACCTTTTAGCCACCACATCAGTCTTAACGATAACAATATTATTAATATTTTCGGTGTTCGCAATGAAGCTGAAAATATATATTTATAAAAACATTATTGATCGGAGTGTTGTTTACATAAGGCAGAAACAAGAGAGGCAAAGAGAATCAAGCTTCTTTGAGCTTATTCAATAGCCTATGCGTCTCGGGTCTCTATTATTGAGAGTTAACAAAAGTAAATTTCTATTAGAAAATTGATGCGAGCTCAACGTGAAATTTATTTTTATAACATACTGAAAATGTTCTTTTGGTATTGGAAATAATATATATTCGATAACTTTGTGATATGTTGATTCATAGTTCATTTAAAGCCCTGAATCCGATGAATTTATTTTAATTATCATAATGGAAGCAATGTAAAAAAATGTACAGAAAAATTGTATCATTCGTTATAGTATAAGAACAATTTTTGATTCTTTGAAGCGTTTAAAGATTAACAATTTTCTTTTCTCTTTGTTAAAATCAAAAGAAAATTGATATTTAAAGAATCTGTCACATAATATTTTAACAAAATCAATAAAGAAATAAACACGCGTTTGATTTAACCATTATTTCTATGTTAAACAATCCTGAGAACCGAATTAAATGATAAAAAATCGGGCAGAAAACCCATCTAATCATGTTTACTCTAAAATGAATGTTTGATAATATTAATTTTATGGTTAATATTAGATAAAACCAAAGAGAAAATTATAGAAAATTGTAATAATAACAAAAAATATAAACAAAGAAAATGTAGACATCATAAATATACTACAGAATTGATATTTCGTGTTATTTGTGAAAACTTTGGAGCAAGCCCTTCTCATTGGAAATCCCTTGACAATTCACAATGGCAAAAAATTTGGTGTGAATGTGTATTTTTAGTTGCATTGAAATTGATTAAATATTATCTAAATTTTAACCAACTTGAATCTATATGAAGTGATAATAATTATCACAATCAGATATATCTTGACAACCAGAGATTTAATTAATACTTTGACGTGATGGACGCTGTTCTGTGTTGTAACTATGATTGCTTTTAAGCGTAATTATAAGCTTATATATATATATATACTTAACAGTAGTAGTACTACAGTCTTCATAAATATCCAGATATATTTGCCACTAAGACGCACGCGAAATGAATTCGTAATAACAGGAGCTCATAAAATCCATAGAGACCTAGAATTTCGTAAAAATTTACTTAACAGATATTTTAAGGCCGTAACATCACCCCAATTTGTATGGTAATAGAATGTGCTCATTAATCATACTCAAATAAAACTTTTTAGAAAGATATTAACATTTTTATATAGTTTAAGACAAGCACAATTAAATAGTAGTAAAAATCTTTTTGTTATAAAGACGTAAAATTTTCCACACGCGTTTAAAAATCCCAAAATCGGCATTTCGATTTGGCGTGTAACATTGATATAAAGTTGAGTTGTTAACTTTTACGGATAAATCAATAAACTGCGTTTAAATATTATACAAAATAGTCATTTATATTAGTCGTGGAGACGTAAAACTTTTTACGTTCTGCCATTATAAAAACGGTTGTAAAATGAAGCACTGAAGACTTCCGGAGAAATAAATATTCACAATTCAATGGTATTGATCTCATTGACTACTCATACTTGGTCATTTTTTTATATCTAAATTATCTAATATTGTACAATAAATTGTAAAAATTTAGCTAAGGGGAATTAGTCATAATTTTAATAAATTCATAAATAAAGACCGTAATGAATTTGTTTCTTGTGCCACAGGAATAAAAATAAAAATTTAGCTAGCTTAAAAAATTACGAGGTTCGGTGGTTTTAAAAGCTTTAAAATATAATATGCGACAATTGGAAATAGCGATTCTTCAATATTTAAGCGCATTTTATTAATTTCCACATGCGGATGAAAATTTGATTTTTATGTCAATTTTAGAGGCTCATCTTAAATAATCTTTGGATACTTTGGAGCCCGACTCATTCTCCAGCGGAGAAGCGGACTAACTCCTTAAATTCCGAATGGCTCTTCCTTGCAAACGTAGACCAAGGCGTTTTTCCTTCAAGCGCATTTTATTAATTTCCACATGCGGATGAAATTTTGATTTTTATGTCAATTTTAGAGGCTCATCTTAAACAATCTTTGAAACTTAAATTTTTGCAAAAATTTAGATTTAAGTGACTTTTCTGAGGTTCTGTTTTTACGAATTCATTTTGCGTGTATAATATGAATATATGGAAAATCTATTCCGTTTAATGATTTCCCTATAAAATATATTTTATTAATTATTCACCTTTTATTAATCAAATTTCAATAAACTCGATATTAGGTAGTAGCTACAGTTATAACTGTATATATTGGACGACTATGAGAAATACGTGCGACGTTTACAATTGCTCGCAATAATTCTCTCCGCCTTTTCCAATTTTTTTTGTGAATTTTATTGAAACTCCGTTCTCCGATAATTCCAATTGATTTTTAGCCGTGGTATTCAACAATGGTTATCAAATTTTACTCAGACACTATTCATCCACCAGCTTTAATTTATATGGGAGTGGATAAAGTTGAAAATGAACAATTAATAAAGGTAATTCGATTTGGTTTTTTTCCAAAAAAATGTACTGTTTAAGTATGGATGGCCGGAAGACGTATGGTTTCACGTTGACAAGCTTTCTTCAGCTCACGTTTATCTAAGGCTCCCTAAAGGAATTACATTAGATACAATTCCTGAGCTACTAGTAAAATAATTTTTTTTAAATTGGAAACACGATAATATTTAGCTTCAAGATTGTTGCCAATTAGTAAAGCAGAATTCAATTGAAGGTTGTAAACTGAACAATGTGGCGATTGTCTATACGATGTGGTCAAATTTAAAGAAAACCGGAGATATGGCTGTGGGACAAGTAATTTTGATAATCTTGTTCGATTTAATAGTGAAAATACTTAAATTTAGGTTGGATTCCATAACCATAAAGACGTTCGGCATACAAAGGTCGAGAAAAAAGTTAATGAGATTATTAACAGACTTGAGAAGACGAAGTGGAAGGGTGATATTGATTATAAGTTTGTATTTTTTACGATTTTCGTAGGTGATTGGAATTTAAAAAATCAAAAGTTGTTCCCTATCAGCGAGATCTTTTTTTTTGTAAATTTGAAATGGATATAGGAAAATTTCAATTTTTAATGTGGGTTTCGGCTTTCTGAGGTCGTATGCAAGAACGTATTTATACGTTTAACGTTAATGGAAAATCATTAATTAAGTACGTTTCAAAGCACGTGTAAATAAGTGTATGCAAGAATAATATATAAATTTCAAACATTATTGCAAAATATAGTTAATTTATTAGCAAAGGTAATTTATCAATGCTTTTCCATCATCGTCTAACGGATAAACACGTTCTTTCATACGGCCTCTGTTTTGATTTTATGAAAATTCATTTGCGTAGGGGAAAGTTTTTTTTATATGCGTCAACGCGCTACGCGAAAATGTTGATTTTTTCAAAATTTAAACATGTCTAATTCATTTCCGCACGCTCTCTCTATCTCATGATTAGTTTCAAATTAATCAGGAATATATTAATCCAAACAACCCCATAAACATTAATATCTAGGCGAAAATTAAGATTTAATAAGTTACGCAATAGAGTCATTTTACTATAGCGGGTGACTTACGCCAACTGAAAATTGACATTCGTGTATATAGTATTACTTGAATAAAATATCGTAATAAATCAAATAATTTTCAGAGCTGAAAGAGATGAACGTGACGCCAAAGAGCGTCAAAAGTTGCGAAAACAGGAACAAATGCGCCGTGAAATGGAAAAGAGGGAGCTTCGTGAAAAAGAAGAGAAACGTAAAATTGAGTAAGTTGAAGTATCGACGCATCTTTAAAATGTTATTGATAAAATTTCAGAAGCTACGAAGACGTGGACTGGGATTCAGGAGCTATTAGAAACGATGAAGATCCAGGAAATTTATCCGATGATTTTATGTAGAAATTTCAGTTATTTTATTCTTGTTACTGTTAATAAATCTTATGGTGTACCTGTTGTATTTCTGTTTTTGAAAAACACTCGTAAATGAATTGTTTTGGAAGTTGTTTGTTTGTTTATTTATTTGAAAGGTTATCAGTGATCATTTATGCAAATAAACAAGAGTTGGTGAAAAATGAACTAGAAATTGAAAAAAATATATAGTTGTTGTTTATTTCTAAATTCACTTTTCTTGTGTTTAGGCCCTAATTACCCTAAAAACGATTTAATTGCATTATCATATTTATTGACGAGTATATAAATTTGCTTTATATTGGAATATTCCAACAACTGGTAATGTCAAAACGGGTTTATATGATTCACTTTCATTTTAGATCTTAAGTGGGATTTGTTTAGATTTTAAATTCTCTCATTGACAAAATTTGGAAACATCTGCTAAATTAGGCACCTGTCTTAGTCTTTGCCATTATTGATTTGTCTGTTTTAAGATTGACTTGATTTTCAGAAATACACATGACTCCCAATTGTACAGTTACAAAATCGATTGATGAAAAGTCGGGTAAGTTTTGTTAAGCATTGTTTCGAGATTCTTGATTTCAGTATAATTATAGGCAATGACTTGTATGGTGACGATCGAAAAGCTTTGAATGATTTGGCACCGTTTTATAATAATAAACATTTGTCTGATATTAATTTAATAATTGGAGAAAATAGGTAAGAAATGGGACCTTTTTTGTAATGATTAGGTTGGAACGTCACCTTCATTCGCAACCTACCTAGGTTGGAAGTGTGAAGGTGTTAGGATTATAATGAATTTGGATTTTTGATACTTCTTGTTAACAGAAGTAAATTATTTTCCAAACATTCTGTATCTTACATGAGGATTATTGATAGAAAATTTCATTATAAAGAAAATAAGTGTTACGGAGTGCCCTGATCGCCAGTTGTTGTGGAGTGATGACAGTGGATGAATAATAGATTTATTATACAGGTACAGGTAGTAAGGAATGGATTGATATTGACTGGTTGGGCTACATATTTATAGTAAAATATCTGAGTCGTAACTATTATTAAAAAGTTAAGAGGTCACTCGTAGAAAGGTGACCTATTATGTGGCATTAACAATTTTGCCACAACAATAAGTTAAACTACGGTTTAAAAACGTGATAAGTGCTCTAAGTTAGACCAAACGCATTTAGATTAAAATTGAAATTTATTCAGTTTTAAGGCTTATTTGCTGATATAATTTGATTCATAATGAATAAATAGCTTATATCGATTTCAGTTATCCAGCGCATAAAATAATTTTGTGCAAAAGCAGTGATGTATTCGACCGAATGTTCTGCGACCTATGGGACAATGATAAACGGGTACAAATTTATTTAAAAAAAATACGTATTTAAATATTTATATTCAAACTAATAGGATCTCGAAATATCAGAAGACTCCACTTGCCAAAAAGAGTTTCCCACATTTCTTCGGTTTCTCTACTGTAATCACGTACAAATGAATCATGAAAATTGTCTTCCTCTATTGATATTAGCTGATAAATATAATGTAACTACATTAAAAAAGGTTTATTTAACCTAATTTTCATTAATCAAGTTTTAATTTAGGTATGTATTGATTATGCTGAAAGTGAGATTCTAACTTCGATTGATCTGAAAAAGCTGTTTACTGTTTGGTTTTCATATGCCACTAAAGCATATCATCCGGTCCGTTTAATTAATTTCTTTTATTTTCTTTATGTAGCCTGTATCAAAATTTTTTCTGTCGAAGTGAGACAATTTGATACAAGCTAAATATAATTGTTGCTGCCACGGAAAGACAATTAGAATTTTTATCTCTTAAATTTGTTTACAATTTTCTTGCGGAGCAGTGACTCGCAACATTTTTATGAAAGTTTATACATATTTTCAGACATTAGTGAAATCGTGCTTAAAATTGATATCATTTGAATTCGAGCAAATAATATCGGACAATTGGATAAACGAATGGATTGAACTGGACAGTGATCAACTTATTGAAATATTAAAATCCGATAATTTGGTGATAGCAAGTAAATTGTCTCATTGTGGATTGATTGGGAGCAAAGTAATGGGGAGTTATTTAGTGTTCCTTTATTTGGCAAAACTACTTATGGAAATAAGGTCTAACAAGACTATTGGGATTTTTATCACGAAATAGCTGAAATCTTTTTTCATGCTTTATTTATAGTCGTCGCCAAATGCGAATGTGGCGCACTTTTTAGATATTATTTTTTTATTTAATTTTTAAGATTATTTTCTAGTTTATGCTCGTTCTATACTGTTTCTGCTTAAATAAATTGAAGAATATGTTTTAGATGTTGTTTCCATCGTGGAATAAATGTGGAAAATAACAATAATCATAAAAATTAAATGAAAAAATAATATTTAAAAAATTGCTATCGCATTTGGCGACGACTATATTAAAAAAAAATTAAATTACTCCTTTACTATAAATAATTATTTTAAAAATTGTTATTATATTATCTATATTCCTTTATCCCACAATTTACTTCCTTTTATTAAATACTCCTCTTTGTTCCTAATTAATCTCCACAGAAATAAGAAATACTTAATTTTGAAATAGATGAATACAAACTGTGGGAACGTGTCGCCAGTTGGGTAAACAGTCCGAGCCATCCGGAAAGGCGAACTGCTTCAATTGAACCAGTAATGAAAAAGATCTCCACTTTGATTCGGTTCCCATTCATGAAGCCGGAAGAGATATCTGTCATTGAATGTTCGCCAATAATTGAATTGCACTCAGCAATTTTTCTGACACCGATTTTGAATTCGTACAAATATCAAGCTTTGCCGCTGGCAGCAAGAGCCAATAAAAAGTTGTTTTTTAAATATTAATAAATTAATTCAGAAACATTTATTTTAGAGAATTTCAATCCAAACAATTCTTGCTGAGACAATATGAGGACATTCGATGGGATCGACGAATAACAATATCAATCTTGTTGCTTCAACTACCTGGTGTTGATCACACTTTCACAGTAAACATTTCTCATAATATTGCATATTAATTTGTCAGTTAGCTATCGACGAGATCTTCTACGCAACCACAACATCAATGGAAATGGACTCTCAAACTGTGCGGACTGGGCTATGGCGATCGATCAAAGGACGATGTACTTCGAATGTTTTTGATAGCTGAGGACATTGATCAATCAAGGTTTTAGAGAATCACATTTATATTTGATTTGTATTGCAACAGATCGGTGGATTACATGGTGCAAATTGTCAACGATCAACATGTCCTGCAATCGTTTGTTGGTCAGAAGACGTTCACGAAGACCAGGTACTCTTCAGAATTGGATATGGATAAGCAAATCGAGTTCCGTGAATTATTTGATGCGCAATCCAGATACATTTGTAATGAAGAGTTTAATATTCAATTAATATTGAAACCCATTGATTAATTTTATTGTATGTAAATATATTTTTCAGTTTTTTGTTGTTCTTTTGTCCTTTTAGGCATCGTGTAGTCTAGTTGGTTAAGAAAGAAATATTCAATCAATTTTATTATCAAGCGCACCGGAAAACGGTTTGTATAAGATAAGTAGTTATGAGTGATACGAATTGTAATTATAAATCAAACAATTAATCAGTGAAAAATAATTGAAAAGAGTTTTAAATGTTAATGATAATTTATTTCTTCGTAGGTTAAAGCGTTAAAGTTAAAGCTGTTTTAAATGTTAAGCGCCTCTGGCGCCCTGTGCTTGCTTGCCGCAGCCGCGAGGTTCTGCCGGGAAACTCCGCTATTCGTGTAAGGAACCAAAGGGGGATAATCGTAGTAACAGTGCCTGCGCCCGGGGCTGACCTGTCAGCAGAGTGAAAGCAGCTCTTTTGTGAGCACAAACTCAATTCCCTTTCCTCATAATTCTCTCCTGACTCGGATAGTCGGTCATCGTCAGAGGCACACCAAATTAAAGTTGTTTTTACCGTCGCGGTGTTAGTCTCTTAATTTTAGGCCACACGTTTATTTATAGCTCTTTTTAATGTATAAAAGGTTGTTATATAGTGGCAGTATGTCAGAAAGTTATTTTATAAACCGAAAATAGCATTAAATCAAAAAATAACACGTGAACACGTCGTAAATTCGAAACAAAAATTGTGAGGTAAAATTTACAAGGCCACGACAAAATTCAGAATAATTTGCTGTGCAGAGGTGATTGGACTAATCTTTGAGTATGCCGGCTCGCCATTTTCATCGCATGTGATAGAACTTTCCTTGGTTTCTCAATACATTGTAAAGTTTGACTTTTATATATTTGGTAGTTTATTGAAAATAAAAATCCATTTTCAACAATTAAAATTGACCTAATTTATAGTAATTTTTTAGGATGTTATTACAGGAAAAATCTAAATCTAGCGAAATTTGCTTCCGTCGGAAAATAAAATGCATTTCCGCAAAAAATCACAGATTATTACACCATCTATGTTACGCATTCTCTTATATCCTAATTAATTAATCCATTAATGTTTGAGGAGAAATTTTTAAGCTGGACGGTGTAATTCGGTTATTCGGTTATTTGCAATTTATTCTACACCGGGAGCAATTTCCGCTTTTCCTATATTTGATAACATCCATTTATTACATGGTTTAATTTGGTTTAGTGGGAACGACGTTGTTGTGCAGTTGATTCCAATTTTTTTTTTAAATTTAAATCGTTTCTACAATAGCGACTCTACACTAAGTAGAGAATTTTATTTTAAATATTGTCCTTTTCAGAAATCGGTGCCTAATGGAAGAGGAAAAGAATTAGGATGGAATGAGGTTCTCGTTTGGACAGCCATTCTTTTTTAAGAAATTATGGGCAGCACATATTTAAGAGGAATTGAGAAAAATGTTTTTTGCGGCCGTGTGGCCGCCCATCATTTTCTCTTCTTTTATTTCTCTTCCATTATGCACCGATCTCTGAAAAGGACAATAATGAAAATTAATGAGCACAATGATAATTTTGAAGCAATTTAAAATAACTAAATAACTAAAATAATCAGAAAAAATATTTTTTGCAAGCATCCGACGAATGACGTATGTCGTACCACATTTTGTTACGGAATGAGGAGCACTAAAATGGAATGTCAGCTGAATGATTCAATGAGGTATTGGGAGATGAAAAATTAGAATCATGTTGAATCTTTCTAAAGCAAACAGTGAAATACATCGCTTTAAAAACAAACTATTTATTTAAAAACATTCAAACATTCTCATTTTAATGTGTGCTTAAATTAGAAAAATAATAAAATTAGAAAGCTCTAACATTGTCAATTTTAATATAGAGAATATTAAATTATCTCTCATTTTTAAATTACAACCAACATGGTTAAAGGGCTGCAATTAGTGCACCAAATTAAAGTTGTTTTTACCGTCGACATGTTAGTCCATAAATTTAAGGCCACTTAGAGCTCTTTCTAATGTATTTTTATTAGTTACATGGTGGCGATCATTTTGACCTTAATTCATGAGCGGATCAATATCATTAAATCATGAAACAACATAGTAAATTGGAAACAAGACCGTGGACTAAAATTTACAAGGCCACGGCCAAGTACAGAATAATTTGGCGTGGAATCAGAGGCGGTATGCAAGAACGTATTTACCCGTTAAACGGTGATGGAAAATCATTGATTAATTGCGCTTTACAGTAAATGTCAAATATTTTACAATTTGTTTTGTATTAAAATATTATTTGTTATATCTACATACTTATATTTTCTTATAAAAGTAGTTTAACAATAATTTTCCATCACCATTTAACAGTTAAATGCATTCTTGCATATGGGCTCAGAAATAAAGTCATATAAAATAAGTAAAATAATTTTGTTATTCTTGGGAAACCTAAATATTTAATAAACAATATTAACATTAAAATCATTAAGCAATTGACAATATTTATATTTAATGAGATATATATTTAATAAAAATGAGTTTTTTTAAAAACAAAATTGAAGGAAAAAGAAGAAAATTGCAATTGGGTTATCTGTGATTATTCTAAAAGAATGAGTAAAATTTTTTCAAGCTAATTCGTATTAAATTTCCAGCTATGCAATATTTTAAATTTAGAAATTTTCAAGATAATAAAAACTGGTATCAATAGAGAATTATAATATTAAAAACCCAGGAAACTCCTTATAAAATTCTGAGATACCACAGAGCACCCAAGACTATCAAATCAACAAATAGATGATTGATAAGAATAAACTGATTGAAACTTACACTTTGTTCCTTACTGATCAAACATATTTAAGTTTATTCGGCTCATGAATTATAGATCTTGCATTAAATTGTCATCATTCGCTTCCTGTCGTTGTTTCGATCGTTGGCAACGGGTTTTTCTAATCAAAACTTTAGCGAAAACCCGGCCCAAAATGATGACAATTTGAACTAATGTGGGCAAATGATCAATGTGATAATTTACAATTAACCATTATCAACTCCAAATTATCATCACTAAAGGGTGGCTGGAAAATTAGGTTGATTTGTCACGTACACTCATACGTGACTTTTATTACTTAATTGCCGGGTTCAAATTCGCTTCAGAACACCTGAGAGATTGTTTCCTAATTTTAAAATACGCAAAATTGTGTTTACAGTTATTTTCTCATTATTAGCATTTTATTTGTTGTTTCAGATTGTATATAAAGACTAATACATTTGGGCAATCAATCAATCTTACATGGTGCTTTCAGTTCAATATTCTATTCGTTTATAATAGCTGTGTCAATGGAATCATCAACTATGGATTTATTAAATGTTATTAAAATAATTGATAACATCGGCAACTCGACTTCATTGTGCCAGCTATTTCCACAAACGGTTGGAAAAGCTGCAGCTCCCCTGGTTTCTTGGATTATATTGGTATGATTCTCACATATTTATAGTGATAACAAATACTGATCAAAGTTTGAAATAACAGTCGAGACACATTTTATGGTTTTCCTCTTTCTCAAATTTCTCTTAAGATTTATTGTAGCTTTCAATTAATTTTCTTAATAATTCTATGAATAAGGTGAAACGGTTTTTGTAGCTGAAAATAGTAATTTCACATAATTAAATTGCGTATTATAAATTCCTACTTGTTAATTATAAAATATTTCTCACATAACTTATTCACGTTTGTCTTGAACTATCTAAAACAGTTATTAGGTTTGGTAAATTCTAGATTCGAGAGGCAATTCTGAGCTACAGTATTAACAACTTTAATTGTATTATTATTCGGTGTCTAATTTCTTTTTTACTACGTGTACTTTACCCCAATTTCTTTTTAACTATTCCATATAACACGCCAAATCGAAATAACGATTTTGTGATTTTTAAACGCGTGTGGAAATTTTCACGTCTTTATAACGAAAATGTTTTTGTTACAATTTAATTCAGCATGTCTTAAACAATCTAAAAATATTAATATCTTTCTAAAAAGTTGTATTTGAGCATGCTTTCCGAGCTCTTTTTATTACCATACCCAGGCCAAAATCGAAATAACGATTTTGTGATTTTTTAACGCGCGTGGAAATTTTCACGTCTTTATAACAAAAAAGTTTTTGTTACAATTTAATTCAGCATGTCTTAAACTATCTAAAAATGTTAATATCTTTCTAAAAAGTTGTATTTGAGCATGCTTTCCGAGCTCTTTTTATTACCATACCCAGGCCAAAATCGAAATAACGATTTTGTGATTTTTAAACGCGCGTGGAAATTTTCACGTCTTTATAACAAAAAAGTTTTTGTTACAATTTAATTCAGCATGTTTGAAACTATCTAAAAATATTAATATCTTTCTAAAAAGTCATATTTAAGCCCGAGCTCTTTTTATTACCATACCCACGCCAAATACAACCTCTCGAATATTACAGTAATTTATACAAAGAAATGTATTGTTTATTTTCTTTTTTTACAGTTTTTCTTTCACATTTCGAAACAATGTTTATTTTATTATATTAACTAACTATAGTAATTGAACAGTTGTAAGACCCTAGCACACTTCACTGCTAAGATGCAAAAAAGTGTGGACACATTGCAAAAACCACGCCTTCACATTTTATTATTTTTGTTCGAAGAAGTTACGCTTTTAAAAATAAAGAGTTTAAATAAAAAATTTACCGGCGTGGTTTTTGAATTTTCCCACGCTGTTTTTGTTTACAAGATTCGTAGTAGCTGTGGCAGGCGTGTGATTTTTGTGTAAAATGTTTCCCACGCTGTTTTTGTTTACAAATCACAATTCTATTGTATTAAAAAGTTGTCATAAAATTATTGTCAAAAATAGTCTTCAGGTTCTATCGGCTACATTCATTTCACCATCGAGCTCAATTGGGGCGCTGAGCATCAATCGCTCCCTGACAGCTCTATTCACAAGGAGATATTCGAAATTGGATATTCTGGATGTTTTCCGTGTAGCTGCGATACTGTGGGTTATTCTGAATCACACTGGAAGTGAAGGAAGAGTTGATATTCTTGATCAACAAGCTTCAGGTGATGATTTCAAGGTATGTATTCTTTTTTTTCTAAAAAATTCTGCAATTACAGAAGTCAATCCACGAGCATCCAATATTCGGATCACTATTCGGTAACTCAGCACTAGGTGTCGAGATATTCTTGGTCCTCTCCGGACTATTAGCAGCAAGGTCTTGGTTGCGCCGAGCAGACGAGCCATTCTTTCAACATTGGTCCAACTTCATCTACAGAAGAATTATCCGGCTGGCACCATCCGTGTTCGTTTTCGTATACATTGCCAGTGGACCATTGATGCGGGCCATTTTACCTCGCTACTCCTCCACGATGATCGATTCATGTGGGGTTCAGGGCATCCTCTCACATCTCACCTTCACCTCTAACTGGCAATCCGTGCCCACTTGTATGGGCTATCTATGGTACATTGGACTCGATTTCCAATTGTACATAGCTGCACCAATATTCATTAATCTTTTGAACTCAAAACCGTTCTGGGGTTTTATGGCTTCCATTTCAACTATAATTGTTTCATGCATCGTTCGTGGAGCATATTGTATTGGTTATGATACTTGCAATAAAAGCGACGTCGACATTCCTTTTATCGCATTTCCGGGACAAAGTGAACAAACTGTGCAGAATATATATGCCGGTTTATGGGACATGTATGCACGACCGTATACAAAGTGTGGACCATTTATTGTTGGTATCTTGCTTGGATATATGACTACGAAAGTTGAGGTACGTGAAAAACTCTATTCCCTTTATAAGGTCCTCAAAAAAATTTATTTAACATGGTATTTGTAGAAAAATTAAGCCAAAATTGAGATTTTCTTATATTTATTTAAACTTGCGTTTTTGATTCTAAAGCATAAATTACAAATATAATAATGCTGTATTAAGTTAATTTGTAATCCTAAAGTTTTTCGGAAATATTAAGTTTAGGCAATTCTATAGGACTCGGGGGGTTTTTCCGATTTCACTTACATGCGGTGCAAGAAGTTGTGACAAATCTATTATCAAAATCTAAGAAATTGACAATTCCAATTTTCTTTTCATAAAAAATAAAAGGAATAAATCTGATTTGATCTAAAAATTTTGAAGAAATATAATGAAGAACAGAGAAGTTATTAACACAAATGGAATATTTGTTTCATGATCTCTTTGAGACCATTGAAAATAATTCAAAAATGATCAAATCAAACCTTTCATATTCTTAGATTTTGATAATAATAATTAAAGTTGTTTTTACCGTGGGAGGTGCTAGTTGCTAAATTTAAGGCCGTATGTTTATTTGAAGCTCCTGCTAATTTCTTATTGTTACTATCTTTGGTTTCAAACCAATTTTTTACCTATTGTCGTGGTGTAGGTTAATGAAAAAGCAGGTTTAAAGGAGCATTCCGAATAATAAAATGGGTTTCCAATTTGCTTATTATTTCGCTTTTCTTTTTTATATTATTATAATAATTATGTTAATGTAACAACCAATTTATTAAAATAAAACAATATAAAACAAAAAATATAATGAAAAAAAGAAAAGCGAAATAATAAAAACATTGGAAATTAAATCGATCCAAGCGAGACCATTTTATTATTCGGAACGCTCCTTTAAACCTACCTTTTCAATAAACCACACCACGACAATACTTAAACCGTTTTTTGGTTTTTGTCAGCAATCCAAATGAAAATGGTCATTTTCAAATATTTGAATGAGTCTTACAAGTTTATATGTATTTATTTTGTATATTATTTTTTTCACAATTTCGACACGCATATTTTAAAATACAGACGAAACAGTTTCTTTACCGATCAACTATATCTTACAACTATATCTTGTTAGAACCTTTTCTGAGCTCTTACAAGGGAAGTGTTTTAGGTCGGGCTCTCAGATTTTGATAAAACTTTGCAGATAGATTCCTTATGATCCAAATAGTATACTGACAAAATATTAGGACCCACAAAAAGGTTTAAGTGGGTAAAAAATGGGTTTGAAATCCAAAAAAATGCGATCATTCTATAAATCATGATTTTATTGACTTTCGAAACAGTGGTACAATAGCGCAGTGGTAGAGCGATGGGACACGGAACGAGATGGTGAGGGTTCGATTCTTCTGAGGGGTGGTGTATTTGTATTAGTGATGCTAGTTGAATATCTCTATGTCGTTTTTTTCTTTTTTCCTTTTAAAGATTTTTATAAATATTACTTATTTATAGAATGATCACGATTTTTTGAATTTCAAACCCATTTTATACCTACTTAAACCGTTTTGTGGGTCCTAATATTTTGTCAGTATACTATTTGGATCATAAGGAATCTATCTGCAAAGTTTTATCAAAATCTGAGAGCCCGACCTAAAAAAATGAGGTTGTGAGTGGTAAAGAAGGAATAGTCAAGTATTTTATTGCAATGATCAATAGTTAATACTTATTATTCGTCTTCTGCTCGCCTTATCCTCTGTATCAGGTGGTTCAGTGGGATGATGTGATTGTGACCAAATCCGCTTCTTTCATGCAATCGTCGGTGGGCGTGGCTTGATTTTGTCGGCTGATCATTGGTTGTTGAATCTTCCAGAATTCCAGATAGAATTCTGGAAGTAGACCGGTGAAGGTGTAGATCAACATCGTGGCATGGGCATCCTTGGTCGCATGAAGCGACACTTTCCTTGTTAGTTCTAATTTTTTATTTGGCGTGCGTCAGTATGCTATTCAAGCCATAAGGAAAAAAATTTAAGCATTCTACTAATTTACACGTATTATATTCATATAATTTGGCAGGTCATTGTTACTAGCTCGTCTTAAACTATCTAAAAACATGCGCTTCTCACCGAAATTTGCAAAATGAGCGTCATTTCTTAGCCCCCAACATAAACATTCAATTTTGGTGTTATGTTAGTTAAATAGTGGCTAGCGTTCTTACTTTAATAATTCAAATAAAAAATGACTTTATATTTAAAACAGGTTGCATTAAATTAATAATTTGGAAAATTAAATTGTAGCACTCTTTAATAAAATTGAATTGAATGGATACTTTCAGCTGGAGCTAACTAAGAAGCAATCAAATCAAATGCTTATTGGCAGTTTCTTGTTATCAATTATAACAATTTATGCAATTCTTCCTGAATATTGGCATCCCGAAAATGGCACGACGCTATACAACCTCATCTACACTTCCACATTCCGAACCATCTTCGCTCTTTCGATTGCTTTAATGATTTTCGCTTTATTCTACAAGAAAGGAAAACGGTTTGTACTTCATTCCATATCTCATATGAAAACTAAAATTCTTACAGTGAGCCTGTTAGTCCGATTTTCTCGGTTATGGCGAAACTCACCTATAATGCATATTTATTACACATGCCGATTGTTTATGTCTTCAATTGGCTTCCTTATTTGCAGACAGCAACCTCGCCTATCCAATTACTTACGGTCTTACCATTTGTTACAGTTTTTGCCTACTTGGCATCATTTTTGTTTTATATTTTCTTCGAAGCTCCAATTTGCTATATTTTATCACAGATTTAATTGCTGTCATATTTATTGTCTTGTATATACTGACACTTGTACATTTTGCTCTCATCGAATATTTATTTATTTGATTCGCTGCAATGATAATAAAGGAATTATTGTTACCTAAAAATGCATGTGTTGTGCTCAGTCTTTTGTTAAAAATTACCTTTAGACTTAAAACATCTTTGGCGTCCATGAACCTGATAGAGAAGTTATTTCTAATTATCTTCATTTTTCTACAAAAATGGGTAATAAATAAAAAGACAACAAAGGAAACACTAAGCATTCTAAACATATATAGCTAATTACGGCAACACGAAATCATTCTCGTCTTTTTTTTAATCTATTGATAACAGGTTTTATCTATCTCGAGAAAATCCAGATTGGGCCTTTCACCCAATATCCCCCGCAACTGTTTTATTCTTACAAATGATACTCTATTACCTTTTCATTCTTACTATTTTACTACACCAGGCCAATGCGAGAGGTATTGTCTTTTTTAAACCCTTTATTATAAAATCCCTTAAAGCTCCGTTCATACGAGATCGTCCACGTGGGTTAGGATTGCTACAACTTCCAACCGGAATGACCGATGAAAGATCGGGTCCATTCTTTCCAGGTTTATACATTGCTGGCGACAAGGTGTGTTGATTCTTGAAATTTTGCATATTGTGCTCATTCAGGCAGGCCAAAAACCACAAACTGTACCTGATGTACATTTGCCGGGCCAATTGGCGAGATTTTCTGGAAGGTCTGCATTCAACCCGTTTACGCACATTGTTTCAGCTGTGTTTACTGAAGACTTGTCGGATGCTTGGGGCGCAGGCTTTGCCGTAAATGTTAGTTTTAAATATAGTAGTTATTATGATTCATGTCACACGCCAAATTGAAAGTGAGATTTTCCGATTTTAAAAGCGTGTTAATGTTTCTACAGCCTTTCTAGAATACACTGCTCTTGAAATTTTAATCAAGAAAGTTTTAAACTATCTAAAATATGTATATCTTTCGGCAAAATCGGATTGGAGCATGTTTACTGATCTCATTTTATAAACGTACAATATGTCAAGACTAGCTGACAAAAGTTTTGTCACAAAATGTTTTTCGGGTTTAACTTTTTTGTGACTTGACCAAATTGACTGATTTTCTGATATGATAGATTCATATGGTTGTAGATTATTTTACAAATTCCTGCTTGTGATTACGATGATCCGTTTTACAGTGACAAGCGTTTATCGTAAAACGCGTAGCTCAAAGATATTACGCACTTTTCTTGAACTGCATTTTTTAATAATTTTTAAAGTTCAATTATATTTTTTTCATAATTTATTGAAAATAGCAGTAATTGGCAACATTTTAGAGATGACTCCACGTAAAGAAACTCCAATTGCCACCCGGCAAGCTGTTATCAATATGAGGGAAAACGGAATGCGCGGTACCGAAATTGCCATGGTAATTTAAATCAAATTTTGCTACTATAACATTTTAAACACTGATTCACATAAAATATCAAAAAATCAGCCAATTTGGTCAAGTCACAAAAAAGTTAAACCCGAAAAAACATTTGTGACAAAACTTTTGTCAGCTAGTGTATAATTGGTAAAATGTTATTTGAGATATCCTTTTTCATTTTTCATCGTTTTAAATCGTAGGTAGTACTGAACTCACACGTGAATCACACCCGCACTCCGGGTGAAGATAGAATTAAAAATAAAAATTTAAATTCAAAAAATTAGTCCGCGATAGAATAGGCGTGGTCAAGTTTGAACATGGCGCGTGTCTAAGTGCAAGCGCGGCAATGAATTTTCTGGAATATTAATTTTCATAATGTTTTCAGTACTCTTAAAAATTGTTTTATTGGGAAGTCGTCATAGATATACGAAAAGAAATTCCCGGACCAAAAACGGGACCGCTTCGAAACCGGCGTCAACAGCATAAGTATTGACGCTTTTTTTTCAATGCGGGCACAATTGTTGTCATCTTTTTTTAAACTTTGTATTGTCCTTTTCAGAGATCGGTGCCTAATGGAAGAGGAAAAAAAATTAGGATGGAATGAGGTTCTCGTTTGGACGGTCATTCTTTTTTTACGAAATTATGGGCAACACATATTTAAGAGGAATTGAGAAAAATTTTGTTTGCGGCCGTGTGGTTTTCTCTTCTTTTATTGCTCTTCCATTAGGCACCGATCTCTGAAAAAGACAATAAAATATTTTGATTTCTTGATGTATTGAAGTTTAATTAAGGTTTAATTTGTTTTAGAATAATTAGAATAATTATCTGAACGTTCACGCGTGAATGCAAATTTGGCATGACCTCCAAAATTTTTTATTGAACATTAAATAAAAAACAAGTTTTTCAGTGCTTAAAGTAAAAAATGGTAAAATTCCATTATTATATCATAAATTCCCGTATGGTTAAAGTATTGTCGTGGTGTAGGCTAATGAAAAATCAGGGTTAAAGAAGCATTCCGATTAATAAAATGGTCCCGCTTTAATTTGCAATTTGCTGTTTTTTTTCATCACAATTTTGTTTCATTTTGTTTTCTCTTACTAAATTGGTTGATAAATCAACATAATAATTATTATAATAACATTTTGTTGTATAATTTATTATATTTAGGATCTAAATAATAAACAAATTGCAAATTAAATCTACACATGTCCAAGCGACACCATTTTATTATTCGGAATGCTCCTTTAACCCTGAGTCCGTATGCAAGAAAAATTTATCAGTTAAATGGTGGTGGAAAATTATTTTCAAACTACTTTTATAAGAAAATTTCAATAAGTGTACGTAAGAAATATGAAAATAAAAAAAACAATATATAAAATGAGAATAACTTTTATTTTGATAATCAAAGAAAAAGCAAAATAAAAATTCCTTATATATTTTGAAATACTCTCCCGATCTTTTCCATGTTTATATCAATCGATAAAGCAAATTTCGATTGATACTAAACACTAAGTAGGTGCTACTGTCAAACATGCATAATCCTTGAAATCCTTCAGCAAACCAGTCGGAAAATCAGTTATCAGACATTATAATATGCTTCCAAACATAGCTAAAGCATTGTTACTTTTAGGGTGTTAATAATCACGGACTAAATGTGCGTAAAAACTTCGACTCATACGCCGATGCTCCACTAAACAATAACGACGGAATGCACCAACCGTTCATCACTGCCATGAGCGTCGGAAGCGAGTACGATTACTCCAAGATTCGCGAGGTTTCCGGCAACTTCAACCTACCAATTCCTGGCGTCAATGAGCTGTTCGACTTTGACGGTCGCTTCATGATCAAGGGAGGAGGAAATGGAATTCTCAACAGCGCTATGGAATTCCCGCTCACGTTATCTGATCCAAATGAGAGGGCTCCGTACACTTTCAAGGTAAAAAGTTGGGTTTTACATGATTTCTACAATTGTTTTCACAGTATCTCAACTTTATGGCAGATCGACACATGCATTATGGACACGTGGTCCCGAATGTTAATCTGTTTGTCATTGGCAAGGATAAAATCATGGATCGTCTTTCTGCAAATCGTCTCAATCCTACAATGATTGGATAATAATATTAATGCTTTACTTATCATAATAATATTAATAATTGTTAATAATTAATAATAAAATTTATTTAGCAAGAAAATGGTTTGTTCAAGTCAGCCTTGTATTTTTCTTTATCTTTCTTGCTTTTCTCTTCGCCGTCCTTAAAAATTGTTCAAACTATTTTTGGCAAAATCTTTAAACCTTTTTATCCTTTTCAGGGTCAGCTGGTTTTAAGTCAACGTCTTGGCCAGCATCCATTGTTGGATTGGCACCGTTCTGGAGAGACATATCATTTAATTTTTCCAGTTCCTTATTAAGATACGAACCTTCTCTAACTGTTCCATTTCCTTGGCCATCTGAATAGCCTTCGTATACATGTTTTCATAGTGCGAGTCACGCGCATTCGTAAAAGCGTTCTTCTCCTTTGGTGCCTCGTGATCCTCAGTTCCAGCAGCAATCGTAACTCCAGGGGTTGGAGGATCTGGCACAAACAAGTGACCATGGGTTCTTGCTCGGGGCTGATATGTCTCGAGAACATTAGCCACATCGAAACAAGCCCTTCTCGTGCGCGTCATCGAATTAAAATGAACGTTGAACCATTCATACATGAAGAAAGCAAGGAAGAATGAAGCCCCCGAGCCAATCATTCCGATCGACGTTCGGTAGAGGATTGCTGCTATTTGAAGAACAACACCTATCGTCACTAATGTGAGCAGACATGTGTTGAAAGGCACGCTGAAAGAAAATTTACGCGGTTATCTATCAGCTCCTTTATACGTATTAGATGCTGTGGTTTTACGTGGAGCTTTGGATGAAAATGCCGACTGCACTTGTTTCGAAGGAGTATTTGGTTCTTAACATGGTTTGGATTTCTTTCAATTCATTATTTTGTTCTTACCTGCAGTAGATGTCATAATTTAATGATAATGAATTAATATTTAGAAATAATTTTTAATAAAGAGAAATGATTTATCACTTCACGTTTAAGTTTAGCTAATTAAATTAAATGAAGTAAGTTGAATGAGTTCACGCCAACGGAAACCTTAAAAATGGATCCTCAAAAAATAAACTAATCTTTTTAAAATTTAATGTTTACTGATACTTTAAGGAAAAGCTGGTAAAAAAGAGTAAACGTTGGATTGTAATTAACACGTTGAAATAAATAAGACACGACGCGTTTAACGAAAAATATTACAAGACTGGTGTCCAAAAGTTTGCGACACCCCCACTAATCAGCTGTTTTCGCATATCAGTGGATTCCCCGTCATGAAAAACCTATTTCCATAAAATTTCATTAAAATCGGTTGTATTACCGCTACAGTACATTTTCCACAAACAGTGGTGGCCACAGTGATATGACATCATTTTTAAACTACAGAATAACACTAAAATTAGCGACATTTAACGATTAATTTCATTATTTAATACTTTGTTGCTGCTCCATTGATCCGAATAACCTTATTAATTCGGTTTGACATGCTTGAAATCAGTGTTCCAATCAGATTTGTATCAATCAGCGAGCATTGACAAAGAACTTCAGCTTTCAGATCCGCTACAGTGTTTAATTGACGTCCTTGATGGTAAAATCTTCTAGCAAGGACGGAACAGAGATTCTCGATTGAATTGAGATCGGGAGAACACGCTGGCTAGTCCATAACAGTGATATTCTTTGAGCTCAACCACGTCGTCGTTGAAGCACTAGCATGAATGGCGGCGTTGTCTTGATGAAATGTGAAGGCAATATGCCAGAATTGGATCTAAACGTTTCTCCAGGACACCTTGATTTGACCAAATAAAGAGTTTTAGTTGACGAGAAGAGTCTACAAACCATACACGTTCCACCTCCAAAGTTTCTCTTGGAATATGTCAATGGATCCTTCCTCAAATCCCGCCAATAAGAATTCCAGCCGTCCGTTCCGTCAAGATTGAACTTCTTTTCATCTGAAAAGATTATCAGAACATGTTTGAATTGGCAATTAAATCCGTAAATGGACTCACTGTTTTCCAATCTGTGACCAAGTTTCGGCGAGCAAAGTCAACACGTCTCTATTCGTGATCAGGGGTCAGACGTGGATCATTTTTTGGTTTTTGACGAACAATAAATCTGCTCCGACGCAGAGATCGATAAATTGTTTGTCTCGAGGTCGAAACTCCAGGTTCACGGCCAATTTGCCTAGCCAACTTCATCGAATTTTAAGCTCTCCGCGCAATTGTTCGATCATATCTGCTCGATAGAATCCTTGGACGTCCCGGAATTGGTGTCTTTTCGTAGCCAAATGGGCCCTTCAGATAATTATTCACAACGCAACGTGATCGGTTCAGATGCGCAGCGATTTTGGCGGTGGATAATCCGAGTCGGCTTATGGCTTCAATTGTTGCACAATCCTGGATAGAAAGGCGACATCCACTGACCATTTCGTGATATCATGTTCAAGAGATGTTTTCAGACATGTTATACTCTAATTATTTGAAAGAACTTCCATTTTGTGCGCCAAATTGAGATTTAATGATCAGCAATAGAAGGATGCTTCATCTCTGTGACCACCACTGTTTGTGGGAAATGTACTGTAGCGTAACGGTAATAAAAACGATTTTAATGAAATTTTCTGGAAATAAGTTTTTCATGACGGGGAATCCACTGGCACCACTCATTTCAACTGTAGTCCTGTAGTATAATGCGAAACAGCTAGTTAGTGGGGGTGTCGCAAACTTTTGGACACCAGTGTAGCACACCAATTTCGACGATAATAAAACGAGCTCAGAAAACGTGCTCAAATCTAGTATTTTGTGAAGATATTAATGTTTGAGAGATTTTTAGGAAAATCTGGCAAACTGATGTAGACAATATTGGCGTAAAGTACACGTGAAAGTTGTAAGAAATGCGTAAAAAGTTAGAAAATCATAAATTCAATTTGGCGTGAGTGTAGTTCAATATCACGAAACGATTTGCTCGTTTCTGTGACGTATAAAAAAAACAAAATTCCATGAATCTGAGCTGAGCATATATTCAAAATATGTCTTGTATAAATTCTATGTAGATGTTGTTAAACTCCCGCAAGTCAAATTGGAATGAAAACTTTCTAATATTTAAATGAGAATTATAAGTATGCACGCACACCAAATCGAAATAGCGATTTTGCGATTTTAAACGTCTGTAGAAATTGTTCAGTCTTTAAAACAAAAAAGTTTTTACTACAATTTAATTAAGCTTGTCTTAAAATATCTAAAAACCTTAATACCTTCTAAAAAATTAGATTTTAACAATAAATTAATTGGCGAAAAAAGTATTTATATGCTACACGTTAAAATAAGTTGAAAAATCGCCATCTTCATTTGGTGTGCCTCTGCCAATTATTATTCCCTTATAGATTTTCTTGCAATTGGCCGCAAATATATGATTAGATTTATATTTATTTACGGTTCATAGTAATAACCAGAGATGGGAAACGAACGAAATCTTCGTGTAAACGAAACGAAAAACGAAAACGAACACGAAAGTTTCGTGTAAACGAAACGAAAAACGAAAACGAACACGAAAGTTTCGTGTAAACGAAACGAAAAACGAAACGACAAAAACGAAAACGAAAACGAAAATTTTTGTTTATTATACTATGACATAACTAATAACACGTAACAATTGCCGGGCCCATAAAATGTGTTAGGAAAACAGAAAGATGACAAATATGGAGCATGCTTATTTGACAACACTCTACTTTGCCTATGGGATGGGATCGATAACATTTGGAGACCATTTTTTTCTAAAAATCCGTTAGCAGTTATACCGAGTGGACTGACTAAGTATCTTCAACCATTGGAAGTTGCTGTGACCAAACCATTTAAGGATAGATTAAATTTGGGAAATTTGGATGGCCGATTTCAGCCAGCAACTTTCACTAGGAATGGGAACCGAAAGAGGCCGTTTTATGGAATTTTTAGTGTTATGGAATTTTTATGTGATAGATTCAAATGTCTTTAATGTGCTAACCTTGTTAGATATATATGATTTTTATTGTTATAGATTTTGATTGTTGTGATAGTTAATGTATCCAAAAATTTGTTATCGATTAGTCGAACGAAATCCAATGAAACGGTAAAATAGGGTAAAACGGCAAAACAACGAAGAAAATTTCGCGGGAAAACTGCGGTGACAGAAGAGGCTACCGTATCTTTAGGACACTTTAAAGGTCATTCCGTTTTTCGTTTCGTTTTCGTTTTCTGCTTTCGTGTAAACGAAAACGAAAACGAAAACGAACACGAAAATTTCGTGTAAACGAAAACGAACACGAACACGAACACGAAAATTTCGTGTAAACGAAACGAAAAAACGAAAACGGTATCGAAAAAACGAAAACGAGGGGTCCAAAAACGAAAACGAAAAACGAAAACGACATCTCTGGTAATAACCATTCACACTTGAGTGTGAATGTCCTTCTCGAATATGCAATTGTGGAAGATGTTCTCTGCACGCCTAAATACATCTGCTCGAGCTCGTTTTTCTGCCTCTCGTCAACTTCTACTCATATTCGTTGTATCTCGCACATGAACACAATTCCTTCGAGTTCCTGCTCCAAACCATCCGAAAATCCATACTAACTAATGAAAAGCTTCAACACTACAACTAATTCTGTTTTATTTCGCTATCGCATTTATTTATTAATTTTAATTTTATTTTTTCTGTTTGTATTAAATCGCAAAATCGACTCTTATAAATTGATTATCCAATCGAAAGGTTTTGTGCATTTAATCTATATAAGACTATTATTTCCATTTTTAGACGAGCAACTGAAAGAAGCCGAGGTTTTTTCAAACAGTTTACTAGCCAAATTAAATGGTTTTTTAACTTTAAACACATAAATCGGGGTTTTTGTTTTAGCTGTATGGAAGCACAAGGAGAGATTGAATGAATTGCTTAAAACAACTGAAAATGAATATTTTCAATTGAAACGAAAAACAAAATTAATGCAAATTGGTAATATTTAAGATTTCGAATTAAAAACAAATAAAATTATATCAGTTTCAGATCACGTGCAACCAGTTGCTCACAAAAATGATACGATGTTGGATAACAAAATGCAAGAAATTAAGGTTTGAATTATACTAGAAAATACAGATTGTGTCACTTTATATAGAAAATATTGGTATTAACGGAAGATGAACTGAAGAAAGTGAAAAGTCAATTAAATTCTTGTGAATCAACAATTATTAAATATTCCGGGGTGAGTTCACTTTCATTACAAGATTGTCACAATTTTAGTATATTAAAATTAAATATAATAATTTTATTAAAATTCATTCATCTATATATCACTGTTTTGACAAAAATCCCCCGCAAAAGTTATCATTTTTTCAAAACCACGGATAAGTTTCAAAAAATACAATAAAAATCAGTCATATTTGTTCAAGGATTATAACCGTATAAATGTTCATTATCAAATGCTATTGGCAGAGTTGAGCTCGCAGTCGGACACGTCCATTGAGTGTATGGAGCAACAAAGTTGTGTGTATAATTGACAATCTGGGTTAATCTCAATCAGAACACAACCACTTAACAACTTTTACTTGCTCATTCCGCGCACTGGTGGATGTGTCGGCTATGCTCGACATGAAACTGGTGTCTAATGGCAAGAAATTCTTCGCGTCGCTGTCCATGTTTCGTTTTTCTTCCTCAATACAAAATTAATTTATGATGAGACTTGTTAAAATTAAACTTCGCTTCCATTGAAGATAATGGCGGTGGGCTTGGATGACGAAGAAGGTGTTGGATGAAGATTCGTGTTGGTAGAAAAACAGCTCGGCGCGTTTGAATGTGGTTGAAGAGCTCCACCGACGTACGTTGGGTCGAACGTTTCACCATTAGAATACGCGTACTATAAGGGGATTAATTGCCAAATAATTTGTAAAATATTTTTAAAAAGACACCGAAACAGAATTTAAAACATTATATCAGTGATGGGAGGGACTCCCCCGGTTTATTTTTTTATTTTGAGGGGTTGCCCCGCACGAAATTCCAAAAAACGGTGTCCCTCTCATAACTGGTATGATACTGAGACCATTTTATTCAGTTTCGGTAAGTAGTTGATTGAATAACATTTTCACACATTCATGGCACGCCAGATTAAAATAGCGATTTTCTCAATTAAATATATGTTTTGCTATGTTACTATTGTCCTTTTCAGAGATCGGTGCCTAATGGAGTGTCCGTAAATAACAATAAATGCGCTGAGTCGAACAGTGGCGGTGTTTATGTATTGTCGTAAAATAAAATGTTCGCTTGTTTATTATTGACATAAACAAGCGAACATTTTAAACAAGCAATCATTTTATTTTACGACAGTACGTAAACACCGCCACAGTTCGACTCAGCGCATTTATTGTTATTTACGGACACTCTTTCCTCGATTCCTCTTAAATATGTGGTGCCCATAATTTTGTAAAAAAGAATGGCCGTCCAAACGAGAACCTCATTCCATCCTAATTTTTTCCTCTTCCATTAGGCACCGATTTCTGAAAAGGACAGAGTGTCCGTAAATAACAATAAATGCGCTGAGTCGAACTGTGGCGGTGTTTACGTACTGTCGTAAAATAAAATGATTGCTTGTTTAAAATGTTCGCTTGTTTATGTCAATAATAAACAAGCGAACATTTTATTTTACGACAATACATAAACACCGCCACTGTTCGACTCAACGCATTTATTGTTATTTACGGACACTCAAAAGGACAATACATTTAAACTAACGTTTCGCTTAAAAATAACTAATAAATAAAATATTTTACAAAAAATTCATTGAAAGGGCGTGGCAATTCGTGAAAAGTCTTTTGCAATGCGGCGCCGTTTCGTGGCAGTTCGCACAGAAACTAGTAAAACATGTTAAAATTTGTAAAATTGACAGGTGGTGTGAGATAATCATAGAAAACTTGATTGAAATTAAATACTTTTGAAAATACATTTAAAAATTGGATGTTATTAAATCTAGGAAAAGCGGGAATTGCTCACCGTCGGAAAATAAAATGCATTTCCGCAAAAAATCACGGATTTTTACACCACCTCACTTTGCGCTTGACGGTGGCGTGACAGTGTTTTGCACGAAATTGTTATCAAAACACGTGCAAAACTGCCGCCAGCACATTCAAACAAACCGAAAAAGTAACCAAAGTTTCATCAAAATTACACGAAGCGTCCTCACTCCAAAAAACGACATCAAATTTTAACAAAGATTGATGACGTGTTTACGCTATATAACAGGATGAGTCTGTTTTCATGCAAAAAGCACCTCGCATCCTAAACGGAGCACTTTTCGTGCGAAACACAGTCACGCTACCGTGCAGAGTAAAATCCACTTCCAGGTATGCTACGCATCCACTTTTGTTTTAATTAATTAATGCGTTGAAATTTGAAGAAGAATTTTAAATTAGAAGATGTAATATTTCGTTATTTTTTGCCGAAATGCATTTTATTTCACGTCGGGAGAAATTTCCGCTTTTCCTAGATTTGGAAAAAAATATTTTGACAAAATTGAACTAATACTTCAACCATTTACTTTATGATTAATATTACTTATTCGAACATACCCGAAATATATTGAACGGATCAACCGGAGGCCATTGTAGATTTCGAAAGATTTGCTGGTTTATATTATTGGCAACTGTTCCTAATTGACATTTATCCGTTGTTGCCGAATTATTTGCTGTATTGTTTGCTCCTTTACCGATACCTAGTCTTTTCACACGTCTACCAACAAAACCATGATTATATTATTTCAATGTAAATGAACCTTCGTTTAAAATTGCCATTATCGAAAATCGGAGGATTATCGGGCACCATCATCCAATAGTTTCCCTTTCTATCATTGGCGCTACTTTGTCCATCGCGGGCTCTTTTAATGAAGCAATCGTTGAGAGACAAATTATGGCGAATACTGTTTTGCCAGCCTTGCTTTCGCTTCGCATCCGCTTCGCGGTAATATGGAAATTTCGCCTCAATGTACTTTAGAAAATATTTTAATTATAATGAAATGAATATTGAAAACTTTATAAATTTGATTAAGTGTCATTCGTTTTTCTGGCGAAGCTTCAATTGCCATTGCAATTAAAGCTACATAGCTATAAGGTGGCTTTTCCTGCGAAGAACCTTCCGTTCTGGAAATAAAACAAGGTTTATAAATAGAATTGAATGGTACTTACGTAATATTAAATGGTAATATTGTGTGCCTCGACATCATGTTGTGTGTAATATTGAATATATTTATCTAAATGTTTTCTTTTCGAAATATTAAACAAGATGAAAATTGATAAATAAAAAAACTCAATTTTTGCGGATAGAGGACATTCTTAAGAGAGACCACTTTCATACTGTATTACAATGTAGCTCATGAAATATACTAGATAATGTGAACAACAAAATGAATCAGACAGTTTGTTTGGTACCAGCAAATGTATATAGGCAACTATTTCGTTGCCGTCTCATTACACGTATAATATTTTGTGACACATTTTTGTTGTGTTTTTGGTGCAGAAGAAAATGTTATGTTCATGCTTCCGTGGCATTTCTGTCGCCCCATTTCCCGATGCTTGATGATGTGGTCGAGCTGAGCACACCCGTTCGGCTTGTCTCATCGATGCATCACGATTACGAATCATGACATAATCACACCTTCGCCTTTACTGTGTGATTTTTTACAATTACATGCTCGATTCTTTTACGAATTTTTATTTACAGTATGGTTGTCAATTTTGTTTTAAAAATTTAGCAGATAACTACACTAGCTGACAAAAGTTTTGTCACAAATGTTTTTTCGGGTCCAACTTTTTTGTGACTTGACCAAATTGGCTGATTTTTTGATATTTTATGTGAATCAGTGTTTAAAATGTTATAGTAGCAAAATTTGGTTTAAATTACCATATCAATTTCGGTACCACGCATTCCGTTTTCCCTCATATTGATAACAGCTTGCCGGGTGGCAATTCGAGTTTCTTTACGTGGAGTCATCTCTAAAATGTTGCCAATTACTGCTATTTTCAATAAATTATGAAAAAAATATAATTGAACTTTAAAAATTATTTAAAAATGCAGTGCAAGAAAAGTGCGTAATATCTTTGAGCTACGCGTTTTACGATAAACGCTTGTCACTGTAAAACGGATCATCGTAATCACAAGCGGGAATTTGTTAAATAATCTACAACCATATGAATCTATCATATCAAAAAATCAGCCAATTTGGTCAAGTCACAAAAAAGTTAAACGCGAAAAAACATTTGTGACAAAACTTTTGTCAGCTAGTGTATATTGTTTAATGATGTCTTTTTAAATTTAATCACTGTTTTTAATTGGAATAGTTTCAAACTAACCATGTTTATATTAATCCAAAGAATCCATATAACACCAAACTTTGAGGAAAATTAAGATCTAACAATTGTTAGAAGTTAAAAAATAGATCATTTCATTACAGCGTTCGGCGTGTACAGGTTCAATAAGTTATAATATAAAATTTAGTGTCGAAATATAAGAAGAGAATAAATTCATAGCTTCTGCTGACTGCTGGCGTGCTCTTGTAAATAATTACACGCCAAATGCACTCCACTGCCACGACTACTGGAAGTTTTGCAAAAAAAGTGTGCGCATATTGCAAAACCATGCCCTTCACTTTTTATTCAAATTCATTATTTTTTAAAGCGTAACTTCTTCGAATTTGATTTACTTTGTTATTTAGAACCGTTTAGAATTATTGATTACCCTAAAATTCCATAGATAAGAGCGGTTCATAGATAAGAGCGGTTTGCACTTTTACTCGAAAACAAAACATTTGTTTTTCTTGGTTGTTCTTTGTTGTTCAAAACAATGGTTCAACTTTTGATCTTTTTTTTTGCTTTTTTTGCACATTTTTTCAATTGTAATAATTTTAAGAGGATTTTTGAAAACGGGTCTAATGGATCTTTAGAATTATATGTTGTCTATGATAATAATCCTTTTTTATAACTGAAAAATACGTATCAAAAGTGTAAAAGCTTTCTAAAGACAACTTTTTTCAAACACAATTTTTTTCGGATTTTTTATAGAAATGCATGTTTATTAGGTAATTGCATAAATTATTTACTCCAAAGGCCAAAAATGATAAATTACCGAAAAAATTTTGAAGTTAAAAGCTCTCTTTACGAAGAAGAACAAGTGTTGGTCAGCCATTACCGCCTGACTATCTACAGAAATGCTAGGATTTTTGGAAGTTCGTTGCAGCTGAAGCCTTGTATGTATCCCCTTTCAACTTGGGAAATATTGATGAAGTTCCAGTCCCCTTTGATATCGTGTTGGAACGGACTGTTGCTGTGAAGGGACGAGAAAACATTAAAATTGATTCTACCGGACATGAGAAATCTAACTTTACTGTTGTGTTTGGAGTGACTGCTGCTGGAGAGAAACTTAAACCAATGCTAATTTTTAAGAAGAAGTTGATGCCAAAAGGACAATTTCCTCCCGATGTCATTGTGAAAACAAATGAAAAAGGTTGGATGAATCAGGAATTGATGAAACCATGGATCGTCGAAGTATGGAACAAAAGAGAAAATGGAGGATTGACTAAAATATTGCAACCCTTAGACGTCGGGATCAACAAACCTTTTAAAGACAACTGGGAACATGGCTGGGAAAAATGGACGAGAAATGAAGCCAAAGCAACTTACACAAAAATGGAATAAGGAGAAGAATGAGCTACGAAGAAGCTACATTTTTGGTTAGCGAATGTTTCCGAACCATTTCATATTATGTTATTCAACATGGCTTTGATAAAGCATTGTGTGATGTTGAAAATCTCAAAAACGATTTTGCTATGATGAATATAAACGATGATGAGGAAGTAGAAATGGAAAAAGTCTAATGTTATGTTTATGTTGCAACCCTTGTTATTGTTCAATAAAAACAAAAATCAAAAAAAATCAAAACAAAAAATGTGTTGTTTACTTTTATCGGTGAAATTAAACCGCTCTTATCTATGGAATTTTAGGGTAATGATGTTAATTTGTTTGAAGGTTCAAAGACGATTTAAGAATTTTTAAAAAACAAAGAATTCAAATAAAAATTGAAGGGCGTGGTTTTGCAAGATACGCAGTGTTCGTGGCAGTGGAGTGCAAATGTAAATAGCTATTTTGCGATTTTGAGTGCGTCTAAAACTTTCACGTCTTTTTAACAAAATATTTTTGGTAAAAATTTAATAATTCGTTTCTTAAACTATCTAAAAGCATTAACATCTTTCCAAAAAAGTTAGATTTGAGTACGTTTACTAACCTCATTTTGTTACCATACCAATTGCCGTTTAATTATTTTATATTTGTAGCTGTTGCTAATGAAATTTACTAGCTTTTTGAAAATCATATTAAAGATAATCAGGCAATGGTATTAAAATACAAATTCCGTATTTTTCCTAATTTCTCAGGGAATCTACCATATATGTTCATACCTATTTTATTTTAATGTATAGTTACACGCCAAATAGTGTAATTATTAAACAAGCGCAGTAAATGTTCTCAAGACGAACTTTGCGCTAAGATATTTATATTTTTGGGCTGTTTAGGATAAACCTGATTTTTGAAAACGAATTTGGAATCAGCGCGCCTGAATCTATCAATGTTCCAAGTTTCATCAAATTCTCAAACGGACGCTAAAGTGACTTCCCTTGTAACTAAATTGTCAAGAGCAGTGTTTTCTGGAAACGCCGTAAAAACTTTAAATCTCTCATAAAAAGCGGCAAATTTTTATTTCAATTTTACGTGCAGTTATCGATTTATTTCGATTGGAAAACTATATTGAGCATGTTCATATTTTAAATTTCAGGGCGAAAATGGAACGCATTACACAAACCAAGAAGGTGCTCATTTTAATCGAGGCCATAAGGTTATTTCCCACAATAATTGTTCGAAAAATTGCAAAAATATAGGCAAAAGAGCCGTTAGAATTTGATCGAAACTCTATTCAATATCATAAGCCGGATCGAATATACTTTGGAAGTGAAATCAATGGAAAGTTAAGCGAGAAGAACCTGCAAACGGACCAAGATGGTAGGAAACAGTTATGGACACACTTATTTATTATCCTTATTGTCTTCAGTTGAATCAGTGGAGGTTCCGGATGAAAATGAAAAAGATTATAAGGAACAATGAGTATTGTTGTTTCTACTGTGTTTGTTTCTGTTTACACTTCGTATTGCGGGTAATTTCACTTTTTGTTGTGCGTTTAATAAATATTTTTTGGTCTTAATGGTCTAAATATATTTACACGAAATTTCAGAATATAGAAGGGATAATGTTAGTCCTGTTAAGAACAAAATTAATTAACATTTTTAGCGAGAAGTTTGCTGAAATAGTGTTGTATCCTACAATTAAATTATTGCTACATACAGTATGGATGGATTACTGTAGTTTGTTTATTCATACAAAATATATGTTTTGCGGAATTTCTCATTTTGTATTGACACAATCTAATCATACGATCAACCTGCTTTAAAATAATTTGCGATGAAAATTATCAAAATCTTTTTAATAGAAATATATTCTCTCCATCTAAAGAGAATTGAGACACTTATTTTCTCGAATTTAGTAACTTCAGGTTACGTTTTTTGTATTAATTCCACTAAAACTTAGAACAAATGGATGTGCACGTTTTTTGGAGTAGTGCCGTAACACATAACACACGTGCTATAATAGTACCTTAATTGACACCTCTCGAATTCTTTAAACTCTTATGGACGAAACAATTCAGCTCTATTTCGTAAGACAATCCCAGTCATCTGGCAATGAGTTATATCAGCGAAGAATCATTCCACATTTATTGAAATACAAGAAAAACAATGGTTTAACTATTCATAACACTTATCTATATTTTCTTTTGTAAAATAAGAAGCTGTGTGCAAGAAATTATTTATTAAAAAAAAAATTACGATGATGGAAAATCATTGATAAACTAGGTTTCTAGGAAAGTGTAAATAAGTGTATGTAAGAATTCATAATGAAATCACAAAATTAATTAAAAATGCATATAATTTTTTAGTAAAGTTAATTTATCAATTATTTTCCATCACCTTTTTACGGAGGAAGCAATTAAAATCAAACTTTGCGTAAAATAAAATGCATTAGTTGTTATCTGCGTTCTTTGTGCATATATGCGGATTATTAATTGTATTACTTTTAAATTGAATATGATAAAATTGCAAAAAATACTTTATTTATAAATTAACTAAGTAAATTCTACAATATAAGTAGTGGTTATATATTTTAAGAGCTTAATTTAAAGTCAGGAAAATAATATTAAAAAAAAAAAAACAAAAATATGACAGCATCCGAGGATAGAACTTCCATAGATTCCATTCAGATTCCACATCACTACCACTCGGCCATCGAAGATAACACTACAACATAAGTAGATTTTAAGAGCTTAATTTAAAGCTAAAATTTTTTAATAGGGAAAATAATTAAAAAACAAAAAATGATCGCATCCGAGGATAGAACTTCCATAGCTTCAATTCAGAGATCCCAGATCACTACCACTCGCCCATCGCACCACATTTAAATAAGCAAATTAGATTGATGATTAGATGAGATCAATTAATAAATATTGAAAGTAAATCATTGGTCGTGATATTACGTCAAGATTTTGAACTTTCGCATCTTATTTTACGCAAAGTTTGATTTTTAATTGCTTCCGTAGAAATTTAAAAAATGTGTTTAAATATTGCAAAATCATCATTTTCAAATTTCGTGCGTGGAAAGAGGAAAGACAACCGCTATTTCAGCTATTGATGCTTAAGATTTAAACGAGCCCAATTGCGGATGGCGTGCGTGTATCATTGAAAAAGTAATTAAAGCAAAACTTATTTCAGTCATTCTTTAATGAGTCAATTGGTCCTCTAATATGACACGCCGAAATTGTTTTGTTTATATATGTTTTCCATTATTCTCCAACAAAAATATTAACTAGCCATTAAATGGTCGGTCTTAATTGAATTGTAATAAAAGAACGATGGCGGTTGTGGAAAAACTTTTTTACCTATCTCTCTACAAAAAAATTGGTCAGGGAAAAAGCGTTATTGTAAAAATTACAATCGTCATAATATTAAAACATCTCGAACGAACAATACCCGAAAACTTAATTCCATTGTTAGAACAAGTACAATACTTCTTCTTCTTCATAATCATAGTTTTTTTATTATCAAAAAAGGTAAGCAGTAAATTTTACAGCACCCCAAGTGTAACTGAAATTGGAAAACAATTGTTAAAAATTCGAATACATTGAAATCCATATTCGCTTTTTTTCTACCTATTGTGTCATTTAATGGCGCATCTCCTCCCACTTGATTCTCATATTCGGAATAAGCCATGCTTCTCCATAGTACAAACATATTATATAATATATATAAATCATCTTTCTGCCACCACTCATTATTCCAATACAAATCGATTGATTTCAAAAATCACCATTTTTCTCGTGTTTTTGATTATTTTTTGTTGTTCTTGGTTAGGTTGTTAAACCTCCCCTCGTTTTCTTTTTATGAAGTACCGCCCTTTAAGTAAATTCCATTGGTTTCATTTAAAAGTATCATCGTCTGCCATTTAACAATTTACCTTTTGCTAACTTGTCATCAAAATTTCTTCAATTTTCTCCTCCTCCAAACTTCTCCTCCTCCTCCTCCTTATGATTATTCGTCTTATCGTTTTTTGTTTAGATTCCAGTTAAGGTCGTTGAACCATGAAGTTATTCTTCCTACTATTTTTGTTATATCTCCTTGGTAAGTCTTTTTCGCTTCTTTTCAATCTAAACACTCGGATAAATCCAGCCAAATAATATTTCAACTATGATAAAAACACATTACAAATCTCGTTTTGATATGAATCGATTTTTTGATGTTTAATGGGGAAGGAAAAGCAATTCATTTGAATATATTATCGCCATTCAAAATTACAATCCCAATATAGAGCAAGTTTGAGATTTGTAAAGAATCGAAAGTTTTACAAGTTTGCGTATAAGTTATTCTTCTTTGGTTATAAACGCATAAAACCAAAACTTTTCATGTAAAATCCATTCCAAATAGCTTGTTCAATTTGAATGAATAAAAAACTGAATTGGATTTAACCTTAATTCTTTTTCAATAAATTATGAGACGAAAATAGCCGTAGTAATGTCGTTGGATGCTCAATTTTGATACAGCAAAAACTATTTAAGATAATTATTCGTATTCTACTAAAGCGCGTCAAATGAAAATGAACATTTTCTAATATTTCAATGAACTTTTTTAAGCTTACACGTTTAATTCAAGAATAATGTTCTCATAAATTTGTCGGGAACATTCTAAACTATATAAGATTATGCGCAGGCGTATTCCGTGCTGCGCTATAATTTTATAGTTGAGAGTAAGGCTTCACTTACGTCTGATCTACATCTTATGCTTTCTTCCTTTGGAGTGCTAAAGAGAAAAATCTTCTAATTATAATTTTTACATTATAGTTTTTAAAAAAAGTTTAAATCGATATTTATTATTTAGATCTTTTGCCATATGAAAAAACATATTTATCTGTTACACGACAATGGAAAATAATTGATAAAATTTATTTTTCAGGAAATTATATTTATTTTAGTTCATTTAAATATAAACTGATTTCCATTTACCTAGAAACTAAGTTTACCAATGATTTATTATCACCGTTGAACGGATAAACACTTTCTTGAATCTTGAGCGACCTCGATGATTCAAATATAACAAAAACATTAAATGGATTTGTTTTTAATTATTCATTAGATTATAGTCTTCGCCAAATTCGATTACCACCGCAAAATGTGGCGCACTTTTTTAAATATTATTTTTTCATTTAATTTTTATGATTATTGTTATTTTCCACAATTATTCCACTATTTAAACAACATCTAAAACATGCTCTTCCATTTATTTAAGCAAAAAAAGTATAGAACATTCATAAACAAGAAAATAATCATAAAATTTAAATGTAAAAATAATATTTAAAAAGTGCGCCACATTGGTAATCGCATTTGGCGACGACTATATATAAAAAATAATTTGATAAAATATCTTTAATAATAAATATACGATATAGATTATTTCATGAGACACTAAGCTCAATTAATAAACGCTTTAAATTATTAAATGTCTTTTGATTTTAAGAGCTTAAGAAAACCTTATGAAAGGAAACCTCATGGACCATTCTCTTCTTTAATGTCAGTTTTGACAAATATAATTTTATATATATATATATATATATTTATATATTATTCACCAAAATAACATTTAAGCAATATAAATTGTAAATGGTAAGATAGGGAATAAAATAAGATGAACATATGACTCCGCCAGAAGTCGGTCGCTCAAATATCAATAATTATATATATATATATATATATAAATAATATACCATCAAATATTAATGTTAATCTTTTTATTTTACTTTTTAATTTATCTATCTTTGCTGATTATTAATTGCAGTAAAATTGTCAAAAATCAAGAATTTTAAAACCTCATACAATTGAAATTCTAAAATATTTTGTATAATTTAAGACATATACGTGAAAATTTTGACGTAAAACTTGAGTAAATGACAGTTTAATTTGATATTCGAAGCCTTAATTGAGTCATTTACTTAAAATATCTATAATTCTTTAAATTGTTGTGGAAAATCTATTCATAACATGTGATTGACTCTCGCGATTCATTTCACTTTCTAAAACATTTTTAAAATTAAAGTTGTCAGTTTTACGAAAAAAAAGTTAAATATCTAACTAAACCACGATGAATTGTAAAAATAGACTCGTTTCGCTGATTTTAGAACTTTTCACTGTTATTATCACTGATTCAAAGAGGTACAATATCCCACAATTTTAATTTATTGATAAATAATTTATAGTTTTATATAAGACACGACGAATCACGTTATCATTTGGGTGTGGTAACCATGTCCATTTAATAAGTCAAAACGCTCACGCCAATTGAAAATGACGATTTTCAACTCGTCATAAGTACTACAAGGATAAAAATGGTAAAATCAAGATACTTTTTTGGCAAAACGCGAGTCTCATTGGCTCCACCTGAAAATTGCGTTTTTCAAATTTTTGACATAGTTTTCTATTTGATTTGACAGTTAATATTTCTTATGTATGATAATGATATCATAGATTTGTTATTTATTCTTTCATGGAATTCCTTAGATATTTACCGGCGGAAATATATTTTAATAATAAATCATTTACTTTACACTATTGTTAGGGTTATTCCGACATTTGAATTCCTTAAACCACCGCTCGCCGAATGAAATAGGAAAAACAAGGCTTTTCTAATTAAATACTCTCGTATTCTTCTAAGCTGATGACATAGATTAATATCAATCGCACCCCAACCTGCGTGGTAATAGAATGAGCTCAGTAAGTATGCTCAAATATGACTTTTTAGAAAGATATTAATATTTTTAGATAGTTTAAGACACGCTGAATTAAATTGTAACAATAACTTTGTTGCCATGAAAACGTAAAAATTTCCACACACTTTTAAATATTGACAAAATGTTCATTTTCATCGGGTATGGGTATGGTAATAAAATAAGCTCAGTAACCATGCTAAAATATAAATTTTTAGAGAGTTATATATATTTTTAGATAGTTTAAGACAAGCTTAATTAAATTATAGTAAAAACTTTGTAGCCATAAAGACGTAAAAGTTTCCACACACGTTTAAATATTGACAAAATATTAATTTTCATCGGGTGTGGGTATGGTAATAAAATGAGCTCAGTAAGCATGCTAAAATATAATTTTTTAGAGAGTTATAAATATTTTTAGATAGTTTAAGACACGCTAAATTAAATTGTAACAAAAACCTTTTTGTTAGAAAGGCGTAAAAATTTCCATGCGCGTTTAAAAATCACAAAATCGCTAACACCACAAAAAAACATGCATGAAAATTGCAAAATTATAATTCTAATTTTATGTGCAACCGTTTCGAGTTGAATTTTAAATATAATTTTGTTTTTTTTTAATTATACGAATACTAAATATATAAATAGTGGTCATTTTGTATTTGAGCCCACGGCACGCCAACTGGAAATAACGATATTCGGATATTTCAGCGCGTCTAAAAATTTTTGCGTCATTTTAACAAAAAAGTTTTTATTACGATTTAATTAAGCATGTCTTAAACTATCTAAAAATATTAATATCTTTTCAAAAAGTTAGATTTAAGCACGTTTGCTGAGTTCATTTTATTACCATACCAGGTGGCGTGCCACGGTTTAATTCTCAATAAAATATATTAATCTTTAAACTTGGGTGATTATTTTTTGATGAATGTTCCTTGGATTTAAATTATATTATTTAACTTTTTATTTGAAAAAAATGATTAAAGGAGGTTTGACTAGAAGAACTATCTTGTTTGCACATGCTAATTTTGTAAACATATCATTGACAAACATCTTAAACTGACATCTTATATATCTTATATTTTTATTTAAAATATGATTAGTTTAAATGTAACCTTCTAAATAATAATTGAGTCATAACTTGATCCTATACTATTTAAATGTTTCTCAAAGGGTCGCAAGAATTTTAACTTGAAACAATTTTAAGTGTTCTGTGTCACAAAATAAAACTTGTTTTATTTTCGATAAATTGAATCGATAGTTGCTTAGTTTATTTATTTAATTACTCATTATTATGTTTCTATTTAAATCAATGGTTCAATCTATTTTACCAGTTTTATTGGCCACAAAAATTATTCGAGTTTTCTTGAGCGAAAATGAGTAACGTTTGGGTAATAATAGAGAAGGTTAACAATTCTTAATTTGACGAATAAATTTATTAGAAGTGGGATTCTTCAAAAATTCATAAAATTTTGCAAATATTGTTTTTCAATACCGAACAGGCTAAAAAACTATAAATTATTATTTTTATAGATCCAAGACTTTGAAATTATTTATTACCATAGTAATTTTTAATAAATGTCTAAAGAATACAAAATTTAAAATATATAAATTAGTTTACACACCTTTTTAACATTTGAATTCTTATTAATGGACTTATAAATTCAAATTTTCTATTTTCTAAAGGTTCATGGAGTAATAAACGAAATTTGACATACAAATACACGCCAAATGGAAATACTGATTATCTTATCTTTACGTTTGTCTTACAATTATCACGTAAACTTTAGACAAATGTTTCCTAAGCCAGTTTGGCAGTTATTCCTTAAACTCTTTGAAAATATGAAAATCTTCGCAAAATAATAGATCATGGTTTTTAAGCTCGTTTTATTAGCGTTCCAATTGGCGTGCAAATATTAATTTATTAATTGTCCTTAAGATGGCGAGAGGTTCTCGTTTGGACGGTCATTCTTATTTACAAAATTATGGGCAGCACATATTTAAGCTGAATTGAGTGAGAAAAATTTTGTTTGTGGCCGTGTGGCCGTGTGGTCATTTTCTCTTCTTTTATTTCTCTTCCATTAGGCACCGATCTCTGAAAAGGACAATATACAATAAATAATTATTGGAAATAATGTACTAATATCTTTAAATTTATAAAATAATTAATATTATAAAATTTAGTTAACCAAATACACACTAAATGGAAATAATAATTTTCTTATATTTTCACTGGTCCTGCAACTTTTACGTGTAATTTTAAAAAATGTTGCATACCCCAGTTTGTCAATTTTTTCTTAAACTCTCCAAAAATATAAAAATCATCACAAAATTTAAGATTTTAGAACGTCTTCTGAGCTTGTTTTATAACCGTTTAAATTGGCGTGCAAATATTTAAAAAAATCGAAAAAAAAAGTTTTTTTAATAATAAAATATTAGTCGTATATATATATATATATACTATAAAATAATTATTTACAAGCAAATGGGGAATAAAAATAATCTTTTAGAAACTCTGTTCTATTAATTACAAAATTGTTAACAGTAGAAGAAAAATTAATATTTCTTTTCTTCCGCACACCAATTGCTCTTAGAAATGGTTGCTCGTTTGAGGAGTTTTAAGAAAATTTGCTGGTTAAATTTTATGACAATAATTATGGTTTTATGGTATTTTAAGGCAACTTAATTGCTATTGCTACGGTGAAATTTAAAAATGCGAAAAATGTAGTTTTCACTGGGTCGCACTTTCATTTCGGAACAAGATTTTACCATTTCAGACAAATTGTTGATCTTAAATATCTTAAATCCACTCCAAAAATACAATCAAATACTTGAGTTACACAAAACATTTTCTAATACCAATTGAATGAATGTTTAAAATTATTCTTATTTCAAGAATCGAATCGAATATTCTGTCAATCACTTAGCCCTCCAATCACCGACCGTTTCAAGTGTTTAACAAATGGATGCTGCGATCATCACGAATGGTGCCGTTTCTGGGCATCCATCGGAGAATGCAACGTAATTTTTACTTTCTGGCGTCCTTGAAGGCAATTTTCAATGTTTCTACAGGCGAATAAAGATTGGATGTCAGACAATTGCCAATTAGCTTGTGGCACATGCACAGCTCCTCCGGCTCCATTGCTCACCACAACCGGTTTGGAACGAACCGACGGATGGCGCTTAAATTTAAATGTTTAGCAGAGCCGTCGACCACAAAACCTTCTGTTCCAGCGTCTACGGATCCCATTCCGACGTCAGATTTGAAACCGGTTGGATCGTGCGCGACAGTGAAGGAACATATTTCGCAGGCTTCCGAGGTTCTCTTAATGCGAATTAGAAAGGGATTAAGAGATCAATTCGTTATTTTAGTTGATGAGCATTTCAAATCTTATTAATCCGGTTGAGGATAACTTTGGGAGAAACATGCTATCAATTGATGATATTACTAGAAGTGTTCCGACTGGATGCGTTCCACAGGTTTGTCGGAAAACAGTTCAAGAAAGTTACATTAAAAAACTTTTTGTATTTCTAACCTGTTATATTTTAAATCCAAAATCACAATGTAAAATTTTAAAAAATTCCACCAGGTAATTTAAAGAAAGCATAGTAGACTAAATCAAAACGTTTAAGATTTAACAGTAAAATATTATTTTGAGGGATTTGTGTAAAGCAATACAGAATTTAATTATACAAAAGCTGTAAATAAAAACTATTATCCTTCGGAAATAACAAAATTTCTTCAGCTTTCCGAAACCGGCGTCGACTGCAATAAGAATCTCTGTTATCATTTAATGTATCGTTCGCTGGACGGAACGTGCAACAACTTAGAAAAGCCAATGCGCGGAGCCGCGTTTCGGCCATTCATCCGTCATTTCCCATCACAATACGACGATGGAATGGGTGAACCAGTCTGTAAGAAAACTAATACTTTAGCTCCATTACATTTATTAAAAAGCTTCAATTAACATCACTCGACCAACGGCAAGAGAGGCGAATCGTGTCATGCTCTCCTCTGCTCAGTCCGTGGTACATGATAAGGTATTATAACATTTCAAATTATGTTAGTTTTCTATTCTTTATTAGTTCAACAATATGATGATGCAATGGGGACAGTTTATGTCGCACGACATGTCGAAAACCACTCTACAGCCATCGGCAAATTGCAAAACATGCACCCCGGTACCATCGAAATGCATGCCGATCACAATTGGCGACAGAGATCCAAACTTGGGGTGTTCAACTTTGCCTTTTCAATGAAGATGCTCGAAAAGATATTTGATTTTAGATTCAAGTCGAAACAATGTCTCAAGGTGTCAAGGTCTGCACCAATTTGCCGTGTAGAGCCGAGAGAGCAGTTAAATGAAAATACGGCTTATATTGATGGATCGATGATTTATGGAAGCTCGCCTAAGGATGTTCATAAGTTTAGAGATGGTCGCACTGGGTTTTTGAGGGTTTCCATGTTTAATAATCAGGTATTCGCACTTTTAATAATTTGGACAGCACGCCAATTTGAAGGACAATAAAATGAGCTCAGAAAGAGTGTTTAAATCTAAAGTTTTTGTGAAAATTTAATATTTCTAGGTAGTTAAAGGAAAATATGACAAACTCGCATAAATAATATTTTTGTAAAGTACACGTAAAAGATGTAAGACTAACGTAAATATAAGAAAATCATTATTTCAATTTGGCGCGGGACAGTAATCACTATTAACTCGGAAAACAAAATAATTTTCAGTAATTCTTAATTTTCTAGTTTTTTCACGTCTCAATATTGATCATTAAAAAATAATTAGAGAATTTCTGCACTGCTATAATTGAAGCCAATTACTAGAATATAACATTTGAAACGAAGGTTTCTTCTCAAATTGCGATGCGGTAATCGAAATAGTTTTAGATGTTTATTGTTTCTCTTACAATATGAAATTATATATTCTACAGTGAGATTATTAAAGTCTTATTTTCAAGTTATTGACAATTTCGTTTGGAATTTGTGAAACCAAGCTGGAATTTTGAAAAAATAAACTGAATGTTTGCTTCACGTTCTCATTAAAAAAGTTTCTTATAGGTTTATAATAATGTCGTTTAAGAATTTAAACGGTTGATTGATTATATTAACTCATTAAGCATGTTAAATTTTATATTTGGAGCGCCACATGCAACGATAAAAATAAAATTTTATTAACATTTTCACGCCAAATCGAAATTGCGATATTCAAACGTGTATAGAAATTATTGCGTCTTTATCACAACAAAGTTTTTATTGCAATTTAATTCAGCGTGTCTTAAACTATCGAAAAATATTAATATCTTTCTAAAAAGTCATATTTTAGCATGCTTACTGAGCTCATTCTATTACCATACAAGTTGGTGTGCGTTTTTGAAAATTTAAAACAATTTTGAGATAGTTTAAGACAAACATGATCAAATAATTTGTAAAATAGTTTGTAATTCACACGTGAAAATTAGCAAAAACGCATAAAGTTAGAAAGTTGTTATTTTTATAGACTATTTCAAATTTTTTGACGGCTGCGTTGCGAACCGCTGCACAGGAAGACCATTTAAAACTGAGAGACCCAAAGACAACTCTCTATTTTTATAAATGTCGCACCGTGCAGCGGTTCGCAACAGAGCCGTCAAAAAATTTGAAATAGTCTATATTTGGCGAGTATTTGGTTTATAAATAAAATTAAAAATTAATTTAAAGAAAGTCAATACTTTTCGTAGAACTCATAATTGGATTTCAGACACGAAATTAAATTTTCTTTCAATCTCTAAAATTAGGCTCACATGTTTACTTAAAATTAGTTAATGTTGGCTAGAATTCTGAAGTTAATTAATGAAAAGATAAATATCATTGTCTCAAGAAAGAACACATTAGGACGTAGGAAATTGGAAAGAAATATTTTAATTACATATTTGACACATTAAAGGAAAGTTTTAAGAATGTACTGCCCTTCGATCAATCAAAGTGTCAAAATCAGGAGAAATGTACAGCTTCATTCACGGCTGGCGATATTCGAGCAAATCTGTTTATTGGTTTATCATCATTGCACATTCTATTTGCACGAGAACATAATCGGTATGCTAATATATTAAGATAATGCATTTTGACTATAACTAATTGAAGAATTGCTCAAAAGCTGAGCTCCATTAACCCATCGTGGAGCGGTGATCGTCTATTTCAGGAGACTCGAAAAATAGTTGGCGCCGAAATCCAAAACATTCTCTACAAGGAGTATCTGCCAAAGTTGCTCGGCATACAATTCGAAAAAGTTGTCGGCGATTATAAAGGCTACGATCCGTCCGTGGATTCAACGATTGCTAATGAATTCACCACATCCGCGTTCCGTTTTGGACATGGTATGATCGAGGTAAACAATTGAAGTTACTTCATGGAAAACAAAAATTATTTGTCCTGTTTAATTGTTGTTCGCCACTCTTTTAATTTGTTCTGTGTAATAATTTAAACTGGAATGTTCTTTTATCAGTTCGGAAAAAAGAAGTTTCACTATTTTTTTTGAGGGAGAAAATTGAGAAGAAGAAGAAGGTAAAACAAAATAACTTTCAAGTAAAATGATTGACAGAAAATCTAATTCTAGAAAAAATCAGGAAGTTATTTAATAAAAGAGAGAAAGTTTTAAGTCAAAATGTGTTTTAAAACTTCCTCGTTATGTATGGGTTTTTAATTTTTCTCTTTTAGATTATAAGAAAATTCAAAAATTAGGTGGTTAATAAACCAACGGCACTCCACTGCCACAAGGTATGCCGCATGTTGCAAAAGACCGTGCACTAATTGAAAGAAAAACATACACTTCCCTTTTTCTTATTTTTTATTTAAACTTTTAATTGAAGCGTATCTTCATCGAATTTGAATAACGGATTGATCTTGAACTAAAGAATTGAACAGAATAATAAAGTAAATCAAATTCGATGAAGATACGCTTTAATAAAAGAATAAATAAAGCGAAAGGCGTGTTTTTCTTCCAATTGGTGCATGGTCTTTTGCAACATGCGGCATACTTCGTGGCATAGAATGAATCTTATAAATTTAATATTTCCTGAATTTGGAATTCAAGAGCAAAGGATGGCAAACTAGAAATAAAAATAAAACAAAAGCACTCCACTGCCACAAAGTACGCCGCGAATTGCAAAAGAGCGCGATCCAATTGCAACCACTTCTTTTCACTTTTTATTAATCTTATTTAAACTCATTAGCGTTTTAAACCTAACTTCTTAATATTTAAAAATTCTAAACGGTTCTAAACACCAAACCAACACTCCAATTCCACGCACCAATTGCACGAACATTATTATTATTATTTTCAATATTTTTTAAATTAATTATTGTTTAACAGAAGTATTATTTTAAATTTTATATATTGTTCTGAATAGTTTTTATACACTTCTGTTAAACAAAAATTAATAAATAAAATTTTAAAAAAATTAAAAGGCAGTGTTCGTGCACTTGGTGCACGTCATGTTGTATGGTAATCAAATGTGCTCAGTAAACGTGCTCAAATCTAACTTTTTGAGAAGATTTTTAAAATTTTAGATAGTTGAAGACACGCTTAATCGTAAAATAGTAATAACTTTTTTATTATAAACTCATAAAAATTTCCACGCGCGTTTAAAAATCACAAAATCGTTATTTCGATTTGGCGTGGGTATGGTAATAAAAAGAGCTCGGAAAGCATGCTCAAATCTAACTTTTTGAGAAGATTTTAATACTTTTAGATAGTTGAAGACACGCTTAATTGAAAAATACTAATAACTTTTTTATTATCAACTCATAAAAATTTCCACGCGCGTTTAAAAATCACAAAATCGTTATTTCGATTTGGCGTGGGTATGGTAATAAAAAGAGCTCGGAAAGCATGCTCAAATCTAACTTTTTGAGAAGATTTTAATACTTTTAGATAGTTGAAGACACGCTTAATCGAAAAATACTAATAACTTTTTTATTATCAACTCATAAAAATTTCCACGCGCGTTTAAAAATCACAAAATCGTTATTTCGATTTGGCGTGGGTATGGTAATAAAAAGAGCTCGGAAAGCATGCTCAAATCTAACTTTTTGAGAAGATTTTAATACTTTTAGATAGTTGAAGACACGCTTAATCGAAAAATACTAATAACTTTTTTATTATCAACTCATAAAAATTTCCACGCGCGTTTAAAAATCACAAAATCGTTATTTCGATTTGGCGTGGATATGGTAATAAAAAGAGCTCGGAAAGCATGCTCAAATCTAACTTTTTGAGAAGATTTTAATACTTTTAGATAGTTGAAGACACGCTTAATCGAAAAATACTAATAACTTTTTTATTATCAACTCATAAAAATTTCCACGCGCGTTTAAAAATCACAAAATCGTTATTTCGATTTGGCGTGGGTATGGTAATAAAAAGAGCTCGGAAAGCATGCTCAAATCTAACTTTTTGAGAAGATTTTAATACTTTTAGATAGTTGAAGACACGATTAATCGAAAAATAGTAAAAGCTTTTTTATTATAAACTCATAAAAATTTCCACGCGCGTTTAAAAATCACAAAATCGTTATTTCGATTTGGCGTGGGTATGGTAATAAAAAGAGCTCGGAAAGCATGCTCAAATCTAACTTTTTGAGAAGATTTTAATACTTTTAGATAGTTGAAGACACGCTTAATCGAAAAATACTAATAACTTTTTTATTATCAACTCATAAAAATTTCCACAAATTTGGCAAAATCGCTATTTCGATTTGCCGTGCTGGTGCGAAGTCTTTTGCAATGCGGCGTGGTTTAGTGGCCGTGGAAATTAAAGAGTCGCTCTGTATGCCATCCATAACATATAATTTTCAAGGAATTCTACAAACGCGTCGACACATCTGGAAACAACATCACACATGGAGGATTCGCTTTCGGTGATGGAGTCTTCAAATCCGGAAAAATCCTCTTCGAAGGCGGCATCGACCCAATATTGCGTGGCTTCATGACGACCGCCGTCAAACGACCACATCGCATGACGCCGGCAATAACTGAAAAGATGTTTGGTAGCACCGACCTTGGCTCGTTGAACATTCAAAGGGGTAGAGACCACGGAATCCCCTCTTACAATAAGATGAGAGCGTTTTGCGGCTCAAAACTTGCTGCAACTTTTGAAGATTTTGGCGACACAATCCTTGATAAGAACTTGAGAGCCGGATTAGCTAGGAATTACAACACAACTGGTTTGGAAATATACCTTCTTTTCCGAATTTAAATAATGTAATAGATGATGTCGACTTTTATGTGGGATCAATGCTAGAAGATCCAGTTGTTGGTGGCTTGGTTGGATCAACGCTTACTTGTGTTATTGGCGAGCAGTTCAAGAGGGTACGAGACGGAGATAGGTATACTAATTGACAGAGATTATGACAGAAACTTGTTACAGATTCTACTTTGAAAATCCCGGAATATTCACAAAAGATCAAGTAAACGAGATTAAGAAATCGAGCTTGTCTCGAATCATTTGCGATAATGGAGACAACGTTGAAATTCTGTCGCAAGATGCTTTCCTATTGCCTGGAAGTCAGTTGACACCCTGCTCAAAGCTTGAAGAAGTCGATCTGAAAATGTGGCGAGCGTTATAGGAAGATACTAGCTGACACTCTTAACTACCTTTGAAATAATTCTAGTCCGTTTTCGTCTTGTTCTTGTTTTTTTTAATAATAGTAATAATTTAATAATACAGGCATTCCGTTTATTTCAATATGCTCATTGTTATTATATGTATACAGACAGAAATCCATATTTGTGTATTTATGTGGCCAATTCATTATCATTTCTGTGATATTTACGAGAAATTTTATGTTATTAGATGTGTTATTATTATTAATATTAATAAATAAATTTATTTATATAATAAGTAATTTTTTGGGGAGATGCAGGAATCGGGAAAGTAATTGATTCAAGCAAGTCTTTTGAAGTCGTTAATTAGGGTAACAGACTTACTTTGGATACTTTGGTGTCCGAATCATTCTCGCAGTGAGAAGCGGACTAACTCTCTCCAATTTGAGCGGCTGCGCCGTGCCACTGTCGACCATGCAGCTCTCGTCTCCAGGATTTCTATCCGTCTTCTAGTGGATCTTGTCGTGGACCGTTCGTGGGTGAAGTTTGAGATCCAGAATTTGACGGCATCAGACCAGCGTGCTTTAGGTCGTCCTTTTGGTCTAGTTGATCCTCTGGGGTCCCATTCTGTTAAGCGTTTGCACCAACGGTCCACCGGCATTCTGGAAATATGACCTGCCCATTGAAAGAATATTATTATATAATCTTATAATATTTATTTCCTTGAACACATAAAATTGAAGTTGTTTCTACCGTCGTGGGATGTTCTTAAATCTAGGAAAAGGGGAAATTGCTCCCGTCGGAAAATAAAATGCATTTCCGCAAACGAAATCACGGATTATTACACCATACAATTTAAAATACTTCCTCAAACTTCAACGGATTAATTAATTAAAACAAAAGATGATGCGTAGCATACCTGGTAGAGGATTTGATTCGCGAAGAACTCTGCACTTTGCGCTTGACGGTGGCTTGACTGTGTTTTGCACGAAATTGTTATCAAAACACGTGCAAAACTGCCGCCAGCACATTCAATTCAAACCGAAAAAGTAACCAAAGTTTCATCAAAATTACACGAAGCGTCCTCACTCCAAAAAACAACATCAAATTTTAACAAAGATTGATGACGTGTTTACGCTATATAACAGGATGAGTCTGTTTTCATGCAAAAAGCATCTCGCGTCCTAACAGGAGCACTTTTCGTGCGAAACACAGTCACGCTACCGTCCAGCGCAAAGTGCAGAAAAGATGGTGAGGGTTCGATTCTTATGAGGGTTGGTATATTTGTATTAGTGATGCTAGTTGAATATCTCTATGTCGCTTTTTCCTTTTTTACTTTTAAAGATTTTTATGAATATTATATTATATAATTTATTAAATCAACATATACACTAGCTGACAAAAGTTTTGTCACAAATGTTTTTTCGGGTTTAACTTTTTTGTGACTTGACCAAATTGGCTGATTGTTTGATATGATAGATTCATATAGTTGTAGATTATTTTACAAATTCCCGCTTGTGATTACGATGATCCGTTTTACAGTGACAAGCGTTTATCGTAAAACGCGTAGCTCAAAGATATTACGCACTTTCCTTGCACTGCATTTTTTAATAATTTTTAAAGTTCAATTATATTTTTTTCATAATTTATTGAAAATAGCAGTAATTGGCAACATTTTAGAGAAGACTCCACGTAAAGAAACTCCAATTGCCACCCGGCAAGCTGTTATCAATATGAGGGAAAACGGAATGCGTGGTACCGAAAATGTCATGGTAATTTAAACCAAATTTTGCTACTATAACATTTTAAACAATGATTCACATAAAATATCAAAAAATCAGCCAATTTGGTCAAGTCACAAAAAAGTTAAACCCGAAATAACATTTGTGACAAAACTTTTGTCAGCCAGTGTATAATGATTCTCAACAATAATTTTTTAAAGCATAACATTTTTTGTTATTATTTGTTGCTTATTATTGATTCATGGAACTGATGGAAAGATGCAAACGGTTATTCGGACCCAAATAATGAAGATAATTAATTAAATGGTTGTACAGGTATGCTTCAACTCTTGGATGTTGGCGTCTTTGGTGGATTCAAGTGTATTATAAAAATTCAGAATAAATTATCACGGAGTATTCACGACTATGTGAGCCAAGCTTTCCAATACATCAAAGATCTTCAATCCTTCAGGTAACTAGTTTTTAGATGCTTGGTTATAATATGTTCATAGGTTTTGTCTGTAATTTACCGTCAGCTTTGTTCGCCGAAACTGCACAATTGGGTAAAGAGTGGATATAAAATCGATCGTCCTTGATCATTTTTTACACCGAAGCAAAAGTTTTATCAAAATTTGAGAGCCCGACCTAAAACACTTCCCTTGTACGATCCATTTATTACGAGTTTTTTTTACGATTAACCTTTTATAATAAATGTCTCTATTTGAATAAGCAATTACTACAGCACGCCAACTTGAAAGTGAAATTTTTCTAATAGTTAAAGCCTCACAAGCTTATACGTATTAATTTAAGAGTAACTTTTATAAGTATATCTTAAGATATATTTTTTAAACAATTTTTCTTATCGAAATTGTGCATCATTTTTGAAATATTGAGCAGACCCAGTGTCGATATATATATATATATATATATATATATCTTGAAAAGTATAAAAAATAATTAACAACCCAACATATTTCGCAATATAAAAATATTAATCCTTTAATGATTAAAAACTTGTTTCCGCGATATCAAGAAAAATGAAATGAATTGCGTAAGATAAAACATAATTTGAGGTTTTTTTTGAAATTTATCAATCTTGAGAAAAGACAAAGGCAACAGCAAGTTTTAAGTCGGATCCAGTTTTAGCTACTCGACGGATTCAAATCCATCCATTTCTGGCATTAAAGAAATTTCATGATATTATTTTACTCGCTTTTAATTTGTTCTAGTTTTCTGCCAATTTTAGCAGAAGGTATTTCAATATTTGTTATTTACGGAAATGTTGTATTTAAGTATATCGACTAGAAGAAGTTCTTCCTAAATATCATCCACGGGAAATTCGAAGAAGACAGCCGAATATATTACAGTTAATAGGTTGATTAGAAATTTATATTTTCACAAAAAATGTTCGAATTTATTGTTTCATAATTTTTTAGGACCATTAGCATTTGGTCGAAAAGATGGAGATGATACAAAGTATAAAGTCCCCATGATTGGAGAACTCGGTTATGGGGATGTTAATCAGATCACTGCAAAGTTTACACCAGGTTTGTGATTAGAGATAAACAAAATATGACAAAATGTGTGTTCAGAAGGTACCGAACAGCAGAAACCAAACGGTGGAACATTCCCACTAAACGAAGACGGAGCTCAGCTTGGCTACATGAATCATGAAACCACGATGGGTGAACGAGCGGGCTCTAAAGGAAAGCTTTCCATCGGCGGGGTTGGAAATTTTGAGGTCAACGACATTAACGAACAAGGCACTGGAGTTTTAGACTTTTCCAATGCTTGTAAGTAAAGTTTTCAAGATTTCAACTCGTCATATTTCATTTCAAGTATTCCCATTTTTACAATTACCATCGACTAAGAATGAATCAGTCAAGGAGGAGTTCACTCAAGTCGATCCAACATATACCGAATATTTCTATCCAAAGCCGCGAAGTTATTTGAATCCCAATGATGACAGCTACAAGATGATATTAAACGAGCCAAATGCTAAAGTGCAGAAGAATCCGTTTAATAGAGACAGCGAAAAGCTGCCGAAAGATGTGCCATCGTCGCCATTCGCTGCAATCAAGATCCGACCAAAATACTATTCGGTTAAGACGGAGACTGGAAATGAGAAAGAGGGGTTTATTGCACAGAGCGGAAAGCAAATTGATCCCGATGAGCTTAAAGAACAACCAAAAGTTGTTCCTTCTCCTATCAATGAAGCGCTGTTGAGTGCGTCGAAGAAGGTAGCGTTGGTTTCGGAAAGAAAGTCGATTCATGATATTGGATTATCGGACAATGAGATTTATGCATTATGTGCTAAGTTTTCTGCAGTTGCAAATAAGGTTTGTTTGAGAAGATTTTAAATGATGAGAGGATAATGTTTTGATTTTTATACAATAATATTGCACAATAATTGCTTTAAAAGGGAGAATACACTTCAAAGCTTTTTAAATTCTTTAAATAGTTTTTAAATTTTTTCTCTCGTCTAGATACACATTCCATCCTATGTGATGGTCTTTTTCCTTCGGTACGAACATCTCTGCCACAAAGTCTTACAAAAAAACGTGGAAAAATTTACACAAAACAGTTTTAGAAAGGAGAAAATAAAAAATCACGTCAATCCTTCTAAAAGGTAGAGCAGTTGGACGCCTTCGCGCTGTGCCTGAGGCCATAGACAAAGTACACGAACGTTGGGACACGAAACATCTTCAGATGAAAGGCTTAGCCTTAGGTACCCAAGCCTAATTCGCTGTGATAGCTATTGTTTCAGCTACATACCGCTATGTATTAAATTACTCTACATAAATGTTGCAACCTTCCCCTTCATATTCTGAAACACGGACACCGTTCGTGTCCCAACGTTGCTGTACTTTGTCTTTGGCCGTGCCTGACACGCATCTAAGCGCGCATTTGGCGCGAATTTAAATTTTTATGTGGCGATGCCACACACACGCCAAATTATCACGACGATTTTGCATTATTTAAAAGTATTTTATTTATATCTATGTGATATTTAAAAAACTAATTTTACGTCAATTTCAGCTGCTTTCTTTAAGATATCTCTGACACTTTAAATTTTGAAGAAATTTTGGATTTGAATGACTTTTCTGAGGTTCCTAGATGAGTATGAGACGATTATTTCGATAATATATAGATATTTCCTCTAATTAATATATTATTAAGCTCCTAATTTTATTTTGTTTAGTAGCTCTTATACACTAGCTGACAAAATTTTTGCCACAAATGTTTTTTCGGATTTAACTTTTTTGTGACTTGACCAAATTGGCTGATTTTTTGATATTTTATGTGAATCAGTGTTTAAAATGTTACAGTAGCAAAATTTGGTTTAAATTACCATGGCAATTTCGGTACCACGCATTCCGTTTTCCCTCATATTGATAACAGCTTACCGGGTGGCAATTGGAGTTTCTTTACGTGGAATCATCTCTAAAATGTTGCCAATTACTGCTTTTTTCAATAATATATGAAAAATATATAATTGAACTTTAAAAATTATTAAAAAATGCAGCGCAAGAAAAGTTCGTAATATCTTTGAGCTACGCGTTTTACGATAAACGCTTGTCACTGTAAAACGGATCATCGTAATCACAAGCGGGAATTTGTAAAATAATCTACGACCATATGAATCTATCATATCAAAAAATCAGCCAATTTGGTCAAGTCACAAAACAGTTAAACCCGAAAAAACATTTGTGACAAAACTTTTGTCAGCTAGTGTATACTTTTACGTTGTTGTGGATAAACGGGGTATTTTTGGATTTCAAACCGATTTTTTACCTACTTAAACCATTTTGTGGGTCATAATTTTTTGTCAGTATACTAATAAAGCCATGACGAATCTATATACAAATTTTTATCAAAATCTGAGATGGAGACCTAAAACACTTCCCTTGTTAGAAAAAGTTAAGGGCTTTGTTTTTGCTATTTGTCCACGCTTTTTTGTAAGATTTTCAGTAGTCATAAATATATTCCACCATATATTAGTTGTTTGATTAGCAAATATATTTCCCTGTTTCAGCATTGCTATAAAAATAAGGTAGAAGACCAATACCTGGAGCGATGTCGCGGATACCAAACCGACTGTTCGCAATACATTGCCAAATCAAAACCTCTCGGAGCTGTGGCGAATGCATTCAATTCCGGAGTCGGTCTGACATTTTATGATTGGAGCGTCAATGGGATTCCCTACTTTCCTGTGAACGAGGAGGGAGGAGTGGGCAATGGTCATCACGGAAAGGTCGATTTCGGCTCATGGGGTGGTGGCTATTCGGATAATGTTGGCGTGCGAGACTTTTGGTCACAGACACAAGAATACGGAGCCAATTGGTATGAAGGTAAGTGTTCATGTTTTGTGAAATCCGCTCAAACGTTTTTTGTAGGCATGTATGGATACAAAACCGGATGGAGCATTCCAATTGTTCAAGGCGTTGGGATTGAAGGTGGACAAGGCGCCCAAGTTTCCGTACCATTGAAAGAAGGAGATCTCGGCAAACCGATTAGTGTGACGAACGGATATCACGTCGGCCCCTATATTGGTCTCGCTGATCGTTTTGGAATAGATTGGCTCAACGGCGGTGTCTCATGGAATAAGGTTGAATATTTACAATGTTTAACAAAGAATATTGTTTTTGCAGGGCTTCGCTGTACCTTTTGTAGGAATCGGAGTCAATTCAGGAACGTCGGTTGGATTCCCATCAGTTGGTCATATTATGAACCGAATGGGTTTGAATGGTGTTGAGACTTTGAATATGATGGCGAGAGCTGCGGCGGATGAGACTGCAAAGACTATTCAGTCATCTGCACAGTCAAGTCATTGATTATTTCATGTTCTATAATAACAAATAGTAATAATTATTAATAATAAATATAAGGCAATAAATCATTTGTAATCACAATGTGTTATAAAAATTCTCTTCTGGCATGGGCCACGGCAATTTGAATGTATTGTAACCATTCTTCTGCGTTTTTTTCATCTTTTGCCTGCAAGAATTATATTTTAAAATATTTAAATTATATTAAGTAAACGTTTCTTTTTTATTCATTAAAGAACAAGCATTATTCTAGGGAAAAATACTACGATTCTTGCAATTCTGCTACAAAAATTTTGTGGTTCTACCCTTTCACGAGTTTCATTCTATTATGATTATTTCGTCTTTCATGAAAAGAAGCTTTCTGTAATGTGGCATAGGGATTTTTAATAATCGAGAGAAAAACATTCCAAATACAGTATAGTCTAAAGAAAAGGCCAATAATGAGAAACAAGTATGGATTGGCCTGTGGAAGTGTGGACAGAGTGGCCGAAGAAAATCTCATAGAGTTTTATTATTTTTACATTCCCTATTAAATTCACCTCATATTTTATCGGGAAACAATTTTCTTGCAATCGAGTTACCCGGACAACAACATTGAAATAGAGGAAACACATTTATTGTTGTCTATTTGCCAAAAGGATGGGGGGACTAGAAAAATGTTAACCACTAAAAGTTCGTCTTTTATTTTTAGCTTTTTTAAGCTTTATTATTCGGATTCTCATTAAGGTAAGTTAATTATTTGTATATAAAACAACTGGAAAAAATTATCTGAATGTATTAAAATAACTTTAAAACAAGTTATAATCATTTTTAATGTTTCTTTGCTACATAGAAGTTTTAAACTGTTATAAAAAAATTGTGTTGGAAATGACAGTGAAAAGTAAAATATAATCTTATTGAGAATTTTATGCTGATTCAGATGAAACGCATCTTAAAATAAGCATGATAGGAAATTAATTATTTATAATCAAATTAATGAAACAGCAAAAAATAAAACTATAGAGAATCATTATTTTTTGTCACCAATACGTTCAGATAATTATTCGAATTATTCTAATACAAATTAAAACTTAATTAAACTTGTATACATCAAGAAATCAAAATATTTTACAAAATAAAAAAGGTGACAACAAATGTGCCTGCATTGAAAAAAAGCGTCAATACATATTCTGTTGACGCCAGTTTCGAAGCGGTCCCGTTTTTGGAAATTTTTTTCAAAATTAAGTTTGAACCACATTATCTTTTTACTATGATTATAATTATAATAGTCTTCAAACATTTTCTTGTAGGACAAGTTCAGCTCTACAAAATACGTCAATTTTATGAAAATCTATAATGGGAATCCATAGATACAAGCTCCCAAAATGCTCCGAGTACTCCTATTTTTGTTATTTAAAGGATAGAACCAATTATTTTTGCAATGTGAGTCTCGAGTTACGTTTTCCCCAATAGAGTTTTTAATGGGGAATCCTGATTTTTTTATGGGAAACCCATCGTTCTTGCAATCGGGCTCAGAAGGGACGCGAAATATGATCATTCAAAACAATTTATAAAAAGTTTAACAATAAAAATAAAAAAAGATAAATAAATATCAGCTAACAATCTTTAAAGCACACTAAATCGTCGATTTTCCCAATTTTTTAAAGTTTCTTTTAAATTTTCACGTATAAAACAGACAAAATTACTTCCGTGCCTCAGCTTTATGAAAAATATGTTATTTAATAGTTATTTATAAACAATAATAAACCAACTTTTAATATAACGGTAGTGTTGTTTGTTGTGGCGATTTCAAAAACTTTTCTCAACGACTTCCTTGACTTCTTCCCTCTTCCAAGAGATTTCACAGATCGGATCGATCTTAAATCAATAGCTGGAAGTAATTCAATGGAATCATTCTAAAAAAGTAAAGACAATGATTAAAGTTATTTTTCAAAATATATATTACCGCGGCTTCTTTAGAACTATAATTTAAACCGGTCTGAGATAATGTGAAATATTTCGTATTCCATTTTTTCAAGAACCACCACCTTCCTTCAAAATTATTTATTTTTTAATTATTTATCCAGTTCGTTTTACCTTTCTTTTCTTTTAACTTTCCTTCCAGGACCTTGTCATTTGCTGAATCTAATGCAAAATTCCGAAGCTTTTCGGGATTTCCACAGCTCATGCAACACCAACATTCGAGGCTCTGACTATATTGGAAACTTGTGAATATTCCTGATTCTTCAAGTTCTTTGAATAGTTTTTCCTGGTCTTTTCTATTTGGAAACGAGCGAGTTATTAGAGTATCGAATGGGATTGACTTTGTTATTGATGAGGGAAGAAACTTCCAACATGTTTCCAGGATCTGTAACAATATTGGTTTGCTTTTTTTCTTGTTATTTTAATAAAAACCTTGTATTGTTGTGAATCTTTTCCAATAACTTCATCGTACTTTGTAATTGCATTGCATTCCATTTGTAGAAACATTAAATGAAGCCACATTGTCGCTAATTTAGTTTTAAATGCAAAGTAGTAATCATTTGAATATGTACAATAAGGCGATGATTGAGATTCACAAAGAAAATGAATTACCATTCGTCGTTTTGAGCCTAAATCAGAATTTTGAAATATCACTGTAATATAGGTTTCTCATTTTTTTTAAAATTATCGAAAGATACAGTATCTGTTGGGTTTAATACATCCCAGCTATAGATGATTTTTAAATTATTATTTTTAAATATATTTGCACTCCACTGCCACGATCAATGCGTACTTTGCAAAAAAGTGTGGACAGATTGCCAAACCACGCCCTTCACCTTTTATTTAAATTCTTTGTTTTTTAAGGATTTTAAAATCATTTTTGAGCCTTAAAACAACTTAATAAATCATTATTCATTAATTCTAAACGATTCTAAAAACAAATTAAATTAAATTCGAAGAAGTTATTATTCTAAAAATATAAATAATTTAAATAATAAGTGAAGGGCGTGGTCTTGCAAGTTGACCACACTTTTTTGCAATATACGCATTGTTCGTGGCAGTGAAGTGTATTTGTAATTTAAGGAATAAAAATGTTACAATTACTGTGAGCCACGGTTCTTCAAACTTTCAAGAAACAAGAGAGCAAGCCAGCACGCCAACTGGACGGATAATAAAACAAGTTCAGAAAAAACTGCTCAAAGCCACTATTTTGTGACTTTTTTACAATACTTTTATAGAGTTCTCTGTGAGCACCTACAAGGCTGTGCTCATGATATGTTGTAGAGCTAAAAATTCTGTATAAGATAGTCTAACGGCAATTTCTCAAAATGAGCACATTCCTCTACAATGGAGCATCGAAATGTCACATTGAAAAAATTTTCCCAAAAGTTTTTGCTGAGTTTCTCGGCTCTATGAGCTCGCAGTGCGTTGTGCTCAGGCTCATTTTATAGAGCTTGATGCGCTGAACACAGTAGTGCAAAAGAACTTTTACGAAAAGAGCTTCTTACGCCCAAACTGGAGCATCGACCATGTGCAAAAAATTACCCAAATTTTCGACGACGAATTTCTAGGCTCTATGAGCACGTAGAACGTTGTGCTCCGGGTATTTTAGACAACTAACACTGCTCAATATGATAGTGTAAAAGAAATTTTACGAAACGAGCTCATTTCGCTAAACTGGAGCATCGAAAATGCACAAAACATGAACAATTTTTTTATTTAGTTTTTACCGAAAACTTACTTTTATTTCCTTCAATTGTACATTGAATTGGAATCGGAAACTTTGAATTTAATTCATTAATATATTGACAAATTTTATTGCGCCTATGGTCAACAAACTTGTACACTAAGTCGTTACTATGACTCTGCAATTATTTTTAAAAAATTGCATTAATTTTAAAATATTTTGGATTCTTACCGCAACTGTGTCAGATTTATTTTTGGTCGTGATAGGGCCGGGAAATGCAGGAAACGTTGTTTCCGTCGATCCAACTGGACATCGATTTATTTGGCGACTGTTTTCACTCATTTGAAATGGAATAATGCTCTTTGAACTGGATGGTGCAGCAGATGCCAATGACTGTTGACTTATCTCGCTTGCTATCGCAAACCTGCGGGATGGGATGGATAAATTAAAAAATCGAAATATCAGTTTACCCATTCGTTCGTAAGCTAGTGCTTCCATGGCTCTTACGACTCAATGAACCACTCGATCGAATATTTTGATATTGCATTGCTAAGGAATGAGTATTGCGGTCCAATTCTTCGACGACTGGGGTATGGCGTGGGAAACTGTTCGAGCACTCCTTGTTGAAGTTTTTCGATTGTGACTCGCTTTGTGATTTCGCCTTGCTTGTTGACAGGATTCTATCGATTATTCGATTGGAATTAATTGTTTCAAAGTATGGAATGTGTTTTTGTAGAGATTCAGGGTAAAGTGCTCCGATTTCTGCAAAAAGTTGTTATTAGCACCCCAACTTGTATGTTAAGAGAATGAGCTCAGCAAGCATGCGCAAATATAATTTTTTAGAAAGATATTAATATTTTTAGATAGTTTAAGAAAAGCTTAATTAAATTGTAGTAAAAATATTTTTGTTATAAAGACGTGAAAATTTCCACAAACGTTTAAAAATCGGAAAATCGCTATTTCGATTTGGCGTGTATTAGTTGTTCTTATTTTAAATACATAATTTAAAAGTAGAAGAAATTCATGTCTAAACAAGAATATCAAGAAAGTAATTTGCACCAAAACATTTTCTCTCCCAAACGTTGCGTCATTGCTTTTCAGCGATACTGTAGATATTAAGGTCGGTAAGCTTCCGTTTCAATTTTTAATCATTTTAATTCTCGCTACTTGAAATATTGACAGTTTTAATAATTGATCATTTTTAACTTATAGTTATATGGGGAATTTTATATTTATTTTATTGGAAGTATAGTATACTAGAACTCCAATGCCAAGAAACCGCGCCTCATTGCACAAGACTTCGCACCAATTGCACGAATACTTTATTTTAATATTTTATTTATTGATTATTGTTTAACAGAAGAATTATTTTAAATGTTATATGTTGTTTCGAAAGTTATAGTAGATATAATAATTTTGTTTATACTCTTCTGTTAAACAATTATTATTAAATAAAATATTGAAAAAACAAGTGTAGTGTTCGTGCAATTGGTGCGAAGTATTTTGCAATGCGGCGTGGTTTCGTAACAGTGGAGTATACTATGATTATAGTATACCCACACTAAATCTCCCTTTTATTCATTTGCTATAATATTATCCAACAATATTATCTTAAAATTTTACGAAATTATTCATCTATTTAATAAAGGACTAAATCGTTTTTTTATAAGTTTTAAGTACCTTCAATTTCATGAAAAATAGTTCTTTGTAGTTGTGAGTTGTCGGAATTCATGCGCGACATCATTATAAGCTCATCCATTGATTCAGCAGCAAGGCTTGATGATAATCGCCCAATGTTTGCAATTATCTTACAGATCGTGTCGCGATTGTTCAAGTGTTCATTAGACTGTGCCGCCAATTTAAAAGTTGACAGAAATGGAGCCAATGCGTTCACTCTATCCTATAAGAATATTTTATAAATTCTTTAAAAAAAACGAATTACCGTGTTTATCAGCGACATGTAAATATTTAATAGTGCCGTTGAGAGACGAGGCGATAATAGATATCCGTCGAATCTTGGAAGATGTGGTATGAGCACCTGAAAAATTGAATTTTCGTAACTCATAATTCCTGTAGAGAAACCTCTGGCTTGGCCGTGGCAATCATAGACATGAGATGGAGAAGGGATAGTTTTTCACTAATATCCACCGAGCTGGATTGCAGAATAATTACCAGGTTTTTCAAATGAGCATGAAATGGCTCTTTGTTCTCGCCGTAGATTTGTGGCAGGATTTTGATTAGCGCGTAGTTTCCCAGACGCACGAAGTCAATGATTTGAAGAGCGTAATAGGATAGAGTTTTTCCGTTGTGGATTGCTGCCAAGCAAACATAGCTTGTCGCATTCCGAATGAGCTCTTGATTTTGACAGCCGAGTAGATTTAAGGTCGATGGCAAGGCGACTGTCATCACGTTTTTGTTCCCATAATGCTGGAAAATTTTTTTTAGGTGGCAGACGCGTTTAGATGGTTTCATGTATTAAGGCAAATTGTGCTAGCTTTGTAACTTTAAAAATGGAAAGAGGGCAATAGTTAATCACTATAAAGATTCAAAAATTCTATGAATTAAAATATATAAATCTAACACACGAAGAGCACTTTAGACGACGAAGAGGACGGCCGAGAGAAAGATGGACAACAGCAGTCAAGGAGGCGGTGGTTAAATTCGTAGACCTGGAATCAAGAAACTCCGAAACCGGAAGAAGGCGCATCGGGATCTTGCGGAAGAAGACAGTCTGGTCAATAATGGCGCGGGCTTGTCGACTCAAATGGCGAGAGATAGTTCGCGTTGGTAGCTGCTGACCATACGAACTCCAAAGTATCCAAAGTAAAGTAAGTAAATCTAACAAGGGAAGTGTTTTAGGTGTGGCTCTCAGATTTTGATAAAACTTTGAAAAAAAAAGCGACATAGAGATATTCAACTAGCATCACATATACAAATACACCACCCCTCATAAGAATCGAACCCTCACCATTCTGTTCCGTGCCCATCGCTCTACCACTGCGCTATTGTACCACTGTTTCGCAAGTCAATAAAATCATGATTTATAGAATGATCGCGATTTTTTCGATTTCATCCCATTTTTTACCCACTTAAACCGTTTTGTGGGTTCTAATATTTTGTCAGTATACTATTTGGATCATAAGGAATCTATCTGCAAAGTTTTATCAAAATCTGAGAGCCCGGCCTAAAACACTTCCCTTGTAAGATTTAGTGAAGAGAGAGAGAGAAGTGATAGAAAAGGAACCCTTTAAATATACGAAGGGTTTTTTATTAGAATTATCAATTTAAAATTTAAAAATTCAACAACAAACAAGGAATGATAAGAAGTAATTTTAATGTTTAAACAACTATCTATATGTAGGAAGGAAAGAGGAAATAGTTATATCTCGCAAAGATTAATTATTATATCCCAGAATCTTAAATAAAAGTATTATCGAGGGAAGATTTTAATAAAATATTAGCACGAATTCAATTAAAATTAAAGATCTTACCAGAAACAAACATGACAAGATGTCGGAAGCAATCTTACAGTGCGGCGAATCTAGAGTCACCCCATTCTCATTAATAACGATCAGCGGATGCTGCGTGACACAATTCAGCAAATCCACCAACAGTGGAGCATAATTTGAAATGCTTCCAGTGTCACGGATGGCAGAGGAGACCCTGGCTAGCACGATCTCAACGACGCTCTGATCTGTGCTATTCGTTGAATAACTCGGCGAGTTGACGATCTCCTTCAACTGCGCGAACGTGGTGCTCTGCAACAAGTTCTTGTTGATCATCCATGATTTTTGCTCACAATTTCCGTAATTATGTCATAGTTGCTGATGGAGAAGAGCTGACCGGAAGCGTTCAGTTGACGGTGGTACAATAAGCAGTACAATAAATTGTGCATGGACCACTAGAACACAATCCGGCCTCTTAAATAATGCGGTACAAAATGTGGTTTAGGGTTAATAATACGTACACAGTGTCTTGGTTTGAGTGAACATTATTATTGAACAATCTTTCTCTCTTTTAGTACAAAGTGTTTTGCAACGATCTTTTGCTGCCAGCCACCCTCGCTTCATACTCTATCGACGGAAAGAGGACTGTCCGCAGGAGCGCATCTAATATGGAAGAACAGTTGGTGAATGAAGAGAACGTTGAATAGACAGCATAGCGCATTCGGTGGTGGATCAATCAACGCAAATAAATACCTTATTGGACGTACGCATATTTAATGAGTCAGCCTCATTTCGGTCGTCTGCGTCTATTGATCGCCTCTTTTTCGATGACACCATTAGAAAAGGTTAATTTGTAATCGATTGGTATTAGGTAAATTAATGGAAAAACGTTGTGGAGCTTCTGAAAATCTATCTATCTTCGGTTTTAAATACTGTTTAAATTGGCGAGTTATTCAAAATAAATCTCACAACTTGGGTTAAATTAATACGGCGGCACGCCAACTGGAAATTACGATTTTTCGATTTTCAGAGTGTCTTCTTTGTGACAATTTAAATAGGATTTTCTTAAGCTATCTAAAAACATTAATATCCTTCTAAAAGGTTAGATTTGTGAACGTTTCCTGAACTCATTTTATTACCATACCAGTTGGCTTCCTGCGGTAACTTGAAAGAACTTTTTCGAATAGTATATATATATATATATATATTAGTTCATAATTATGAGTGATTGAGATTTCAAGTGAAAGTTTATTGTTTCATATTAAAATACTACCTCACACCAAATAATTTTTATTTCATTTCTCCTGCAGTTAAATTGCATAACTGCATGCGGCAGTTTGCCAGCCCAAAACTTTAAGCATTTTTAACGGCTCGAATGAAATTATTTGTAACATTTTTCCCTCATATATACAAATAACAGATGCTTAAATACTAAATAATCATAAACTTGTTTAAAAATAAACCATCTACAATGGTTCCCAAGCGGGACAAAGCTCAACAAAATCAACACGTCTTCATGGAGAAATATCTTTATTCAATAACATGCGATTTTTTTCTAACCTATATCATTAGAATCCTTGGATCATTCTGATTCTAATGATACCGAAAAACTTAAACATTTACCACTTCATTATCGAGTAATATTCAATTTTCCGCGACACCCTGCATGAACTCCATTCTCTAGTCGATCTTGTTCGATCCAATACTTATATCCTATCGACTTGTAGCTTAACTAGACATCAATTATTGATGAATTCACGAATTGGTGACTATGTACAATCCATTTCTGAAAACATATACTGGAAATCTGAATAAATAATAACGGAGTGGGAATCGAGGGGGTGGTCAAGATCGAAGGGAAGACCGAAAGCGCGCTGGTCAGATCAAGTCAAAGTCATGGTTGCACGTTACACTCACCATCGCTCAACTACGCGGACCCTAAGAAGAAGAATTGGAATCCTTGAAGGAAAAACGGCTTGGTCTACGTTGGCAAGGAAGAGCCGTTCGGAATGGGTAGGAGTTAGTCCGCTTCTCCGCTGGAGAATGAGTCGGGCTCCAAAGTATCCAAAGTAAGTAAGTAAAAATGTGCCGCATGCAGTTATGCAAATTAACTGCAGGGGGAATGAAATAAAAATAATTTGGTGTGCTATCTCGTTTAATAATTAAGCAAAAATTTTAGCCATCACACCGAATCGAAACGATATTTTCTTATTTTCACGCTTGTCTTACAACTTTCACGTTTACTATACACAAATATTGTCTAGGCCAGTTTGTATGCGACTCCTTAAACTCTCTAAAAAGTTGAAATCTTCACAAAATATTAGATTTGAGAACGTTCACTTCATTACCATACTACTTGGCGTGAACCAGGAATGTGCACCTGTTAAACAGATAAACAATAGAATAACTTATTTTCGCAAAGTACAATTATCATGGAAATTTTTAAAAACGTCCAGGTAAAACCTCGAAGACTAAAAATTTATTGTTATTAAACCCACATTTAATGTAAATAACAAGAAAATGGTAATTCTTCAAAGCCTATTGTTTCAACAAGGTCGCTTGTGTAATTTATTGTAATACTTACATTTATATATAAACTCTTTAGCCAAGCTTATGACATCAAATATTTTCATAAATGTACCGTGTTTCTATTTCGATCCTATTGTTAATATCTTTTATAATAAATATTGAACTTATTGCGACCGATGATAGGTTAATACCTTTCCATTATATAAATGATAATAATAATATTTTTAGCCTCCATGCACTTCGTGTATTCGATCTTCCGGAAGAGGCACCAAGAGCGCGGATGATCGTTCTCAATTTCAGCCAGTCGAAGGAAAGAGTAAAAGTTCAACACAAAAACAAAAAGGTACAACGATTGACGAATAGATTCCAACAAGAACATAATTATTGTAGGCTTCGAAGAATGACGATTTCACTCGATTCCAGTTGGGGAAACTATCTGATGAAGAAATGAGGTCGAGTTCTGAAGTTAAACACGAAGCTCTACGTCGTCTACGACGAATAAGACCTGGTTTTTAGAAAAAAAATGTTTATAACTCTGCAGCATCTATTAAATAATTTATTTATTTATCAACATATGAATAATTATTATAATAATATTTACATCTTCGATCTTGTGAGCCAATGATCAGCTTGTGGCTTTCTCTCCGAGTCCGTCGATATAAGCACATTTATCACTGATGGACCATTCTTATGACTAAATGCTTGCTCCAGTGCTTTCTTCACCTCTGGAACACTCTTGGCCAAAAATCCTTTTCCACCAAGCCCTTCGCACATTTTCTCATAACTACATTCCGCACTCAACGAAAGAACCGGCAAGGCAAGGCTCCTATCACCTTGGATTTCATTATCATCAGATGGCGTTAGTCCTCTATAAATGCCGCTATTGTTAATAATGGCAATCACTATTGGTAATTTGTATCTGGCGATTGTTTCCAATTCCATAGCAGAGAAACCGAATGCACTGTCTCCTTGAACTACCAATACTTTAGTGTTTGGCGAATTGTCTCTGGCCCAGAAACCAGCTGCTAGTGCATATCCCAAACCGACACCCATGGTTCCGAATGAGCCCGCATCGAGTCTTCTCTTTGGAATTCTCGATGGCATCATCGTCCGTCCGATATCCATAGTATTGGCTCCTTCATTGATCACTATAACATCATTCTGTTCGAGGAACTCTCTAATCTGCAAAATATATTTTTTTAAATGTATGGCTTTTTATTGAATCGAGGAAATACTAACCGGGTGATATGCGGCATAATAATTGAGTGGCAATGAATGATCATTGGCCATTTTTTCGACAATCTGCTTGTTTTTTTGAGCATTAGCTTGCAATTTTGTGAACCATTCGCTCTTTTCATCGAATGACCAATCCTGGAGGCGCGGTGTGAGCTAAATTTTTTGATTTAAATTTTTCAATCTATTTCTCTAGTTTTGTTTTCAATCTATTTTAATTTACGCGACATATTTTAAAAAAATGATAATGAAATAACAATGCAGTTTCCACGGCCGCGGCCGCGGTCGTACCACAATGAGACCACTAACGGCAATGCAATGACATTGATCAATTTTAAATTCATAAAGTAAACTAAACTGATAAGCAATTCGGCCTATCAGAAATTGAAACATTTCTTTATTTGAAAAATATATTATTTGTTTTTGCTAATTTACCAAAACCATTTTATCAGAAACCTATATTTACGTCATAATTTAATAAAATGAAACATAGGTATTGTCCTTTTCAAATATCGGTAAATGGAAGAGAAAAAAATTAGGATGAAATGAGGTTCTCGTTTGGACGGCCTCTCTTTTTTTTTACGAAATTATGGACAGCACATATTTAAGAGGAATTGAGAAAAATGTTGTTTGTGGCCGAATCATTTTCTCTTCTTTTATTACTCTTCCATTAGGCACCGATCTCTGAAAAAGACTATAAAACGAAAAAGGTCAATTATATAAATTAAATATATACATATTTAGCCTTTCAAACTTCGATTAGATCGTTTCATAGCCAATTTTAATTTAATAAAATAATTAAATTACTATTTCCTGTTATTGCTTAAATAATGCGAACAATTTTACCAAATATTAGTTTAACCCTTACCAATGAAAGTGTCTCTCCAATATCTCCCAACAGTGGAACTTCGGTTTTCACGTTCTGATGGAATTCTTCGGGGCAAATATCGATTTGCACTACTTTAACATCCGGCCGGAATCTTGGCGGAAGACCAAAGTGAAGAATCCAGTTAAACCTGGCCCCAATTAGGAAAATGGTATCGGCTTCTCGAAGTGCCAACGAGCGTGCCTGACCAACGAATCTTGGATGCAAATCCGAGCAGACACCTTTTCCACCTGGAGTAGCTAGCCAAGGAAGCTTCGACCTCGTCAAAAATTGTTGAACTTGCGTGGCTCCACGTTCCGACCAAGCTGCTCCCTTTCCAACAATCACCAATGGGTTTTTAGCGCTTTTAAGTGTGCTCACAGCCTCTTCTATCTGTGACGAAGGTGGAACGGAACATGGAGGAGGTAGTGGAACACTTGGTGGCATCGAAATCTCTTCGTCAGTCGATGAGAGGACAAGGTTCCCTGGTAAGTCGACGTAAACAGCTCCAGGTCGCCCATACATTGCACATCGTACTGCCTAAATTGTGTTGTAATTATAACGAACAATAAAATGTAGATATGCCTTTTCAATGTGAGCTGGGATAGATTTTAGATTTGTTGGGCGGCTCACGTATTTACATGAGTTTCGCACAGATTCCATTTGGGGCCATTCTTGGAATGCGCCACGTGTCTCGAGGTCAACATCAGCCGTTCCGCCAATGCACACCACAGGCCTTTGTATAATTTAACATTTATATTCCTTTTAAAATTTATTAAATACCAGCAATTAACGGTAGCGTTGGCTAGACCTCCAATCGCATGCAGGATACCTGGACCAGAAACAACTAAAAGTGCCACTGGTTTCCGAGTCAAGTATCCCATAGCTTGTGCCGCATATGCTGCCTAATACAAAATATAGAGTAAGAAACAAAAAATTTAAAAAAAAAACCGCTTGCTCGTTTCTACATCCGATATATTTAATTCCATGAGCTTGTGCTGCCATTCCAACCTCTATTACTGGGAAGCCAACTACTCCAAACATGTACTCAACACCCTGAGTAGATTTATACGCATATTATTACTATAAATATAAATTTTTTCACTAACTTGAGCTTTGAGAGATTGCGCGGTAATTGATGCTCCATCCATTTTCTGTGAATTAGTCGATGAATTCCGGGGAAAACTATTTGAGGTATCGCTTGATAATAATTTATATGTTGTATGCTCATTGTTTTGTCTTATATTGATTAGATTGATAAGACTACATTGTGATAGTGAAATTTGAGGCCGAATCATAGAAAATATTCGTCCTGGAGTAAAAAATACCGATTAAATGGTTGTTTTCTTTAATAAATAAAAAATTTAATATATTAAACATACTTGGATGTAAGGAATTCTTCGCAACTCGGGATAAGAGCATATTGATGGCGGAACTAAAAATAACTAGGTGGAAATGGTTTTGTTTATAAGAAAGTGTTTGTGGTTTAGAATTGATAGAAGAATGATTGATAAAACTGGGATCAAAGGTTTTTTGTGGAAAATAGATTCTATATTGTTAATATGAATAAATGCATCATACTTATAATAAAAAATGCATCATACTTATAATAATGTGAGTTGGAACATGTATATGCAGAGTTAATATAGTAATTCTTAAATAGTAGACTTTAAAAAATTAAAGATAGGCTAAACTTAAAGTTAGCTCAAATTAATTTCGGATTCCTAAGCCATACGATAAATTAAGATCTTTCGAAGATATACTAGTAATCCAAATCACTCGTAAGTGCACTCGGTGATCGTTATCGGATATAGAATTTCTTCTATTTCGTTGACAATCCATTTAAATATATAAAAAATATTAGGCATGTGTCCAACATCCGCGGAAACAACACTTTCTTTACCACGCTACAACCCGGTGCGCGGTGTGATTCAACGTTCCGTTTTGTAATCAGTACCCCAAGATATGTAAGATAAAAATTTAATCGTTATAATTATCAAATACCCAATCTTATTAATATAGAATCGTAACTACTCCTTAATTTGATTTTTCCAATCATGGGAAATTTTATTTAAAATAAATGCACATTTGTGAAATGTTCAGTTTGTTTTATTCAAACAAATAAATTTTAAGTGAGAAAAACTTTCATCAAGCGGGGTAACAATGTTAGAACAACTAATATCTTAATGATACAATAACAACTATAAAAATAAAAATAAATTATCCTATTGATTCATTTTCTTCTATTTCTTCGCATTTTACTTCTTTCTTTGCTTCAATTGGCAATATTTTTTCCTCGTTTTCCTCGATTGAATCTTTTATCTTCTTCAACGCTTCGTCAACATTAAGTTGATTTGAAGACAGTTTTAGTTTTAGTAAGTTCTGCGTTATCATTCTGAAAATTAACGCAAATAATGAAATAGTTAAATTAAAATTTAATACTCCAACTCATTTCGCAGATCATCGTTGGTCAATGCTCTGTTTTCTTCCTGCTTAGAATCATCCAACCATGCGCATATCTTTCCAATGGTGTCTCTTCCGAATGTTAATACTATATTTATAATTATTTAATGGTATTGTTATTTTTTAAATTACAAATGGGATCATATGAGAAGAATGGTGATCGAACTGTCCCTACCATGAGGAGCTTAAATGAGTTATTTTAATGATAAATATTAACTTAAATAATTATAATAAGCGATAAATGTAATAAAATTTCACACCGAGCGAATCCTAGCTCATTCTTACCAAAAAACAAGTCATAACAATTTGCCCGATGATTGGTGCATCTTCATATAGCTCCCGGAAAAATTTATTAATATGTTTCCCTGATCCGGATATCAATGAAAACAATCCAGAAGAAATAGTTTCCGAAACAACTTCTATTATTGATATCTCATAAAGAATATCAATTGTGTTTGACTACAAAAAACAATATATTTAAATAGTTAATGTAATAATTACCTCAATAAACTTTAAACAGTCCGATTTTGGCTTAAACCGGAATAAATTTGATACCGAACCATACATTAATGAGAGAAGACCCTCTGGTTCACATTGTTCGTCTACTTTAATACCTCGCGACATATGTGCCTCGATTCGTTTAGCTTCAGCTTCCTATAATATTTTTTATAAAGTTATTGTGATTAAAAAACTTATGATAAACCTTATATTTTCGATTATATGTTAGATAAATTGATGAAAATAGTATTGAATAAAATAAGAAGTATAATATATACTTTGGCCTTATGCTCAATTTAATAATAACAAAAAGTGCGAAAATAAAGGAAAGGATGTTCAATCCAAGGAATATCTTATTTAAATAGTCAATGAACGGGTTCCAATCAACAGATTCCTCTTGCTGAAAATAACAATCATTTGTAATCTTATTAATTTTATAGACCCACCAAAACACTAAAAATGCCACTAAGAGATGACCGAATCTGCTCGAATTCTGTTACAATTTCCTTTTCCTGAGAATTCAAATAATTTGACAGTATATTCATGCTGTGCGGTGAGATCTGCAACCTAAAAAGTTTATCTAAAATCCATAAAATATGATAATAAACAATATTTGCTTTTTAATATAACCACTATCATTCATGTTTATATCCAAATCTCGCATCAACTGACGAACAATCATTAGCAGTTCGTTGTTTCCTTTAGAGGTGGTAGTACGTGAACTATTCTCATCAGTGAGTTCTCTCCTGCCGCCGACTATTGGATTGTTGGGGTCTGTCCAGGCTTCATGCGCTTAAATTGAGTAGTTATAAACATATTGCTTTTAGTTTTACCTGAGCAGTACTTTAACAATAGAAGACTTAAAAACACATACCACTGCATCATCTGCGCAGTTCAGATTCTATACAAAGCTTTTTGATTTTTAATTCTGAAGAATTCTAATTTACGTCAATTTACATGTATCTACGCATATTCATTAAACGGGAAGTCACAGATCTGATTATAGGGAAAACTTCCTTGAAAGTCTTTAAAAAATTGAACAATTCTTCTATATACCTTCTATATTTAAATGGATTTATAAATTAATAAATGCGCATTTTTTAAAATCAACCGATGGTGGCTGAGTCTTAAGAACCCTAAGCATAATTGTTCGATTTTTGATGATATCAGGGTTAAATAGTAAAAGTTGAAGTATTGTGGATATTATAACGAATAATGGATTTAATCCATGACTAAAACTAGATAATAAGTACCATGGATTGCACTTTCCCAGCTGATGTCATAGGTCTTATGACCACAATAATATTATTTATATTTTTAGATGTTTTTTTTTAACTTCCATGTTTTATTTCCGTAATACAATACTTTTATTATAATTTCTAAGGAATATACCATATATGGCGTAATATTCTCAATTCGGAGATTGTTAAAGCTCATTCTATCCCTAATCCCGCAATTTCTCGTGAAGTGATTTGCTATGCTACCTTACGTAATAACACACTATTTTTTTTATTTTCTTTAATAATTTTTATTTTTATTTATTTTTCACGTTTTTAGTAATTAAAACTGATTGCAAAATGAAATATTGGGAAGCACCGGTAGCACGTTTTCCTTACTCTCTCAATGAAGTTGTGTCAACATTTTGGGAAAGGTAATTGAATTAAAACATATGAAGGCATAATAATAAATTTAGTATAGGTATCCAAATACATACGCAATGCATATTTTGAGTGAAGATGTTTTGGAACGAACTGTATCTCGTGGTATCATTTTTACGAGAAAGTTAATTGTTAAAAAAGGTAATTTTATTAATTTGTTTAGTTATATAAGTGTAACCATTTAAGGAAGTTCAATTTTAAAAAGAGTTCCGCGATGGATATCAAGGATGACAGATATTCGTGTAGTACCAGTTATTGAGGAAAGTTATTTTGACATCGAGACAAAAAAGCTTACAACATATACGCGAAACGTTTCTCATTTAAGTTTGTTCAATTTACATGAACATTGCGTCTATAAACCGTCAGAGACGGTATGATGATTGTTTTTTAATTGCGATAATTATTAATTTTGAAGGAAATCTCCCATGCTCCATTTTTGACGGATGTTCTCAGACGTGTTCAGATAAACGTTCATTGTGGAAGAATGAGCTCGTTCTATGAAAAAGTTTTGCTAATGGGATTTAAAAAATCTATAACAAATACGACTAAAGGATTTTTTGAAAAGCTTGAAGAAAAATTTGGAATGCGAACATCTCATAATGAGAAAAAGCCCTTGTTTAAAAGTTTGAAATCGTCACCACATAATATTGTATCGCATGTTAAATGTGAGGAAAAGGCGAATGATATGTAAATTACGTTGTTGTGTTCATATATATTTATTACTGGTTGTTGAGTTTAAAATAAATTGTATATATTAATGAGTTTAACATATTTTCTAATGGTTCTAAAAACCATCCGAGTATTTCAAGTTTCAATTCTTATTATAATAATTTGATGTTTAGAAGTAATTGGATCGAGACTTGCTTCAAATTTTAATTTTGACATGGCTATTAGTCTATACAGGTTAGTTTATGTTATTCTTCACATATTTCTTAAAATGACGTAAATTGATTCTTAATTTATAATTTCTTTAATGGTAAAATTATCAATATGAAATTTTAAATCTTCTTTAAAGTATTTTAATAACCCAAATAATAATAATTATTATTTTATAGCTATACAATTATCTAATAATAGTATTATTATATATTTTATTATAATAGTATATTTTAATATGAAAATAAATTTTTAGCGTCATCACATTTTCGTCGTTGCTTTCACTTCTCCATTCAGCTTATTCGGCCGCGCAACATCGGTTTTATCTCCGAACCACAGAGCAACCATTTGAATCTCTTCCTATTGATATTACAATTCAAACAATTGTATCATTAGTTACCTTAATTTACGGAACATCTTTTATTTCAAACTCGTTTCAATTTATTAAAAAAGACCAGGTATTTGATATATATATATATATATATATAATACTGTTATTATAGCATCACGATCGCAAATGCGACGAAGCTTTCAATTGCCCGTCTTTCCTCGTCCCACAAACTCGCTCAAAAGTAATTTTATAAATTAAAAAATATATATTATTGTGTTATTGTAGGCGTCTGCCATTGGAAAGCAGAATGCGGAGTTTTAAACAGATATAATAGTTTTTCTATATGTGGACGGTTTTTAAATAATTATTATTGTAGTCAACGTTATCAAAGTAATAAACCAGATTTTTCGAATATTCCAGGTGTCAGGTTATAATTTTATTGAAAAAATGCCCAGAAAAGCTGAATTTTTCCAGGATTCCTAAAAAATTGAATAAAAATAAAGCAAAACGAATAAATGTTACCAAAGAACAAATGAATGATGCGTTCCAGTCATGTTTAAAGGTAAACTTAAGTATTGATTATGTTTAATTTATAAGCTTTTTGAAATTTTGTGAAAATTATATAAAAAAGTAATATTTGATGTTTTGACGGTTGTAGTAAGTTAAACGTAATTTACAGTTTATATATAACTTTTATTAATTAATACGTTTATATTTAGACAATTCAAAAGCACGATTATGATAAATATCTATCTATACTGTTGATGCCAAAGAATGTACAACCAGCTTTAGTAGCGGTATGGTTTGGAATTAAAATTAATTTTTATTTTCTTCCTCCAGATAAATGCTTTCAACGTCGAAATTGCGACCGTCCGAGACAAAATTTCAACAAAAACCACAAATACAACGGGCCTATATAGGTTAAAATTTTGGTCAGATGCCATTGAATCCATTTTTGGTAGTTCCCCACTCCCTATTCCTAGGTTTCGTTCAAAATATATATTAGGAATGTCATTGTTTTTATAGACAACCTGTCGCAGTAATGCTTTCTAATTTTGCCAACGGTGCACGATTAGAATTATTACACAAAATAATTGAAAGTAGACAATCGACTATAGGGGATAAACCATTTATGAATACCGACGAGTTGATAAACTATGGGAAATCAGCTATCGGGTCAATGATTAGCATGGAAATAGATTTTCTAGCCAAAAATTATGATATTAATATTAATAACAAAGTTATTTATGAAATTGCGGACGACCTTGGAGCTGCGTTTACGATTGCCAATACAATTAGGTTAGTCATGAGAGTAACGAATATTAGAATTTGTTTAAGGTCAACCCATCCGTTGCTCGCAAGAGGGATCGTTATATTGCCACAGGATCTACTGTCCATAAATGAAGCGACATTGGAGACAATTTATCACAAAAAGAAACTTGATTGCACGAAAGCGGTGACTCGAGATATGTACAATGTGTCGAAAAAGCTTTTGAACAATTGCCGAGGATGCATTAATTCGATTCCCGCGGAGCTTCGCGCTCCGTTTATTACTTATTCAACCACGACTGAATATATATTAAATACTCTGGAAAAGGTTTTTTTTTATTTTTGAATAGCAAGTTATAAATTTAAATACATTTAGAAAGATTACGATATATATTCTCCTTATCTTCAACGGCGCAACCCATGGTTCCTCTGGTCACTTATATATAAAAAAATTACTGGAAAATTTTAATTATTTTTATTAGATTTTTTAATGGAATGTATGACACCATGAATGAATAAACAACAATTTAATATTATATATAAAGATCAAGAGATTTGAGATAATCGAATGTGCTGCTGATCGTCGAGGGTCGTAACGTGTGCAGAACTGCTCTTTGTTTGCTTTAAATTGAGGTGGAATGGCTTGTCAACACCTTGGATGAAATTGAACATCTTTTTGGCGGTCTGCCGCATTAGACTGCGATAGCGCTTAGAAACGACGCAGTATAGGAAGAAGTTTAGCGAAGCGTTTAAGAAGACCAGTTGCTGCGAAATGCACGTATAAAGAATGGCCTTGGTGTGATATTGTCCATAAATATCGAAGAGTATACGAGCGGGGGCCTGCGGGCCAACACATATGAGAAGCATTATTGCAACTGCGAACAGCATTGCGTTGGCGCGGAGTGTTCGGTTTGAGCGATGCTCCTGTAATTAGATGATATGAGGGGGATGAGTGTTCCTTTACGTTACCTGGTGAATGAGTGTACCAGATAATTTGACTTCTTCGTCTCGTTGGACATCATCTTTGGTGACGTGTCGCAACGTTAAGATTATTTTGGTATTCATGAAGAGGAGACCGGCAATTGGTAGAGCATTGAAGGCGAATAGGGATACGTAATCCATTATTCGATAATAAATCTGAATTTGGTTACTTTTTTATATTATAAAATGGTTTCTATTAATCATTACGGAATTCCGAATTTTCAAATTTGATTCGGATATTGAAAAGCTTTCATTCTGCCCATCTCTGGGATGTTATTAAATCTAGGAAAAGCGGAAATTGCTCCCGTCGGAAAATAAAATGCATTTCTGCAAAAAACACGGATTATTATCTCATTTTAAATTTCGATTTTTTCATTTTTATAAAAAAATAGAAAAAAATCAAAGATCTCAAAAGAATCGAACCAACATAGTTTTTTCGTGAATCAAATCCTCTACCAGGTATGCTACGCATCCTTTTGGTTTTAATTAATTAATCCGTTGAAATTTGAGGAAGTATTTTAAATTGTATGGTGTAATAATCCGTGATTTCTTTTGCGGAAATGGATTTTATTTTCCGACGGTAGTAATTTCCGCTTTTCCTAGATTTAATCACATCCCATCTCTGATATATAAATAAACATATAATTGATATATTCCAAATGAAAATTACACTTTCACTATATAATAAAAAACTTTCACACGCATGCTAAATGAATCTTTCAAAGTAGAAGCTCCGAAAAGTCGCTTAAATCAAACATTTCTTAAAAACTTAATGTGCTAGAGATATTTTAAGGGTTAACTGGCATGTGAAGATTTATTACAATTTTTCATGCCTGTAGGCTTGTTCTGAACTAACCGAAAACCTTAAAATTTTATTAATTGGCAAGCTTTTACCTGAGATGTTTTTCAAGTCTCAGTTTGATCATAGATTGAATTGTTAAATATGGTTAAGTTAGCTAGTTAGAGTAACACAACGTTATCGCAGTGTTTTAACATTGTAAGTTATCATTTTCACTGTATTTCAGAATATTATTTAGTTTTATTGGCTAATAAACTATTCTATGCATAAAAAGAACCATAAAACGATTTTTAAATTCTATTTATTACAAATTTCATATACTGTGACACTTCACTGCCACGAAACCGCGCCGCGTTGCAAAAGACTTCGCACCAATTGCCAACTGAACCTTTTAATTTATTATTTTTATTTTCAATATTTACAATATTTACAAGGCACTTATACTGACGATGAAGACTCTTCTGGTCCATTAATTAAGGTAATAAGAACTTATTTTCATTCATTTAGCAGGAATTCTGCAGAATGAAACGTTAACTGATAATTAAAATATTGAAAATAAAAATAATAAATGTAAAGGGTTGAGTTTGCAATTGATGCGAAGTCATTTGCAATGCGGCGCGGTTTTTTGGCAGTAGAGTTCTGTGATTTAAAGTTGTAAAACAATATAGACCTCCGTGTAATTCTGGAACAATTTTTTCTAGACGCTCTTAAAACTTCTTCAAAACTTTAAATAAATTTTTCTAGGTTAGTTTCTAGGCAAATTCAAATTTAACACCACTTTTTAGTACTTATGTATCAATAATTACATTTATAGCTATTCAAAAAACACGAAAGTAGGCAGTTGCAGCTGTGTGGCTATAAAAAACTATTGTCCTTTTCAGAGATCGGTGCCTAATGGAAGAGGAAAACAATTAGGATGGAATGAGGTTCTCGTTTGGACGGCCATTCTTTTTTACGAAAGATTGGACAGCACATATTTAAGAGGAATTGAGAAAAATGTTTTTGTGGCCGTGTGGCCGCCCATCATTTTCTCTTCTTTTATTTCTCTTCCATTAGGCACCGATCTCTGAAAAGGACAATACCTAGTTCAATTGCCCATCAAAAATATTCAAAAAAGACAATTAAAATCTATATAAATTACCCGCAATATTACTGATTGTGACATGAGAATAATGTAATAATATTGACCAGAAATGTCCTCGTAGCAAGGCTTCACATCATAAGCAATTGGCCATTGTAATGAGCATAAAAATGATAAAGAAATTCTTGAAGAAATCATGTATTCTATATTTCCAACATGTCAAAAACCCTTACGATATTAATATCGCATTCCTTGACATTTTATTGGTACACCATCGATGCGAATTAAGCGGATGGACAACACAAGTATACCTTTCCATGTTAAATGCGACAACAATTCTGAAAATTTCTGGATATTGCGGCTCACACACTGTACACTTACAATACACTGCTCTTATAAAATGTTGATGCTAATGTTCGAATAATTAGAACATATTTTGTATAAAAGTAGTTGAAATCACTTGAGAAAGCAAGCGATGGAATTGACATTGGCGTGACGTCGAGAATGGCGAATAGAAGGAAGAAACAATCGCAGACGGCCAATGCTAGAAGAAGGTTCCTAAATTGATGAATAGAACAATTTTGACGGTAGCAATACCATGATGGAATGCGACGTGCGGCGGTATTTGTAGTGAGTACTGAAATATTGAGTAAATTGCAGGAAAGACCGATACAAGCAATGAGAGGAAGGATGACTACGTTGCTCCACCACACGATATTGATAGAATCCTCAAAATATTTGATTAATGATGATCAGATATAAATTGATAACAGTTACATAGTCATGCTCGTGCTGGGTGATTTCCGAAAAGTTGCATTTTTCATCGGCCTGCTGCAACGAGTTGCTTAAAATTGATTCCATTTGTCAGACAATTAACGAAATATCATTAAGCGTGTCTCACCAGCAACAATCGATGTAATATTAATAGTAAATAATAAATAAATATTTTTTTCCTGATGAATGATGTTTATATTTCGTTTAGTAATTGAATAAGTGAATCTACGAGAGTCGTGCGTCTATTGAATCAATCAAGGAATCGAAAATACAGTTTGCTGGTCTGGTGGTGTGTGTGCAAACGGATGAGAGGGACAACAACCAACGAACAATGTTTGTTTTATTTTTGCACGATCAATGTTAGCTTTTCTTCATAAGGTTGAATATATATATATATATATATACTCATATTACTACTAAGAAGGATTAACTCGTTCCCACTTTCTTCCTTGTTGCTTTGGAACTCTTTTTAGAAGAAAAATATAAATGTTTTCACTATATATTTTTCTCTTTATAGAATTAATGATTCCATAGTGATCTTAAGTTACAGCCTCGCATGCGATGTTAGATATATATTAGATCCTTTTCACATATCATTAAACACTAATAGATTTACGAATATCTGTATTAAAATTAAAAATTTATTTTCTGCTTTCGATATTAGTGTTTTAAATAATATATAGTCGGCGCTAGAAAAATATATAGTTCGAAGACATTGGTTGGTTTCGTTTTGATCAACAAATAAAACGGTAGCCCGGCACCCGCCGTAGTATTGACAGCCTCCTATAACCTTTATAGACCTTCATATATATCCATAAAGTTTTATGTAAAAAAAATAGATTCTTTCATTTAAACTACCCAATATTTAATTAAAACTTCCCGCAAAAGTTCACGAGGGAATTGGTAAAATGCTGGCAAATCTCGGAAACTCGAAAAAATGCGGTTGGCGTGCGCTTAATTGGCTGTACCCATTCATACTACGTTAAAATTATTTAATATTAAGTGAATTTTTAATCATTAATATCAACTAGTTGACACAATCATTCAGAATATTAGAATATTAGATTAATACAAGCCTTGACATTTAACAGCGATTCACAAAAAAGCGCGAAATTTGGAACCAATTAAAAATCAAACATTGCGTTTTGTGGTTATTGCGTAAAATAAAATGCGAAAGTTCAAAATCTTGTCCTAATATCACGACCAATGATAAAATTTAGAATATTAATTAATCTCATCTAATCATCAATCTAATTTACATATTTAACTGTGGTTTGATGGCCGAGTGGTAGTGATATGGAATCGACAATGAATCTATGGAAGTTCTACCCCCGACAGCGTTCACATTTAATTTTTTTTTCTAATTATTTTCCTGATTAAAAAATTTTAGCTTTAAATTAAGCTCTTAAAATCTATAACCACTACTTATGTTGTAGTGTTATCTTATTTGATAATTAAAGGCCTTTTTACCATTTTATCATATTCAATTTAAAAATAATACAATTAATAATCCGCATATATGCACAAAGTACGCAGATAACATCTAATGCATTTTATTTTACGCAATAACCCAAAAACGCAAAGTTTGGTTTTTAATTGCTTCCCGAAATTTAACCTTCCAAATTATTAAAAATAATTTATTTAATAATATATATTGTCCTTTTCAGAGATCGGTGCCTAATGGAAGAGAAATAAAAGAAGAGAAAATCATGCGGCCACAAACAACATTTTTCTCAATTCCTCTTAAATATGTGCTGCCCATAATTTCGTAAAAAAAAGAATGGCCGTCTAAAAAGAGAGGCCGTCCAAACGAGATCCTCATTCCATCCTAATTTTTCCTCTTCCATTAGGCACCGATCTCTGAAAAGGACAATATTTTGATGATCACTACACTTATCGACTAGTGCCACTAGCTAGTGTTAATATTTAACTTACAGTATCATAGAATACATTCGTTACTGTAATTTAATTTAGTGGACAATTAGAATCTTCTGACTATTGAGGCCAACCTTTTTTGAACCTTTTTTAACCCATTTAAACCCCCCAGTGCAGGACAATTTTTTGTGTGCACTAATAAAATTTCCTCAGCTATCACCATGCAAAGTTTTAACCTTTTGGATCCAAAAATGACCTCCCTAGTGAATTTTATTTGATGTGAAATACCTAAATAAGCTGTTGGTTGGCCAGGTACAGCTAAAAGTTTTTTATTTATTTTTATTTTTTAGTTTCCTATGTTTCCGTACGAGACGCCAATTGCACCAATAATTGTGTCCGTTGGCAACATTCAGAAATTGTTTTTAAATAAATCATTTAAATTTTAAAAATAATGTATGATAGAGTTAATTATAAGATTTCCAATTTTAAATTACAATTAACTGAAAACTAAAGTCAATATGGGGAAAATAATCCTCTACAAAACTTTTGTATTAAACATCGCATCAATAAATTTTGGCATATTGCCAAGTTCATCATAAAATAAAAGCGCAATTTAAAGTGTCTATTTACTTATAGAACAATCTGGGAGATTAAGAAAAATGGAAAAATTAGATCTCCATATGGATTAGAATAAAGCGGAAGGAAATGTCCTACATCATGATTTTTTTCAGCAGAATGCCACATTCTAAATGAACAATGGATAAAGATTGGCGAACTGTTGTTGATATGTTTGCTCAATGTTTGTGTGGGAGAAATTGATATGCGGCTCCATCTCATATCGATCCGCGTGTGTGTGTGTAAAGTTGAGCTGCATTCGATTCACTCGAGCCGAAATGTTTTACATGTCGTGTGTGAAATCAAATAATTTGCTGAAACGTTTCAGGCGCCGTCATGGTGGTACCGGAGAGTTTGAAGATGGACCAGGAAATCTTGTTAGACGCTGGTGCGCAATTGCACCGGCTCAAAATGTACCCCTACTTTGACATTGCTCATTATCTACTGGTTGGTGCTTACAGATAAGTGTGTTATGGAGAAATTAATATCAGATGATAATTGCGGTGAGGGAAGATCTTGGCACAGCTTCATCGATATTCTCGAGGAAACACCCGCTCGCCTGTTGGCTGTCATCAATGGTTATGTGCTTTGCCGACTCATTTCTAGCGAATTTCCTCCTGGGCGAGCCTGTTATTGCACCATTCAAAAGGCACGATGACATAATTTTGGCAACAATTGTTTGGTATTTGGTGTTCTATTCACCATTTGACGGCGTTTATAAAGCTTCAAAGATCACACTCGTCAAGTGTGCTTTATCGATAATGAAAGAAGTAAAACGAGCACAAAAGGTAAGTTAGCAATTGATACAATTTGAATATGATACAATAGGTATCACATGGCGTCTCACATGCATCGAAGCTTTATCCACACTCGTTTTTGGTCCAAATCCTTGTAGGAACAGCAAAAGGAGCCGGATCGGGAATTGTGCGAATGATCGAACAGTTAATAAGAGGAGTTTGGGTGCCAAATAACAACGAAATTCTTCGTCCGACCTTTGCCACAAAAGCGTCGGTGCTGGCGGCGACAATCTTTGCCTTCGATAAGGCTGGAACGTATTTATCCGCACCACACGATCTCATATATCTGGTTCGTCGAATTTTGATTAAATTTCTATCATACTTTTTTAAGGTAACTGTTGCATTCTTTATTTATTTCAAACTATCCGCATTGCTCCTAAATGTTGTTGATCCGTTCGCGCCCATTGAAAATCTGTTTTGCGCTATTTTCATGGGGGGAATCTGGGATGCCATTTCGAGGTAATCTAACAAGTTTGATATGGATTAATTCTTGAATAATTACAGAGCATTGGCGGCAGCGCGTGATAGACGCTCTGGCAACAACGCTTCTGAAAATGGATCGATTACTGGAACCGAGAAGAAAGAACAATGATTCTCTAAATTTAGGATTAAATTAATTTTAAAAAATAAAAATAAACATAATTTAATTTTTTTCATTTTGTTTGTTTCTCTACATTTTTCCTTATCTTTTGGTTATAATAAAAACAATTTAAATCGGACATAGTATAAATAATGGCGTACATAGCTTTGACGTTTACAAATAATACAATCATTTGCTCTAGATTAAAAATCGACTATTAACTTAACTATTATTTAACATGATAATATAGTAAGGTCCGTTCAGTTATCTAGTTTCAAGCCCTTGAAGCCTTCTTCATTGGAATCGTTCTGGCCTGGATGCTTTTACTTTTCTCCCCAATGAACCACACAGAAAACAATCAATAATTATTAAAATAGATGAATTCCCTACTGTGTGTTAAGGCTCTGAACAGATCGGAGGCATCCTTCTTTCTTGACGTACTCGCTCCATTACCCATAGCTGTAATCGTCACTTTTGTCCGTTCCCTGCCATTTTATGACATAACATACACGAACAGCCAAAAATATTTTTATTTCAAATAAAGTATAATTTATTAAGTACAGCAGTAGATACCGTAATCCCAAGAAATTACAGATAAAATAATTGCAATCCTCCCAGGGTATCTTCTTGCAAAGTTCGCGCCAATGTACTATTCGGGGAGCAGCGCCATATTTGGCCAAAGACAAAGTACGGAAACGTTGGTACGGAAACGAATGTTTTGATGCCGTCAGCGTTGCGTTCGCGTTGCGGTCGTCAAATGCCGGGTACACGAAAGCGAGAGAGTGGACGCGAATAGTGAATCATTTGAATATTAGGCGATTATTGTTGGAAACTATTTATATTGAGATAATTATAAATACAATACAAATAAATATGATAATAATATAATAGTATTTGGATGGAAGTTCATTTTCAGATGAAAGGCTTAGGCTTAGGTACCTAAGCCTTATTTGCTGTGGTAGCTGTTTTTTCAGCTTTATACTACAATATCCTTGTTATTTAATTATTCTAAAAAAATATTTCAACCCCTCCCTGCATATCATTCGAAACAGTCTAAGATAACCTCATCCCCATCTCCATAAAATATCGGAATATTTCAAAATAACCCTTCTAAAAATACGGCCTAGCTTTTTGTCCTTCCTTTAGTGTATGTAGAGACACAGACAGCTAATCAAGGTGTACCCGGCATTTGACGACCGCAACGCGAACGCAACGCTGACGGCATCAAAACATTCGTTTCCGTACCAACGTTTCCGTACTTTGTGTTTGGCCCCATATTTAAATTAATATTAAACATAAGATTTTAAACACATTATTTACTGTTTAATTCTAAAGGATGGATAATATTCAAGTTAAAGAAAAAAACGAATAAGTAAATATAAATTTATTAATGTTTATAGGTATGTGAAATAAATAATAAGAACTTGAATGCGGTTTGGCCAATTTTAATTATGTCCATAAAATCGGCTGATTTTATCGGAATTGATTTGGTATTAATATTTTAAATTACATAATGAATATTGTGAATAGGAGTTAAGTGGACTTGGCGACAAACGGAATTATAAGAATATAAATGAAAGATATGAAGCGAATGTTAGCGCGGCTAAGTCAAGGTTGGTAGTTTATTGGAATGTTCTCCTTTCAATTCTATAAATTTTTAATAAAAATAACATCTTTAGGTAATATCCACCTTTTAGTTTAGGTTTTAAAATATCAAATACGATTTATTAACATTTTAAAAGTTATGTGAACTTTGTATCGCTTACAAATGTTACGATACTCTAGAAAAAATATTGTAAAATATTAAAATTAATATAAATATCAAGCTTAACTATATATTAAAGGTCTATTATCTCAATTGGAATAACGACAATGCGATTAACGAAGAAGAATAACAGAAAGAAAATATTGTCTTATGAAGCACAACTATTTAATATTATAACGTTAAGCCATTGCGATTTTATAATGGAACCCGATGCTTTAAAATTTTTAGTTAATCATAGTTTTGATTTCAATAAGCTTATATCAGATGGTGTTAGCTACGATAAAACGAAAAAAGAGGTATTTTAATATTTTTTTCTGGGTTTAAATTGATTTCAGAATAATGTTCTGAAAGTTTTATTCGATGAAATATTTAGCACATCTGCAATTTTCTGTGTTCATAACGGATTGGTCGATTTATTGTTTATTTATCATCAATTCTTATGTCTGGAGCTTCCAAAAACGTTTTTCGTTATAAATTTGTTTTTAAATTGCATTAAACTGGTTTTTAGGCTGGATGATTTTATCAAAAAGCTTCAGATAATTTTTCAACGGGATTATTTACCAATCGTAGACTCGAAATATTTGTCGGAGTTTAGAACAAGAATGAGTAGCTCATATTTACAATATGTTTTTAGAAAATGGTATGCTAACTGGAGTATTTTTGTGTTGGTGAAATGAGATTATTGAAACATTTGTTTAAAAAACGAAGAGCTTATTCATTCCATTCCTATATTTATGTTTTTCAGCCAAGGTGATAATGCAATTGAACGACTGAACAACAGAATATCCGTTTCTGTAAATTTCAACGAAGAAAGTCTGAAGAACTTTGACAAAGAATATTTTAACTGTTCATTACCACGAGGCTTTCCATTCCATAAGATACCATTTGATGCGAAAAACAATTTGTGCAGTATATTTTCGGTGGGTTTATCAGAATTATCCAAATGATTTTTGTTGTAGAATTTCGGGTTCTGTAGGAAGAAAGATTGCACGAGTCTACATGATGTCGATCTTACAATCGATGTTGAAAGGATTAAACAGCAGAAATTAAGATTTCGTAGAAAGAAGAGGTAAAATTGGTTTGTGCTTACTTTATTAATTTAAATTTTTAGATTTAGTAAAATTTTACCAGCAAATGTTTCAGAAAAACAGGATGATTTGGAGAGTCAATGGACGGATGCTAAGGTGAACATTCTCTTTGTTTAAATAAATTTAATTTTTCAGTTTGACCAGAATTATACAATAGATGATTACAATGCAGAGAAGCTTGGATTTGGCAAAACTACCGGCGTGCATCGATCAGGAGTCGATGCTTTTATGACCGTTTTTTCAGTTATTTTCCAACAAAGAGTCGGTTTATGGAAAAATGATTCTGTTGATGAGGAGGTTTAATCATTATAGTGCTAGAATTTAACCAATAAAAGAGCATGTTAAAATCAAACCTGAACTGATTACTCATTTTGTATGATTATGCGAAAGAAAAAGGAAATCAGTAATTATCAACTTATGACAAATTGATAATTTAATTTTTAATTTCATAAAAAATAAAAATAACCAATAGGACGTGAACTATAAATTTTGACAAAATATAATAAGAAATAATGAAATAAAGAGAACTTGGAAATTTGCTTCATGTTCTCATTGAGACCATTTGAAAATAATCCAAACATTTTGAAAATTAATTATCAATTTCTTATAATTTGATAATAAATATATAAAATATACGTAGCAATTAATTGTTATAATTTTTTTCTAATATAGTTTTTAAATATACTTTACAATTTACTAGAATGGTTATTTGCTTTTAGGTATTGTCGTGGTGTAGGTTATTGAAAGTCGATTTAAAGGAGCATTCCGAATAATAAAATGGTCTTGCTTATTGTCATGTCGATTTATGCTTCGCTTTTCTTTATTTCATCACATTTTTATATTTATTAATGTAACAACCAATTTATTAAGAGAAAAAAATGAAACAAAAATTTTACGAAAAAGAAAAGCGAAATAATAAACAAATTGTAAATTAAATATACATCCTGTCTCAAGCGATACCATTTTCTTATTCGGAATGCTCCTTTATATCGACAACGACAATATCAAAACCAATTCAACGAATAATTATTTATTTTTTTATTCGCGAATCAAAATTTATTGAAATTATAAAATTAATTATGTATTCCGCAACAGAATTGGTAGATTGATTGAAATTTCGATAATTTTTATATAAAAATTTTAAACATTCTTGACCTCAGTTCAGGAACATCAAATATACGTGTTTTTACTTTCAGGTGATTAACCGTTTGCCACTGTCAGGAAAGGATAATCCGCTGACCATCCGGAAAAGAAATGCAAGTGACCACGGCGACGAATTGAGTAATATAATTGAATCGAGGAAACTGCAGAGAATTGTAATTGAAAATAATTTGAAATGAATAAATGCTATTTATCAGTAATTGACGACATAAAGATGAGAAAGAAATTATCATCGATTGAGGAGACGGAATTGTTTGTCGAATCGATTCGAGAAAACAATTGAATCTTTGTCTTTTACCATTCGCATCGTTGGCTTTTGTATTGTATGTCGTACACGTTTCGAGGAATGATGGGAGGAACGGGGGAGAGTCGTCCTTTGCCGCCGCAATTTTACCTTTCGTCACGAATTTTGTTTTCCGAATAAACATTTAGCCTCGTCCGATTATGTAAATTTTTCGACAACCTCTTGTTATTTCTTTTTGTGTTTGAGTGATTTTGTTTTCGCAAAAGATCAATATGGATCATCTTGGAATCTGCTTTTGAGCATTTTAATTTAATATATTATTGTTTTTGTTTTATTTCGTCCATTTGAATGGTTGCAGTTAATTCGATTATCCTTATTATAAATCGAGTGTGAAGTCATTTTCAACCAGTTTAGCTTTGAATCAAAAAATTATTCCAATTTAGTTGACATTTCAACTATTTTAGTCAATTTTCATACAAATCTTAATCGGATATGAAATATATCTTATTAATAAAGTTTTTATTTTCTTGTTGAATATTTATAATAATTAAAAGGCTTTTTGTATGGTAATCATAATAATTTCGGATAATTAGACTTCTCAAAATGCTATCATATTTAAGTTTTTTTTAAATTTCAGCACTGTAATTGATGCGAAACGTACTTTCGGTCTTCAAAATTGTAAAAGTGAGCTCAGTAATAATGCTAAAATATACATTTTTAGGAAGATATTAATATTTTTAGATAGTTTAAGACAAGCTTTATTAAATTCTAAAAAAAACATTTTTGTTATAAAGACGTATAAATTTCCACCGACGTTTAAATATCGCACTATCGCTATTTAGATTTGGCGTGCCTAATGAATCCCAATCAATGATACAATAGCTCCGGTTTTAATTTAATTAATTATCTTCTTTCAAAATTATTAATTAAACTCCTTGTTATAGAACAATCTATTGGGACAAAGTTATGATTTTATTTATCCTAAACAATAAACTTTATTTTTTAATTATAAATCTTTCGCTACTAATTGGATAGTTCTTGACTTTTTCTTTTGAAATTTAATTTCTTTTCTTTTGCCAGATTAAAAAATCATTTGTAGCAGGAAGATCTCTTGTGCACAAGCTTGTGTAGAGTTATTTTTCCAAAATATTGTAGAAAACTGATGTGCTCGCATATCCGCAGACCCTGGATAGAATAAAGTTCTACAATTCGTCGGATTTATTCTTGAAATGGTTAAAATTGATATCAAAGAATTGCAAATCTTATGAATTCTCTATATTTCAATTATTAAAACCAACGATTTTTATCCTTAATATATTTCAGATTCCAACTGCATGGGCCTCCTTCAGAAACCGTGTCACTTACTTTTCAAATTGAGCTATTATTAATAATAATAATAATAACAATATAAATTCATTAATAATAAAAGCCGTAAAATAATGACAAGTAGTGCGATGCGAAATGGATACATAGATTCAACGAACCAATTAATTCGTCTCGTCATTATCGGAGGTGGAGGTGTCGGAAAATCTGCACTTACAATTCAGTTTATTCAGGTATTCAAAAGAACTATATTAATCATTTATTAAATTAGCGCTAATAGAATAACTCGTTAGTTTAGAGATATTTCATAAAGGATTACGACCCGACGATAGAGGATTCATATAAAAGGCAATGCTTCGTTGATGAAGACTTGTGTAAACTAGAAAGTACGTTTTTTTCCTATTTTCGAGAAAATCGAAACTGTGCTGAGTGAAATGTTTCAAATTATTGTCATGTTTTCGGTTTAAAAAGTTTTGTTCTCCAAAGCCCTTCATAGATAATTTTTCTTTATTTAATGTTTTCAGATGGAGTGATGAGGTTTACAAAAATTCTAGAGACTTTTATAGTTTTCGCAAGATGATAAATTATAAATTTTATATTTGTATAAATCAAACCACCCAGCTGATATATTTCATAGTCTCCTACCAACAAAAAATGTAGTCAAGCCTCAAGCTATAGATAAATTTTGTATTGTAAGTCATAAAATATCATAAATATATTAAATTATATTTTAAATTTTAAATATATTTTTAAGTTTTATATCAATCAATTCGATGTCTGTAGAACAATCTGAAATTAATTGAAAACTTTATAAAAATCGCTTAAGCTGTTAAACAATAAAATGTGTTTAATTTTAAATTATATTTGTGTGAGTTTTATAAAGTAATGTTATTTATGATGAAAGTATGTAGAACATATTATATATTTCATTGTAACATAATAATTCGTTTTAAAGAGTTTTATTTTGACAAAATATCAGCAAAAAAATTCGGAAATTAATTTCTAGACCTAATAAATAAATTTAGAAGTACATATTGTCGTGGTGTAGGTTGATGAAAAATTAGTGGTAAAGGAGCATACCGAAAAAAAGATGGTCTCGCTTGGACTGGTGTAGATTTAATTTGCAATTTGTTTATTATTTCGATCCTAAATATAATAAATTATACCTAAAATTTTTATTATAATAATTATTATGTTGATTTAACAACCAATTTAGTAAGAGAAAACAAAATTGTGATGAAAAAAAGCGAAATAATAAACAAATTGCAAATTAAATCTACACCAGCCCAAGCGAGACCATCTTTTTTTGGGGTATGCTCCTTTACCCCTAATTTTTCATCAACCTACACCACGACAATATATTTATCTGTTTTTAACAAGCTTGAGAGAATACATTATAATCACAGACAATTTTAATATTAATGTTTTCAGTCCTCGACACAGCGGGCCAGGATGAGTTTTCAACAATGAGAGAGCAATATATAAGGTCTGGTAATGGATTCCTGATAGTGTTTTCGGTCACAGACAGATGCAGGTAATATTTGAACTCTCGTTGTTCTCATAATCAAATCATTTTGGCAGCTTCGATGAAGTAAAAAGACTACACGAATTGATATGCAAAGTGAAAGATCGCGATGATTTCCCGGTGATTTTGATTGGAAATAAAGCTGATTTGACTACAGACAGACATGTTATTATTTTTTCTTGATCGTATCGACGATAATTTTTAGGTGACCCAAGATGAAGGACAATCCCTTGCACAATGTCTAGAAATACCATATATGGAATGTTCCGCAAAAGAAAGGATAAATGTAGACGAGGCATTTTTCGAAGTTGTTCGATTAATAAGGTTTGAATCGTTGATTGGATATATAAATATTTATTTCAGAAAATACCATAAAAATGAGCGACATACAGTGGAAATTGAGAAAAATATTAACTCACCATTTAAATTGAAGAAGAAGCGGAATTGTAGAATTCAATAGAGGAATGTGAAATGCGGAGAGAGGAGAGAATGTGAAGATGTTGAGAATTTTGGAGACATGATAGGAAATTTATATTGGAACCATTGTATATTGTACTTGTAAATAAATTTATTAATTATAATTAAATTTTTTATGTTGGCTCTTCGTTGGAACTTACTATCGCAATTGCGATCACAGTCCACTGCCACGAACACTGCGTATCTTGCAAAAAAGGTGTGGACAAATTGCCAAACCACGCCCTTCAATTTTTATTTGAATTATTTTTTTCTAAACTATTCTAAAAACAAATTAAATCAAATTCGAAGAATTTACGATTGTAAAAATATAAAGAATTTAAATAAAATGTGAAGGGCGTGGTTTTGCAATTTGTCCACACCTTTTTTTGCAAAATGCACAGTAGTCGTGGCAGTGGATCGCGATCATTATTTGATTTATCATAAGAGCATATGTCCTAGAATTTGAATATAAACAATTTAGCGGTGTGGCCAAATTAATATGCTTTGAGATTTGAACCCCATATCAATTGTTAAGCTTAACGGTGGGCGGACTATTGGTGTTTGGTATAAAAGCGATCCGTTACCCAAGTTGAATTACCCAAGTTTGAGGTAATATCGGAAAGTCCTGTATGAACGGAATTTATCAGCACGCAGGAAGCGATCGAATAGACGTCCATCGTCAAATAACACGAAGGATACTGAAGTGGGCTGGCCACTGTGCTCGATTGCCAAGTGACCGGTGGACGAAACGATTGACGGAATGGGCTCCTCAAGGTTGGACACGACAGAAAGACCGAAAGCAAGATGGCAAGACCCAATTAAACTCTGGGCCTCAAATTATGTGCACGAGAAGACGAAGGGAATCCTGGAAAAGAATGTTGCCTGGGCCACCATTGCAGCCACGATGATTGGAGAGAGCTCGTCCGCTTCTGTATAAGAGAATGACAACGGACTCCTAGATATCCTAACTAGGGAATGGTCTGAATAGTGTTTGGAGTTACAGGATGTGACATATATCATTAGAAAGAGAAAAAAATCTACTTTCTAAATATAAAAAGAGTTTCTGCAACGGGCACAGCTATCTCGAGAAAATTGCGTCTGAAAATTTACTACTAAAATCAATTGATTTTGCACTGAAATCCCCGCGTCGCAGCCACGAGGAGGTGTAAGTAAGTAAGTATAATATTTTTACAGGAAAAGTATTGCCACATTTCAAACATTGTTTCCCTAAAACTATACCAAAGAAAATATGAAACGTGCCGACACAAATATAAATCGTTACCCATTTTAAATTGAAAAATAGCAAAGTTATTGCATAAAAAGCGAATCGAAGCAATTACACGGCAATCACCCATTAACAACAAAAACACAAACATAAACAGAAATGAGCGAGATGGTGGCGATTCCGAACACTCCGACGCTTGTGGCCGAGCAGAATGTGGAACATCAACGAATTGCCGGCAAAGAGCGCCGAAATGAGAATAATCATGCACCTCGGGTGCTTCAAAACTCGACAAGGTCGAATAAAATGAAACATATTGAAGATAGATTACCACAGCAAGGTTTTTGCACTTTCTGAATAGTTTTCAGTTTGAAGAATTTGTTTAGGCGATTATGCTCAAAATGATAAAGGCGACAGGTATCTACTGAAACAGAAACTCGGTGATGGCGCAATGGGTCATGTTTTCTTAACGACTGTAGGAAATGAGTATTTTAACATTTCAATGAATTTATTCGTCAAAAACTGATTGTAGATTCGTTGCAATAAAAATAGAGAAATTCACAACAGGAATGCTTCCAATGGAAATTCGAGTACTCACCAATTCGGCAAAGAATAGGAAAAGACATTTTTGTAGAATATACGACTATGTAAGAGTTTTTTTTTCAAAATTGATTAGTTTTTTAACTTCCTTAGAAAATATCCATCTCGTTATTATCGTAACCGCTTATTATAATTATTCTTATTAAAAGTTCCCAAATCTGAAATTTGAAGAAAAAATAATAATCCAAAATCTAACTTTTCAGGGTTCCTTTCGAAAAGATTACAACTTTATGGTCATTTCTCTATTATCCAAAGATTTGTATCGACTCAGAGCCGAAATGTCAAGTCGATCATTCTCATTAAACACAACCACCAAAATTGCACTCGAAACACTTGAAGCCATTGAAGAACTGCATGCAATCGGATATCTGAGCCGAGACGTAAAACCGAGTAACTTTGCACCCGGCTTAAGGGAGAACGGTGATCACAAGACGATATTTATGTTTGATTTCGGACTCGCCAAAAGATATATTGATCGCGACAATAGAAAGCTGAAAAGCCGCGGTGAGGTTGGCTGGCGCGGAACGGTTCGTTATGGAAGTTTGCACGCACACAAACGGCTCGATTTGGGTCGACGAGATGATATGGAATGCTGGTTTTATATGTTGGTAGAGATGTATTCGTCAGAGTTGCCGTGGAGAGTGCTCACGGAAAGAAATGCTGTCGCAATTGCAAAGCTGCACATTCGTGGTGATGGCAGGGAGAACTTCTTTCAATCAATGCCAGACCAGTGAGTTTTGGGTTCGCACGCCAAATTTAAATGAACTTTTTTGTCAATATTTAAACGTGTTTTACTCTATAGAGTCTACTTACCGAAATATTCAACATCTTTTCTGGATTTTTTCTGAGCTCCAACTTAGTCATTTTTTTGTTGTATGTGGCCAAAGACAAAGGACAACAACGTTGGGACAGGCCAAAGACAAAGTACAGCAACGTTGAGACACGAACCAATTTTTATATGACACGAACAGTGTCCGTGTTCCACTCGTTGTTGTCCCAAGGCAATAGACAAAGTACACGAACGTTGGGACACGAAACTTCCCCTTCATCTTCCCCTTCATATTCTGAAACACGGACACCATTCGTGTCATATAAAAATTCGTTCGTGTCTCAACGTTGCTGTACTTTGTCTATGGCCTAACGAGTCTATATGAGGCCAAAGACAAAGTACGGAAACATTGATACGATAACGAATGTTTTGATGCCGTCAGCGTAGCGGTTCGCGTTGCGGTCGTAAAATGCCGGGTACACGAAAGCGAGAGAGTGGACGCGAATAGTGAATAATATGAATATTAGGCCATTATTGTTGGAAACTATTTATATTGAGATATTTATAAATATTGTCCTTTTCAAAGATCGGTGCCTAATGGAAGAAGAAAAAAATTAGGATGGAATGAGGTTCTCGTTTGGACGGCCTCTCTTTTTAGACGGCCATTCTTTTTTACGAAATTATAGGCAGCACATATTTAAGAGGAATTGAGAAAAATGTTTTTTGTGGCCCCATAATTTTCTCTTCTTTTATTACTCTTCCATTAGGCACCGATCTCTGAAAAGGACAATACAATACAAATAAATATGATAATAATATAATAGTATTTGGATGGAAGTTCATTTACCAGATGAAAGGCTTAGCCTTAGGTACCTAAGCCTTATTTGCTGTGGTAGCTGTTTTTTTTCAGCTTTATACTACAATATCCTTGTTATTTAAGTATTCTAAATAAATATTTCAACGTTTCCCTGCATATTATTCGAAACAGTCTAAGATAACCTCATTCCCATCTCCATAAAATATCGGAATATTTCAAAATAACCCTTCTAAAAATACGGCCTAGCTTTTTGTCCTTCCTTTAGTGTATGTAGAGATACAGACAACTAGACAAGGTGTACCCGAAATTATACGACCGCAACGCGAGCTGCAACGCTGTCACCAATTCGTGTCATATAGACATTGTCCTTTGTCTTTGGCCCTATATGTCAAAGGATTCATTAAAAACAATTATATATAATACTTCCATCTATTTTCATGAAAATTTGAACATGAAACATGAAAATTAACATTTTAGATTTGAAACGATTATGAATATGATTGACGGCTATTCTTTCGATACAAGACCTGAATACAAACTAATTAGAAAATTGATTGAAGAAGTTTTTTCAAAAAAATGTATTTTATTATAAGAGTAGTAATTTAGATAAGAGTTGAGCACAAACTGTCAGATCGAACAAGTTGGGACTGGCAAACAGAAGAATCGCAATATTCCGAATTAACTGAAACAGTTTCAGTTATTTCAGATCCTGCAATAATGGCTGAAAAAGGAGCTACAAATTATACTGACCGTAAGAATTGAATTGGAAAAGAGTTTGATTCAAATAATTTTTTTAAGGAAATCAAGGCTAACTAACAACTATTAAACCATACATCATTTTTTTTGTGAATATCATGTATGTAATCCGCTTTATCGATATTTTATCTTCAATGCCCAATGTGATTTTATTTTACTTGCAACCCTGATTCGATGACTTTCAGTGCACATTAATATTTATAGTTTTTAAATAATTGATCAATTAATTAACCTTATTTTATTTGGATAAAAACTGTAAATAAAAATTTTTGAAGATTGTATTCATTTCAGCTTATAAAAAAATAATTCGCCACGTAACTATTCTTGGAACTTGTTTAGATTAGTATAATCTAAATATTTTTAACTTTTTTAAAAATAATGTGTTGTTGTTTTATATTTTATCTATTATTTGAAATTATTTCAGAGCTTTAGATACATTTTTTAAAAAGTTCTACATCGTGTAATTTATGTGCAAAACAGACTTTAAAAATCCACTTGTAAGAGGATGAAATACTCATAATATTATTACAATTGAATAAGTAGAATATTTTAAAAAATAACATTCATTAATTGCTTACAGTAGTAACTGTAGTGTCGCATTTATCATAATACGATTTTTTACAAAATGGAGTTCTAGAAAATTGTCACTAAGTGTCTGTGGAACATGTCCATGTCTGTGGAACTTATTGGAATGTTTATTTCTTTAAAAACTTAACAATTTGTAAACAACAAATAATAAAAATTTCTCCTTCTCTCTTCCAAAAAGAAGTGATAGAGAAGACGCTAATTGATAGAAGATTATGTTACACCCAGAATCATTCCCGCTCGCTGCTGTACCGATTCTTCTATCGATTTGGGTTATTTATCTGTATATGAGGCCAACAGTCATTTTCTGACTTTTTATTGATGATTTTGAAAAATCTCTCCTGTTTGACTCTTGTTATTGTTATTGTTGTCGTTTTTTCGTTTATAATGGCTTCAAATGGATAATTATTCAGGATTTTGACATGGAAAGGGAAGAGAATATACAGCCGACGCATGCACTAGAACTTGAGCAATCAGATAGAAAGTATGTTAATGATTTATAAAATTATAAATATTAGGTAGTTACTATTTCCATTATATCCTTGATTATATGTCAATTGACCTTTTTTATTTTATTCGCATGCGCACGCCAAATGAAAATTGCAGTTTTATCATATTTAAACTTATCTTGTAAGATTTCACGTGTAAATTTGAAAGTTATTTTCTTACCAATTTTACAGGCGAGTCCGAAACTATCATAATAATATGAAATTAAACTAAAATTTCAGAGCAGATGGGCTTATTCGAGCCGCTGCTTTTTCTAGTTCAGTTGGCGTGCATGCGATACTTATAATTGCCAACACATTTCCACACCAAATCTAAATGAATATAGTTCTATGTTTAAACGTGTATTCTTAATTTAGACGTATTATGTTCATATAACTTGACACGTCATTGTTACTAGCCTGCCTTAAACTATCTAAAAACATGCGTTTCTTGCCGAACTTTGCAAAATAAGCATATCTTTTGGGCTCCCAGCTTAACCATTCAATTTGGAGTGCACTTCAAGTTATAGAAGAAATTATATGTTTATATACCACATACACGCCGAAGGCGCTCAGTTGAAAATTCCCCTTCACATAGACTGACAGGGATGTGCGATGGGGCGCGCTAACATTTAAACGAATAATTTAATTTATTTTTAAATTTTCAGTTTTAGCTTAAAATTTCTATATTATCCGTATATTTGTATTTTATTTCCTATATCACAACAATTCTAATAAAATTGCGCACTTTCTGATATACTTGGTTTGACTATATTTGTTCATTAACGATGTGATTTTGCCCGTTGAAAATTATTTTTTAAAACATTTATAACTTTTGATATAGGAGGTTAGAGCCTTTCTACTATGGCTCATATTGTTCTTTGGGTCTTCCTCTTTCCATAGAGCCCATAAAACAAAAATTTTCAAAGAAAATTTTTCTGCTATAGCCTTTCTACTAGGATGCACCTTATTTTATCATTTTCTTATTTTTCGAACGTTTTTATATTTGTTAACAAATGGTTTTAGTTCAGATAATGTACAAAAAGGATCAATAAAGTAATACAAACCTAAATCGGATCGTTGAGACCGTTTCACCGTTGTCAATTCCACTGTTTGTGGTCGAATTCCGTCAATGACTTCGTCAATGTTAAAAAATTTTAATTACAGTTTTTTATAATGAAGAATCTAAAAAAATATTGTTCTGCATATATAGAAGTAATAATTAAAACATAAAAACATATTTATAAAGCAAAAATACTATCAACTACCAGTAGACAACACATTAAATACCAAATCATGCATACAACTCGTCCTTATACACTACTCCTTAGCTCATCATGTCAGGGTTTTTGTAGTTCCCACAGGCATCCGAGCGGAATGAGTGCATCCTTGATGGAGATTAATTAAAAACAAGCAAAATTGGACACATCATGGCAACATCATACTTCCTAATAAATCTTTATGCTGTCATACGCACTGTGAGGTGACGCCTAATTCTATCGATTTCATGGTCCACAAATATAGATATTTCAAGCACCGAAATGTTATTCTCCACCGGACATTGGTAAAGTTTATCTTCTCTTTATTCGGCAGTGGTGATGAGAACTCCCTTGATGTGTTGGTAAATCCTTCTTCCGCTATTTATGTTGTTTTTGACTTTAAAGCAATACAAATTTTATCATGATTGCTTTATTCTACTTTATAAATAAATAAATACAGGTTATTAAACATTATCTCAGCAAGTAGTGTATAATGGAGCATGACATTCGTGTCTGATCGACATGACATTGAAATAGATCAAAATTTAGTCGGTGAAACGGTCTCAACAATCCGATTTAGGTTTGTATTACTTTATTGATCCTTTTTGTACATTATCTGAACTAAAACCATTTGTTAACAAATATAAAAACGTTCGAAAAATAAGAAAATGATAAAATAAGGTGCATCCTAGTAGAAAGGCTATAGCTGCTATAGCAGAAAAATTTTCTTTGAAAATTTTTGTTTTATGGGCTCTATGGAAAGAGGAAGACCCAAAGAACAATATGAGCCATAGTAGAAAGGCTCTAACCTCCTATATCAAAAGTTATAAATGTTTTAAAAAATAATTTTCAACGGGCAAAATCACATCGTTAATGAACAAATATAGTCAAACCAAGTATATCAGAAAGTGCGCAATTTTATTAGAATTGTTGTGATATAGGAAATAAAATACAAATATACGGATAATATAGAAATTTTAAGCTAAAACTGAAAATTTAAAAATAAATTAAATTATTCGTTTAAATGTTAGCGCGCCCCATCGCACATCCCTGTCAGTCTATGTGAAGGACTTCTCCCTTCGGCGTGCACATACACTAGCTGACAAAAGTTTTGTCACAAATGTTTTTTTCGGTTTTAACTTTTTTGTGACTTGACCAAATTGGCTGATTTTTTGATATTTTATGTGAATCAGTGTTTAAAATATTATAGTAGCAAAATTTGATTTAAATTACCATGGCAATTTCGGTACCACGCATTCCGTTTTCCCTCATATTGATAACAGCTTGCCGGGTGGCAATTGGAGTTTCTTTACGTGGAGTCTTCTCTAAAATGTTGCCAATTACTGCTATTTTCAATAAATTATGAAAAAAATATAATTGAACTTTAAAAATTATTAAAAAATGCAGTGCAAGAAAAGTGCGCAATATCTTTGAGCTACGCGTTTTACGATAAACGCTTGTCACTGTAAAACGGATCATCGTAATCACAAGCGGGAATTTGTAAAATAATCTACAACCATATGAATCTATCATATCAAAAAATCAGCCAATTTGGTCAAGTCACAAAAAAGTTAAAGCCGAAAAAACATTTGTGACAACACTTTTGTCAGCTAGTGTAGGTTTAAAATGTCAAAAAGCTTGCTTTCAATATTTAAACACATTTTTTATTATCCACGTGCAAACTAATTATCTTGTCAATTTTACAGGGCTTCCCTTAATTCCCCTCTCAGATGTGTATGTATAATGTAGTACCCAAATAAACTCTTCGCCAAATGAATAAATGCTATTTACATTTTTTTCTGAAAAGTACACTCAGAAATAAGTAAGCTGTAGTCAATTTGCAAATTTCCTAAAATCTACTTTTTCGGGTGGTGTGTTATTTCCAGAATTCCCTTTTCCAGAACAACTTTAGCAGCAATATCCTAAACTATTTTCTTTTAATGCGGAACCATATCTGAGTACGTTTTGCTGATCTTCCAGATTATACTTTTCATCTGGCGTGTAACCACGAAACAAAATTTTGTTAAATCTAAAATTTCGTAAAAAAAGATTACCGTAGATATTTAAGAAACTTCTTATTTTCATATGGTGTGAATCCGTAATGAATTTTCTTATATGTTAAAGAACGAAACATTCCCAAAATTTTATTGATTTTTATTAGAATTAGAAAAAAATTAGAATTTTTAGTGAAATATTGAATTTTAATTTTTGATGAATTTAATTTTTACGAAATCTTATTGTCCTTTTCAGAGATCGATGCCTAATGGAAGAGCAAAAAATTAGGGGCGGAGAAAAGGTCTTGTTTAGACAGCCACACGGCCATTAAGGCCATCGAATCTCTTCCTCTTTTGTTTCTCATCAATTTCTGTTATCTATTTTTATTTATTATTTGATGACAAGAAATGAAAAGTTTAATTTAAAAATGAGAATGGATGAAATTAAAATATTGATGACAAACAAAAGAGGAAGAGACGTGATGGCCTTAATGGCCGTGTGGCTGTCTAAACAAGACCTTTTCTCCGCCCCTAATTTTTTGCTCTTCCATTAGGCATCGATCTCTGAAATGAACAATAATAATAGTTTTAATTTGATTCAAATATATTCATTAAAAATCCAATTTAGTGTATACCTGAATACCACGCTTTTGAAAAACTCAACACTAATTTTGGAATATTAATTCTCGTAAAACACGCCAAGTAGCTGGTAGAATATAATACAGAAACACCTCAATTTGAACGGTTAAGTTGGGGGCTCAGAAAAGATGCTCCTTTCAAAAAATTTGGGTAAGAAGCGCTTGTTTTTAGCTAATTTAAGAGGGGCTATTAACAATCACGTGTCAAATTAAATAAAATAATACGTGTAAATTAGTAAGACACGCTTAAATATTGACAAAATATTCATTTCGATTTGGAGTGTAGAAATTATTTACACATTTCCCACCAATAATTATTAATAAACTAATAAAGAAACTGTTAAGATCTGCAACATTTGGATCAGAACATGGATCAAGTAGCTCACGAATTTCATATAATCGCGGAGGTTTTAATTCGCAATAAGCTTCCTAATAATAATAATTTCTTTTAAAGGAAATGGAAGCTTAACTGGTGGCGGCGCTGAAGTTATAATTAAACCCAAAGTGGTAAGTTGAGAACTTTTTTTAAGTAAAAAAAATGGTTTGAACTCGGATCATTGTTAAAATAAACATTAGAGATATGAAGTGGGAAGAGCAGGAGAGTTTACTTGATATTGATTCAGTTCAAAGTTTTTTTATTGTTGATTGGTGTTCTTGAACAGATAAACGATTTGCTATTTCATTTCATGAGCATTCTCTCGAATCTGTTTTATTATTAGCTTGTTCGACATTTCATTTGATGGCGATTTCCAGTGTTGTAAGTTGCTGTTAATATTTATCACATTAAATATTTGAATAATTACGTTAATTTTTGTAATATACATCATATATAATTATTAAGAGACTATTATAGTTTAAAAAACTATATTTAACATTTATTTATCAAACTTTGTATTTATTAAGACAAAACTAACAAGATCTTGGCAGAGAGAAATGCTCTGAAATGTTCTCTACGGATTAGCTTCCTTTTAAATATTGTACACAATTTGAAAATTATATTCCTTCATATTTGTTGTAGACCTCAAACTCAAACTTGGGTAATTAAACCTGTTTATTAAATCAACACAAACAACAAATATAGAGCAAATAACGACGAAACATAAAAACAATAATAATAACAAATATATATTGAATGTAAAGTGAATGGGCCCGAATAAACTTGATTTAAAGGGACATTTAGTATCCTACAGTGGAAAGGGACCTGCGAATCCTTTCAATGGCGCGTGTGTTGGCGCCATTTCAAATTATTGCGGTCACGGCCGCAACAATATTAGATTTCTACACTTAAAAATTTTAAATGGAAAAATATAACAAAAATTGTTGTATAATTAAACGAAAAGGTTTAAAATACGCGTAATTATCTCATTCAATTGAAGAAATAAACATATTGACATAATGTGATAGTTAAGGTAACAGAATTCCGTAAACAAATGAAAAAACCCCACCAAATTCCTTTTATTTAAATACTCGTTTCAGGATATTAAAAAATACAAACAAAAACTTGACAGTCGACTCGGCATAGTTTTATTGGCGTGTCTTATTACGATAACCGTAATTCTTGGTGTCTATGGAACAATACACAGTACAGTACATGATGAGTTGACTGTGTACATCAATAGAACCCATCAAATTGCCGTCGTTAGTTTTTGTGCATTCATTCAATTCATTGTGTAGTTTTGGTTTCAAGGAATTGAAACATGCCATGGATGAGAGTTACCCGCGGGAAAATGAGACGATGATAGATAAGAATGGAAGGCAATGGATGACAGTGGAAGAGCTCGAAGATTATGCAAATCTTGTTCGCAAGGTTAGCGACTTTTCCAGATGAATTCTAAATGATATTTTGAACATTTTAACGAAACAGTTAGAAAATCGAATTTTAGTGCTACGTTAATATAACGGGTATTATATTCAGACTAATTCTACGCTTTGGTCGCTCTTCTGGTGGAACTTATTGCTGTCTTTGATATTGTTCCCAATTGTACTCAGTGTTCATCAACACTGGATTGAAGGAAATGGTGCTAAACTTGCATATAGGGTATAACTTTATTTATTAAATTATTAATACACAATATCACTCAAATGAGGAGTGATATTAAAAAACGGATTTAAAAAAACGACAGGCCGTGAAAGTGCGATCGGTGAACACGCCTCATCCAACATTCTATAGCGGATGACATATACACTAGCACGCCAAGTCGAAATGAATATTTTGTCAATATTTAAACATGTCTGACTAATTTACACGTATTATTTTCATATAATTTGACACGTCATTGTTACTAGCCCGTCTTAAACTATCTAAAAACATGCGCTTTTTGTCGTACTTTGCAAAATGAGCATCTTTTCTGAGCCCCCAACTTAACCATTCAATTTGGTGTGCACTAGCTGACAAAAGTTTTGTCACAAATGTTTTTTCGTGTTTAACTTTTTTGTGACTTGACCAAATTGGCTGATTTTTTGATATTTTATGTGAATCAGTGTTTAAAATGTTATAGTAGCAAAATTTGGTTTAAATTACCATGGCAATTTCGGTACCACGCATTCCGTTTTCCCTCATATTGATAACAGCTTGCCGGGTGGCAATTGGAGTTTTTTTACGTGGAGTCATCTCTAAAATGTTGCCAATTACTGCTTTTTTCAATAAATTATGAAAAAAATATAATTGAACTTTAAAAATTATTAAAAAGTGCAGTGCAAGAAAAGTGCGTAATATCTTTGAGCTACGCGTTTTACGATAAACGCTTGTCACTGTAAAACGGATCATCGTAATCACAAGCGGGAATTTGTAAAATAATCTACAACCATATGAATCTATCATATCAAAATATCAGCCAATTTGGTCAAGTCACAAAAATGTTAAACCCGAAAAAACATTTGTGACAAAACTTTTGTCAGCTAGTGCATTTTTAGTTTTTATTTTCTATTCTTAATAAAATGTCCTTGATTAATTTAATAAAAGAAGGAAAATAAGTCAGCATTAGTTGCATGTCGATAGCACTATGATGGTTATAATGATTTCCGAGCAACAAAACACCACACTCACCGAGAGCAACTATTGCCTTCAGTAGTAAATTAATTACGGTTTCAGTAACACCCCAAATTGAATGATTAATTTAGTGGCTCAGAAAGTATGTACACATTACATATTTCAAGAAAATACGCATATTTTTAGATAGTTAAAGACGGGCTATGAAAAATGACGTATCAAGTTATATGAAAATAATACGTGTAAATTAGTAAGACACGTTTAAATATTTAAAAATAGTCATTTCGATTTGGCGTGCAGTAATGTTTCACATTTTTTACAAATGTTCCGGAAAGCGGAATTGGAAAACGTGATCAAGCAATTATTGACGAGCATATTTCCCGTTTCATCACGCACACCAACTTGAACGCTAATAAATTAAGCTCAGAAAACGTGCTCAAATATAATATTTTGTGAAGATTTTAATATTTTTAGAAATGTTGAGGAAAATCGGTCAAATTAGCCTAGACAATATTTGCCTAAAGTACACGTAAAAGTTGTAAGAAATGCGTAAACATTAGAAAATCTTCAATTCAATTTGGCGTGCATCACGTATTACAACTCAACTTCTATTAAACTTGCTCTGAAATTAATGAAGGACATTTTATTAATTAAGAAGATGTTGTATGATGAGTGTTCACCGATCGCACTTTCACGGCCTGACGTTTTTTACATCCGTTTTTTTAATATCAATCGAAAATGAGGCGAAAGTCAGAAAATGTTGTTTTAGTGCGTTCTCTTGATTGGCCTGCTTTTCTGCGTTTACCAATTCCTTCACCTTGTACATCCAATTTTAGTTGGAGCAATGAGTTTTCCATCGGTATACGCGAATAAACTTAAATTTGATCCGAATGAATATATTTAGATGATGGATAGATTATTCATGGAAGCATATCCTCGCGATCAATATCAAATAAACTCGATTCAAGACAGGTTTGCATGCGAATTCGTTCCGCACGAGACCCTTGTTCAACTCGATATTCAAACTCCATGTATTCCAAAAATGAAGAACTCACTGCTACCGGCTTACTCAACGATGCTCCTAATCTTTATCGATTTGTTCCCATTCATCTTCGGAGCTTTCATTTATGCATGGTCAGCGTGTATTAAGAACAGTAAAGTAGTGAAAAATGCCCGACAGAGAGTGGAGCTGAATAATTCGGGAAGGTATGGAATTATAATAGTGGTTAGGTTCTAATCGATATTTTGATTCAGGGTTCCGTTCCCAACAAGCAACAAATTTGAACGCCCAGAGAGGTTGAATAAGCTGGTAGAAGTTTAATATGGATTTTGATTGATGTGTCTTTGTGTGACTCAAGTAAATATGAATGCAATTTTTAAATATTATATTTTTAAATAAAATAGGTTAATTTGGTTTTATTTTATTTTTGTTAAAATTTTAATAAGAATTAAGGAAAATAATTAAAAAAATAACAAATTCCTATTACATTTGCACTCCACTGCCACGAACCCGCGCCGCATTGCAAAAAACTTTGCAGCAATTGCAAATTCAACCTTTTAATTAATTATTTTTGTTTTCAATATTTACAAGTCACTTATATGGACGATGAAGTCTCTTCTGGCCCATTTCTTAAGAATTTCTTTTCATTAATTCATCAGGATTTCTGCAGAATTAAACGTTAACTGATAAATAAAATATTGAAAAAATAATAAAAAAAATAAAAGGTAATGTTTGCAATTGGTGCGAAGTCTTTTGCAATGCGGCGCGGTTTCGTGGTAGTGCAGTGCATTTGTTAAATTAGGCTACAATAATATATAAAATCTTTTGGAAAGAAACAATACATTTACGATTTTGACAGATTACTTTAAAATAAATATTGAAGCGTAAGTCACAACATGATAGATTAGAAATTGAATACAGTAAAATGTTTCAATCAACATTGCCGAAAATTACCAGCAACTAGTTTGTTGAAATGTAGTAGCTAGAATTATGTAATTGCGAAATAATTATGTTAATGAATTTTATGGATTTTACGGATCAATAAAATATGTACATAATTGAAGGGTATTTGTTAATTATCATATTATAAATTGCTTATTGTATATCACTAAATATGTTCAATATATTTATTAGAAAACCTGTTACACGCCAAAACGAAATAACGGTTTTGTGATTTTTAAACGCGCGTGGAAATTTTCACGTCTTTGTAACGAAAACGTTTTTCTTACAATTTATTTTAGCGTGTCTTAAACTATCTAAAAATATTAATATCTTTCTAAAAAGTCATATTTAAGAATGCTTTTCGAGCTCTTTTTATTACCATACCCACGCCAAAATCGAAATAACGATTTTGTGATTTTTAAACGCGCGTGGAAATTTTCACGTCTTTATAACAAAAAAGTTTTTGTTACAATTTAATTCAGCGTGTCTTAAACTATCTAAAAATATTAATATCTTTCTAAAAAGTCATATTTAAGCATGCTTTTCGAGCTCTTTTTATTACCATACCCACGCCAAAATCGAAATAACGGTTTTGTGATTTTTAAACGCGCGTGGAAATTTTCACGTCTTTATAACAAAAAAGTTTTTGTTACAATTTAATTCAGCGTGTCTTAAACTATCTAAAAATATTAATATCTTTCCAAAAAGTTAGATTTGAGAATGCTTACTGAGCTCATTTTCTCAACATACAAGTTGGGGTGGCCTGTTAGGCTTGTTAGAGTTAGTATTTCCTATTAACCGTTCATCCGTATTGATTAATCTCTAAAAAAACAAACAGACAAAATTCGATAATTGTTAAACAAATAAATAAATCAATCAAAACATTATGCAAAAGCTCAATTGTTTGCATCATCCATACATACATATTTAAACCTCAATTTTTATAAATTTTATTTCTTTCATTTGTTATTGAATAAGGTTTAATATTTCATGAAACATTCAATTTTTTAAAATTTCATTTTCAATTGTTTCCTCGACTGTTCTAAATTATTTAATGTTACAATAATTATAAAGGGCAGCAGGTTAATTGATCAATTTCCTGTCTGGAACTAGCTATATTACATTAACACGCCAATTTGAAATAATGATTTACTGAAGTTTACGCGCTTCTTACAATTTTTACTTGTTTTAAACAAAAACCTAATATACGCCAGTTGGTGAGCATTTTCCTAGACTATCGAAAATTCTCAAAATCTTAACGAAATTTTATATTTGAGCACGTTTTCTGAGCTCCTTTTTTAGAATTCAATTTGGCGTGCAATAAAATTGAAAACCTAGTTTTTAGAATTTAATATTTTGCTAAAATTGCAATAATAGTTTGATTATAAAGTGTAATTAATTATATTTATAGTGTTATTGTTTTTTTTTTAAATACAAACAATAAAAACGCGATTTGGACAAAATGATTTATTCTATCATCTATTATCATCTTAATATCCGGGAGCGGTTCTTGGTGGTGGACAATGATCACAGCCTCCTCCAACGCCTGGTGGTCCAGGAGGTCCTGGTTCTCCTGGTGCTCCCGGGTTGCCTGGCGTTCCGTCAATTCCTGGGTCTCCAGGTGGACCCTGTGGGCCTGGTAGAGAATTTCCTGGAGGTCCTGGCTGTCCGGGCTGTCCTGGAGGACCGATTGGTCCAGGCGGTCCTGGTGGTCCCGGTGTTCCCGGCACTTCAATAACTTGTCCAGGGGGTCCTGGTGGCCCTGGGTTTCCAGGCAGCCCGTCGTTTCCTGGAGGTCCTGGAGGACCTGGAGGACCCGCCGGGCCTGGAAGAGCATTGCCTCCAGGCATTCCCGGATTGCCAGGTTTTCCTGTAGGTCCCTTTGGTCCTGGGCGTCCTGGTGGTCCTGGTGGTCCAGCCGGACAGTCAAAGCAAAAGTCGGCCGCCGTAGGTGTCTCATCGCCTTGCGCATCTTGGCCGGGATTTCCAGGAGTTCCCGGTTGTCCATCTTGTCCTGGGTTTCCATCAGGTCCTGGTGGTCCCGGAGGACCTGCGGCACCAATTCCACAAGAACAACAAGCACCTCCGCCGCCACCTCCAGCGATTCCCGCATCCTGATAGCCAACGGCATAAGAAGCAGCTCCTCGAGCCTCGATTCTCTTCTTATGCACTCTGCCGGCCACTCGACTAGATGATCTTTTGTGTCGATTAAAACCCGAAGTAATTTCAAACTAAATTTTCGTAAAATTTCTGATAGAACTGAGGAATATATCGTACCTTATAATATTCGTCGAGAAGATTGGTAGTTCGATGACGACAAAAATCAACCTCAGACTGGAGTGTCGATTGGACATGTTGCATATAATTATAAAGCATTGGAACCGCTATAATTGCAGTTAAAGTGGCCACTGTCGATAAGGCTATGCCTAAACGGAAAACTTAAAAAAGTTGAAATTTAATTCACCTTACCAAAGAATGCTAAGGACCTTAAGGTCTCTGCTTCTATCGGATTCATACATTCATCTTTCTTCATCCTAAAAAACGAGATAATTGCGACGAAGTGATGCATTATAATAATCGAAAATAAAATTAATGGACTAATGGAAACAAATGTGACTTGGTTATTTAATAATAATAACACTTATATAGTACTTCAGCGAAATATCCCCGCCCAGCTTTCACTGAAATGATAAATAACTACTGAAATTGAAACGGTTTTGAAAAAAGTGAACATCAAGTGGAAAATATTCAAAAAGTCACTTAAACATGACGATGAGATTTATTATTCCATTCAAAAAGGAGAGGGGGGGGAGTTCTTTTTAACAACTGGTTATATTAATTGAAGTGTTTCGAATAATTAAAAGTCTCTGCGGGTTGTCATCATGAACATCGTTTAGGTAATAATGGAAAGTTGCTTTTAACGTGTCGAGAGATAGTGCGATGTGATCATCTAATATTCAGTAGGGTTCAAAAGTGAAACAATTTTTCAAATGTGAATTTGTATCGTGAACGATATTTAATTAATAATGTTTACTTATTTACTTATTTAAATATTTAAGTTTAACTTTTTTTAATTCTTAAGTACCATGGGAACCGGATAACAACATTTCTTCAGTTTTAGAATTGAAAGTTATTAATCGTGACTCATTATAATAAAACTACATCACGCCAACTGGTATGGTAATAAAACGAGCTCAGTAAACGTTCTTAAATCTAACTTTTCAGAACGGTATTAATAGTATAAGACAAGCATAAACAAATCGTAGTAAAACCTTTTTTGTTAAAAAGATGCAAAAACTTTTAGACAAGCTGAAATATCCGAAAATTGTTATTTCCACTTGGCGTGCTACAGTAAAATATTTTAATTTTTTTCATTATATCCAGTAAGTTGGATGTAAAAAGTTGTTGCACAAAAGTTTGAATACTTATCCGCTGAAATATATATATACACGTCATGCATGACGCGTCATGTTGTATGGTAATCAAATGTGCTCAGTAAACGTGCTCAAATCTAACTTTTTGGGAAGATTTTAATACTTTTAGATAGTTGAAGACACGCTTAATCGAAAAATAGTAATAACTTTTTTATTATAAACTCATAAAAATTTCCACGCACGTTTAAAGTTGGCAAAATCGCTATTTCGATTTGGCGTGTATACACTAGCTGACAAAAGTTTTGTCACAAATGTTTTTTCGGGTTTAACTTTTTTGTGACTTGACCAAATTGGCTGATTTTTTGATATGATAGATTCATATGGTTGTAGATTATTTTACAAATTCCCGCTTGTAATTACGATGATCCGTTTTACAGTGACAAGCGTTTATCGTAAAACGCGTACACTACCTGACAAAAGTTTTGTCACAAATGTTTTTTCGGGTTTAACTTTTTTATGACTTGACCAAATTGGGTGATTTTTTGATATTTTATGTGAATCAGTGTTTAAAATGTTATAGTAGCAAAATTTGCTTTAAATTACCATGGCAATTTCGGTACCGCGCATTCCGTTTTCCCTCATATTGATAACAGCTTGCCGGGTGGCAATTCGAGTTTCTTTACGTGGAGTCATCTCTAAAATGTTGCCAATTACTGTTATTTTCAATAAATTATGAAAAATATATAATTGAACTTTAAAAATTATTAAAAAATGCAGTGCAAGAAAAGTTCGTAATACCCTTGAGCTACGCGTTTTACGATAAACGCTTGTCACTGTAAAACGGATCATCGTAATCACAAGCGGGAATTTGTAAAATAATCTGCAACCATATGAATCTATCATATCAAAAAATCAGCCAATTTGGTCAAGTCACAAAAAAGTTAAACCCGAAAAAACATTTGTGACAAAACTTTTGTCAGCTAGTGTATATACACGTCATGTTGTATGGTAATCAAATGTGCTCAGTAAACGTGCTCAAATCTAACTTTTTGGGAAGATTTTAATACTTTTAGATAGTTGAAGACACACTTAATCGAAAAATAGTAATAACTTTTTTTATTATAAACTCATAAAAATTTCCACGCACGTTTAAAGTTGGCAAAATCGCTATTTCGATTTGGCGTGTATATATATAATTGTTGTGATCCAAGAGGACAGATGGGACTCGGCTAACTATTTCTAGGTTCAAATGTGAGAATGAAATATAAAATCACAGATGATAACAAAACCAGGACAGGACAATTAACGTGACAACTAATATTCATAAATATATAGAATTAAATATATAATTAACGGGACTTTCAAGAGTGACTAGTAAAGTGTGCGCTTTGGCTTTCAGCTTAACCTTCCGTCACAACAATAATTATACTTTTTCATTTGACGTCCATTAGCTTTTACTAATTTTATAAAGAAATTCTTGTATTATTATCGATATTAAAAGTTATGATTTTTATAATGAAACAGTTCGTATAAACTGTTTAAGAACGATTTAACTTTCTTATAAAATGAAATTGAACCCCATCAATGTATGAATCGAAAATCTTTAAAAACATTAAAATTATTACCCTATAGGACTATTTTACCCTATAGGATGCTTGATATCGATAATATATCAATCCTCATATAGAAATAAAGATAATAACTACTAAAAAATAATACAACCTTACTAGTTGTTTATATTAATTTTATTATAATAAACTATTAGTCAATTATTATTACAAAAAACAACAGTTTTTGTTTAATTTTTATACTTTAAAATCAGTTGAGCAAAACAGAATCAATGCTACAATTTAAATTATTGTTTATTTCTAAAAAATGCTTCCCTTCACCATTGTTTTTATCTTTATATATATATATATATATAGATACTTTGTTTTTTTTATAAATAATTTCTTGATAGCACATCGAATGATGCTTGAATATCAAATGCCAGTTTTCTGCAAATGTACCTGTCACATCTTATCAAGAGATACCATTATTATTATTATTATCAATTGTCGCAAAGTATAGTCCCCTAGTGTGTCAAAAATACAATCGCACCTTGCCAGAGGGTTTTGCCATAACTTCATATGAAGGCGGTTCCAAAAAGAAAAGAAATGAGACAAAACATTATCTACATTTAGTAAGCGTTTATTTCCATTTTTTTCTAAATATTATCAATAACAGTCAATTATTTAATTAGTATCGATAAGGAATTGATACCGAAACAATTATATGTATTCGTTGAATTTTCAACGACAGTATTTCCTAAGTTCATTTTTATGATTCAATTTGTAACTTATTCAGATTATTTCGGAATGTCGGTCGAAGTTCGTCGTGATTCCTTCAAGAACTTCTGGGATAAGTTCTCAGACAAACCTGATACCAATTCAATGATGCTGAATAACTCTGCAGAAGAACTCGAATCTAGTGATAGGTTTTGCGTTTTATTACATTTGTTTTACTAATGGTCAATTTTTAGGGCAGATATTCTCGCATCTCTCCCAATTCTCACGAATAAAGATGTGGTCGATATCGGAGCTGGAATAGGGTAAAATTTTATTATGAGTTGTTTAATAACGGAAATCACATGATACTATCAACATGATAATAAAAAATGTCTGTTGATATTCTTTTTGTCTCAACCCATAGAAAACATCAAAAAACCGATGGATATAAACTTTCATTTAACATTATTAAATTGTATAAAAACCTTCAACATTGACAAAAATCTTGATTTTGTTGTTCTCTTTAAGATCTTAAGAGCATAAATTCTTATTTTACGGTATTAATAACTTTTTGTAATTATGTTTATAATTACAAAAGAAAGATTAGAAACAAAAGAAAGCTTAGAATCCAAGCTTAGAAATACATCGAATTCGAAGTAGTTATCTACGTGTACACCACCCGCAATATTTCCATTTTAGCTACCATGGTAGTCTTATTTAAAGATTTGAATCCCCATTTACCCAGAAAATTATGTCCTATGTATATCTTGAATTTAAATATTGTCCTTTTCAGAGAAAATGGAAGATCAATAAAAGAAGAGAAAATGATGGGCGGCCACACAGCCACAAACAACTTTTTCGTCAATTCCTCTTAAATGTGTGCTGCCCATAATTTCGTAAAAAAGAATGACCGTCCAAACGAGAACCTCATTCCATTCTAATTTTTTCCTCTTCCATTAGGCACCGATCTCTGAAAAGGACAATAGCTAAAATTAAATATTAAAAACATGTTCTTAAACATTTCGCAGAAATTGGTAAATTTTGTCAAAAGTGTATGTTCGAAATTAGAACTTCATAGTTTGATTGTTCCTTACTGTTAGTACTTATAAACAATAGACTTATTTTATTGTTTATTCTGATAAAATTATTTTTGAATTTCCGCGGTATACTGTATTTAATAATGATAATATTTTTCACAACTAGACATCTAGCTAGACAAATTTATGTTTTCTAGACGATTCACAACGGTTCTTGCGGAGACAGCCAAATCTGTCATTTCAACAGATTTCATAGAAAGCTTCATCAAGAAAAACCAAGAAAGAAATGCTCATCTTGGTAACATCAACTATCAAGTCGGCGATGCTGTTGGTCTTAAGATGAACAATCAGAGGTAAATTCGTTTGTCATAAACAATTAGTTTTTCAGTTTTTTCATAATTTCAGCGTAGACTTGGTATTTACCAACTGGCTCATGATGTACTTATCTGATTCTGAAACTGTCGAATTCATGTTTAATACCATGCGATGGCTGCGACCACATGGAATGGTGCATCTTCGCGAGAGTTGCTCAGAACCGAGCACAGGTCGAGTCAAGGGAAAATCAATGCACAATAACAATGAGTCTAATCCGACTCACTATCGGTTCTCATCACTTTATATTAATGTAAGTCGTTGGATGAAATTATCTCGAATAGAATATTCCATAGCTCCTTCGCACTATTCGCTACCGCGATGAAGAGAATAAGCTGTGGAAGTTCAAAGTTCATTGGAGTTGCTCTGTGCCAACCTACATAAAGCTTTCTAACAATTGGAGACAAGTACACTGGTTAGCAGAGAAGGTGCCAGCCGATGTCGACGACAAGGAGACAGACTTTAACTACCTAGTTGAGTGTTTATCCAGCAAATGGAATTCGATGCAAGAACAATGGGACTTATTGTTCGATGCAGAACAGTACGCGTGGCCAAATGTACTCCTTGATACGGTTCTCGATGAAAGTGTTGTTCCTTCTGGTGGAGCCACCTTTATCTACACACCGCGACGCACTTCACCGTTCGTTCATATTGACGCGCACGCTATTGCTTGCAAATTCAATACAAACATCTGGAACGTTGAACTGATGCCAGAATTCTACCGCACGTCGCTGACAAAGTCAAATACAATTAAAGATAAACGAGTTAGGTATGGTTGGAACCAAAACCTCGCCTCGTCTATTCAGTATTGGCAGCAGAAGGAAGCGTCATTTGATGCAGTTGTGGCCAGTGAGTTGCTCGCGGCATCCACCGATAACGAGCTTGAGAATTTAAAAGTTAGTTTCAGATTTGAAATTATCATCATTTAGCTAAAGTTAACTGAAAATGATTAATTTTCCAGAAAATCTTACAAAAGGATTCCAATATTGTCACCATCGAACCGAGTTGCGCAGAAAGTGTTAAAACGCGATTAACAGCTCTTGGATATCAGATTGTTTCTATTGAAGATGTTTCTGAAAAAGCTTCAGATGCTCAACAAAATTATTTCAAATCTCATAATTGGGTATGTTATCTATTTTTTGTTTAAATTTTACAATACGTTCCCTTCTGAAACGATTATAAAACGGTAGTTGTACAGACATGACGTACATTAATAAATTTCAGAAAAAACTGAACCGTATTTATTAATTCTATATCTCAATAATAAGAATTTATAGCAAAATTCACTACAGTATTTCGGAAAAAATTATAATATGACATATAATAATTATTATTTTATTCTTTTCTATTACTTTTTTTGCAGAAGGATGAAACCGACAAGAAACAAAATTGGGTGCTGGTACATGCCAAATTGTAGATAATAATTCAATTTTATTATTTTTAAATAAAATATTAAACAAAAAATTTCCACATTTTGTTTCATACAAACAGTAACGTAAATAAACTCCTCAACACAAAAAAACCAAATAAACTCCAAATTTCACCGACGCAGTGATTAAATATTTATTGATGCTTATTCTGTTCTTCTACATCTCGGTCGCGAAATGTTTGCTCAATGTGTGTGTGTGTGTGTGTGATTGCGCCATCATCATCCAGCCAGCCACTCTTGGCTCAGCCAAACATTTCCCGCGCACATACATTTATTTTAGCGCAATTAGCCAATAACTCGATTCTAGTATGAAAGAGCCGTGTTTTCGCTGTAAACGACCCACATATTTCAATGACAAGGTTTGTGTTTATTTTTATTTAGTATCAAATAAGAAAATACTTTTTCATTCAGATCGGACCATTAAAAGATGGTTCAATGTTCCATAAGGGCTGTTTTAAATGTTGGATTTGTGGCACAAGGTTATCTCTTAAAACATATCATAACAACAGAAATGACAATACCGATTTAGAAGTAAGATTTCCGTGTAAATTTAAAAAAAAAATCTCAATTAGGTTTATTGCGCTGGACATGTACCTACACCAGGACCACACGACCCAATTCCGCATCGATCGAACTTACTATTTTCTCCAAAAACCAAAGGCGAATATCCTCATAATCTCATGAGACCTGCCGGCCCAACATAACCAAATCATATTGTTTTATTAAACACTATATATATATATAATAATAAAACCGTATTTCACAAATGTAATTAATAGCACAGCTTTTAAAATTTTGTTGAACATTTACAAGTTAAATAATCTTCGGAAATTGTCCTGAAAGTGGTATAACATTAATAACAAAAAAAATGTTTTTTACATCCAATCCGCCTGCTCCTCCATGAATTTCGTTCATATGCGCGTACAGTTTCCCCGATTCGTTCGATGAAAATAAACACAACCAGCAAAAATGGTATTGGCAAAATATACATTGTACATGATTACAACCTTCATCCTATTTTAATAACAAAATATAATTTTAACTGTATTTTAATACCTTTATTATAACTGCCTGACAATAACTTGTTGGGCACTTTTTAATTTTACTTGGACCCATTTCCCCGGAAAAAGCTTCTAGTGAGAGATCAACGTCATTTCGTAGTTCCAAATAACGCTCACAAGAACCGCTATGCGGTTCAAGCAGACACATATTGCAAAACATCTTATGACATACTTTACATTCCAGTTTTGAGCTATTAGCATCCCTCTGAAAATAAATTCAAACTTATATTTTCTACTGACATTAAAATTACATTAATAATACCGCTGCAATCCAAATTGTCACAAAACCGCAAATACACATTTGAGGAAACAATATTATTCAAACTCTGTGTCACAGCCTTTTTCAGCTTTGCGCCATCTAAATATTTGACCCTCCGCATGTCTCCAATCAAAATACTCTGCATTTTTAACTAAGAATTTACACGGCAAAAAACCTAAACCTACTTTAACATCAATTGTGTCAATAAATTCTACGCAGTCTTCATATAAGCATTCAATAGGAAACCTCGACAATTCTACAGCATTTTTTATCGTCGCGGTAATACATTCATAACAGTAGCTGTGTCCACATCTTTCCAGTCGAAAGGAGCGCAAACTAATCTCGTTTAAGCATATCGGACATTTAGGAATGGTGTAAGATAAATTGACACCATCCACAAAGAGTTTCAATATCTTCAAACTGACAATTTTTACATATTGTTAAACTTATACCTTTTCATTGAGATCGTCGAGGAAACTTAGAAAATCATTATACAACTTCACAGTTCCTTCAAATAAGATTGTTTTAGCCTCCTCATTCACTATTGTAATAAAGTCTGCATGATATTTCATAGTACCCTCCACAAATTTGAAATAGTCGAAGCACAAACTACTATAACGAGGAGCTCCAATAAACACTTCCGTTGCGATGTTCCTTGTCGGCATTTCTTCATAAAACTTATTAATCATTTTTATAGCCTCTTCCGCCATGGGACCATATATTGTGATTTTGCAATTCGTTTTGTCAACATCCACAACAATTCTATACAATAATTTACTGACCAGGCTACGCACATACGATAAACCAATTCTATAATCATGATCTCAATTATATATCTAAGTACATTGAATTAAAGATATTTTATATTAATTTGTTGGGTTGAGTCCCTAAAACCTTGCTAGGATACTACATTAAAAATCGTAACTAGACTTATATTTGAATTTGTTTGTTAATAGTGAGTTAATAGTGAAAACTCTATATGTTTGTCCCAATAATAAAATAGTTAATAGTTATTGCTGTCCAAAATTGATGTCATTGCAAACGCGAAACACAATGCGTCAAAAAATTATAAACCCAGAAACAATTCCATAATTCCATTTGATTTTGTTTTGGCGCGTGATGATATCAAAATTTATAATTTTTACCCATATAATAGCTCAGTTTTCTCAGTGCAGTCAAGGGTAAAGGATTTTAATAACATATTCCTGATTTTTTCAAAATTACTTATCACGATTCTGAAAATAAAGTAAATTATTATTAATTCAATTATAATTTTAACTTTTTATTCCACCCCTCGACACCAAAGATACATTCATTGTTTTCCTCATCATAGGTCTCAAATAATCGTATAGATGTAAACGTCATTGGGGTTTCTATCTGCTGAAAGTATGCATTAGGCAACTACATTTTCAAAACGATACCGTTCTACAAATTTCTCTAAGGTAATTTTTTAATTGCTCATCAAACGCGTTAATTTCCTCCCTGTACGCATATCTCAATTTGTGCGATAACCCAAATTGTAGAACATAGTTCGGAACTATTTCTGCCTGCAAGAAGTAATTTAATCAAAGTTACATGATTATATCACAACCCCGAAATTTTCGTTTTCGCCAAAATACAAAAACGATGGATTCTCCTTCACATTATTCATAAAATAATTAATCAACTTGATTCCCATCGTTACGTTAGAGCCAAGAAATTGAATATTATACCCTTCTTCGAAATCCTGGTGAACTTTATGTGGTAAAACCTTTTCTATTAACCATGGATGTTCCCGTTCATTTTTAAGCAAATTATTTATAGTTACATGATCATGTAATTGAAATTTGGGACCATTCCATATGTTTAATTTTGTGGCACCTTCCAAAAGGCGACATAATATCATATACTTAACGCTGAACGTCGGATCATTCCTCTTATTGAATCTTTTGAAAGAAATAGTTTTATATCCAATGTTGTTGGCTGATAAAATCCCTCCAATGTACCACTTGAGGTAAGAATCAGAGATAACATGATTAGGAATATTGTTAACATATATCTAAAAGTTAAATGTCTTGTTGATATACTTTAATTTAAATATTATATTTATATATAAATTTAAACATAATTGCTCTAAAATCGAAATTTCTTAATTTATAATATATTAAATATTTTATTTTTATATTCTAATTCATTATATCAGTAAAAATGAATTTGTTAAAACTCCAACCTTATTATTGTTTACTTCTCGGCCAAATTCCTCATAGTCGGGTATAATATTAATATTATTAGCTAATAAGACCTCTTTTGCGTTTGACATATCATTAGAATTTTCTATCTGAATATGGAAAACTAAACATTTTACTGGAGATGTGTTTCAAATACCTCAACTATGCCCGTATTTGATAAACCCGATGTCTTGTTATAAAATATTTCCATTGATACCATACAATTGCTTTCGCTGTAATCAATTGATCCGCAAGGAATACGAGGAAACCCCTACAACTCTTAAAATTATTTACTTCGTATTATATTTTTATGTTACGAATTCCGTTATATATTTAAATGTATAATGATTTTTCCGCTTGGTAAATAATAATAATAATGGTCAGAATTTTGATATTTTTTAAATAAATTACATTCCAAATTTCAGAGTCTCAAACACAAATACAAAATCACTCCATTAAATTGATTAAATTTATCATTCCGTCGATCTCTGGGCATTGATTTAAAAATTCAACATCTTAAATCATCAATTTACGTTAAAGCAATTTTAAAATTTAAAAAATCTAAATATTTTCAATTTACATTTTCCTGACGTATGACTCACAATAAGAAGTATTTTAAATTAACTATATATATATATACACACAAATAATTGAAGTAAACCTTTGAAGTACATTGTTCAACCAAATCACCTTTAGAATAAATTGTGCCCTTCTCCGAAAGCATTCTATTGCATTCAATATAATACTGCATATATTTACGATGGCGTACCTAAACAAGATATTTATTTCATTAAATCAAAACCAATACTTTTTTATGAGAGCAGTAGTCTTTGCCATATTTTTTCCAAGAGTGTGATATAACCAAATGAATATTGTTGTTATGCCGGATATTAATCTAATAAAAATAATTTATTTAGTTATATTGTTTAATATACATAATATGGGACATTGGGAAGTGAAAAATGAAAATCTTCTCCTCTATAAATTGTTTCATAGAAATCGTAATATATGTCGTTGAGAGCTTGATCGCCCTCCGATAGAAGAAACAATGAAAGTCCTTTGCGATTAGCAATAAATATAGTTTCAGGCTAAAAACAAATTTTAATAGTTAATAATCCAAGAATCTTCACATTATTATCGAAAAATTCTAATTTGTGCAGGTAATCCAGAAACGACGGACCAACGAATAACGCTTTTACAATTCTTGCTCCCTAAACATATTTCTAGAAATAACACGCATTAGTGAGCACACTTATTTTCAATACCTCCAGTTTATTTGGTAAGGATATTGTTTCTAGAAGCCCGGAAAAATCAAAATTATCCTTGCACTCCACGTAATCAATAAACGCCACGTTTCGTTCAACATTACTTGTCAACATATCACTGACTCCAATTTCCTCATTTGGTGCGTTTAAAACTTTTCGAAGATTTGATTTTGGAATTATTAAACGCTTTCTATTAGGATTTAATACAATCGGAATTTTAACCTGGCAATCCTGAACATAAATACCATTTAAATTTCCCTTATTTTCGAAGCTTTATCGCTAAAAAAGTTAATTTTTTATTATATATTATATTATGTGAATCAGATATTCGCATACAATCTTCGCCGCAAAAGGATAATCTTTTTGGTGGGTTATATTTGTGCTATATGTAAGCAAATTTTCTTAATTAGCGACAAAATTATTTTACCATAATTGTGTATAGCTAGTTACAACCCGTTTTTCCGCAGTAGATGCCCGTTATTCTAAAAAAAATAACAATAAATAATTAATTTAATAATGTAAAACGATTATGACAAATCTTGACAATATACCATTTTTCCATATATAAAAATAGACCTTGGCCAAGGGCTTGGATAAATGAAAGATAAGTTAAATATATACATGAAAGACAAGTTAATTGCAGTTGATCTAGAAGATTTCGTAAATGTTACTTTTCCTTATTTCGTTATTCCCCAGGGATGAACAGTATTCACGATACCGTTATTTCCGCGTTTTCAAATATAAAATTCTAGATTTTCAATAATTCTTTCTTTTTTCGTTCTATGTGACAAATTGTAGATTAAAATTCTTCATTCGATTCCGGTTTTGGCTTTCCGATACTCTATCCGCTAAAAATTTCATTCCGGGTTATATTTTTGAATATTTTCCATTCCACCCATTTATAAAAATTATTGAATTGAATATTTTTTCACGTAATCAATTAAAAAATTTGAAAAAAAACTTCAAAAATGAAGTATATCAATTCTTTACAATATAAAACATTTCTATTAAGCAGTTTCAGACGTCATAAATTTTGCTGCAGTCCATTACAATCTTCTTTTAATGAATTTCTAATTTTTCTGCATAAAAATTTAAATTTTCTGTAGTAACTTTAACGTAGATCGCGCGGATACAGTTGAAAAATACAGTATAGCCAAATAGTAATCATACAAAGTCATGCAAATTATAAGGATCATTGTTAACTCAGATTATATTTATTTATTTCCAGAAAACATTTAAAAATACCTACTAATAATATATACAAAAAAACAAGTAAATAGAATTTATGCTATCGCAGTAGTTTTTTTCTTATCAACAAATTCTTTGACCATTTTGAAGATTTGGCACTTGCTGATATCGGATGGTGGACTCTTCTTATCAGATAGGTAATAGAAAAGATCCCATTCCATATGCTTCCCATTGATGAGCTAAAATTATATATATATATATATATAGTAAACCAGATTTTTGAATATTCATGTTTGTATAATGAAGCTGCACGCGAATATTTCTAACTTCCGTTTACTAAATTTGTCTAAAATTATCTCTAAATTCGAAAAAACTATTAAACTTAAACTCCTAACATTATCACTGAGCAACCATTTTTATTATTTAAATTGGCGTTCAAAAACCTTTTCGCATCACTTTATTTTAGAATTTGATTTGGTGTATCAGATGCACGCCAACTGAAAATAATTTTTCGATTTTTAATCGTGTCGTAAAATTGTTACGTCTTCAATAACAAATATAAAAAAATAACTAGGTTTTCCTTATACTATCTAAAATATTAATATATTTCCCAAAAATTAGATTTGAGCCCATTTACTGAGCTCATTTTATCAACATTGACATGCAGATGTGTCAATGGTCGTCAGAAAATATTTCCTTTTGCTATTTTTATAACTTTTACCATATATAAATTAGTTTAATTAATCAAAATTACTTTATCGTATGCATTCAATTGATCTTCATTTAATGATTCGAGTTTTTGTTCAGCAAACTCGCCCAATACAATATCGTTCTCCAAGATACCACGTTTTTTGCTCTGATAGAGAAGACGAGCTCTAAAAATATAAAATATATGTTGCCATGAATTATTTTCAACCTTTTTGCAGATATCTCTTCACCGATTTTTTCTTCCCTAATTAAAGCATCACACCGACGAAGACTTGTTGTACTTAATCGTCTACAAATGCTTGATAAAAAGCGGGTCGCCATGGTTCTATAACAAATGACGGGATTAAGAAGATTATAATCTATTTCAATTCTTATTAAGATTTTAGGAATTATTTCAATAGGAAATTTTTGATTAGACCTATAAAAATAAGGTTTTTTTTAAGATTTATGATCATAATACATTATTCGTGAAATGACCAGAAATTCAATATCTCCGTAATGAAATCCGGAATTCCTGTATACAGGAACCCCTACAGGGGTATGTAGATTTTAGAAATTGGGAGCTGAGCCATTATCAAAATGCGTCAGTTACCGATTCCATTACGAGTTGTTTGTCAGTGCGATGGAGCAAACATATATTTATATTACCTCCGTTATTAAAATTAATTTTTAATATTTTTTAGAATGGGATGGAGTTTTGATGATGTAACCATTGAATATGACACACTTGTGGAATTTGGAGGTGTGCTCCAACGGCATAAAGCTTACCCTTACTTGGATATTGCTCATTATGCATTGGTTGGGTTTTTTTTAATGTATACTTATTAACATATATCTTATATTAAGACATGCGTTGCCATTCGTCGGGAGTTAGGTGAATATGATAAAGTTTTTTCAAGAAGCCATCCATTTGCAACCTGGTTATCATCTATAGTTCTTTGTTTTTCTGGCAGTTTCCTTGCAAGTTTTTTATTAGGAGAACCAATTATAACACCACTAAGAAGGCACGATGATGTTTTATTGGTAAATTCACAAGCCATTTTCCTCTATTATTTTATGTGGGTTTCAGGCATCTATAGTTTGGTATTTTGTATTCTATTCACCGTTTGATATAATTTACAATATAATAAATAACAAACTAGTTAAATTGATATTATGTTTATGTAATGAAGCATTACGGGCCCAGAAAATATCCAATGGTGTTAAATATACGGCTAAACTCTATCCGGAGTCTTACATCGTTCAAGTACTAGTTGGAATATCGAAAGGAGCTGGAAGTGGGATTGTTAAAATATTTGAACAAATTATTCGAGGCACCTGGTCGCCGTCGTACCATGAAATTTTGAGACCATCATTTACGACGAAAGCATGCACTGTTGCTTCGATTATTTTTACATTAGAAAGACATAGTATGTATATTAAAGCTCCACACGATTTAGTATATTTGGTATTTTAAGTTTATAAACTTATATAAATATAATAATTTTAGTGTATCGTGGCAGCATTCTCGTATTTTAAAATAACAGATATGGTCTTGGGGATCACTGACGTTTTAGTGCCTTTCGAGAACTTTATTTGTGCAATGTTCATGGGTGGAATTTTTGATGCCCTTGCAAGGTTTTTTTAAAAATATTTGTTATCTATATAATTATTTTTCAGAGCTATAAATTCAACAAAGCTTTCAATTCGAAAGGAAAATAATCAAGAAAAACCGTCATTTGCCGACCGTAAAAAATATAAAAAGAAGATTAATTAATATGTAATAAATTATACTAATAAAATATTTTTCTATTTCTTTAATATTTTAAAATCAACCGGTATTTTGGTAATCGGGAATTGTTCAAATTAGCGTTATAATAATACTATTGTCCATATTACTGATTAAAAAGGTTGAATGAGAATAGTTAAAACGTAACAAAAATTCTTATATATTTATAATAATTTTCCCAAATCGGTCAACTGGCATATTTTATGATGTTAGTATAAAAATCCATAAGTTATTCCCAATCCCAAAAAAATGAATAACGTTAGTCACAAAATTTTAGAATTTTGCCTTTCTACGTGCACTCAAACGACGTCAATACAACTCATGCTGACTAATGTTTTGAACTAATATTAATATTATTTAACATTTTCTTCAATAGTTTTTTTAGAATGCTTATTGAAACAGAGGTTACGAAAACTTTAAAACTCGTTTTAAAGAAAGATGAGCAAAATTTCCAACCAGGTTTATTACACAAATAAACATTTTTAATCTTTCTTAATTAATCTTTTAGATTATCCTGTGCTTTATCTCTCATTGTGTGAATCGAACAAAGAAATCTCGAAGAAAGCGATCAGATGGCCAACTGGTGATAAACTTCCAGAAAAGGTTTTTTTAATTTGTTGAATATACGTGTTTGATTGAAAAAAATGTATTTAGCTTGTTATATGTAAGTAATATATAATATGAATAGATTCGGGTAACGTCTTTATCTTATTTTCGTATATTATAGGTATCATACAATGCAAAGGAAGAGTTTGTTCTAATAAACGGGGAAACATATAATGTTCGAGTGAATTTACCGTAAGTTTAATCACGATTTTATTAAATTTATAAAATTCGAAAATCCAATGGAATAATTTTTGCGAAGTTTGAGTATTATCCAGTACACGTCAAATGAATTCGTAAAAACAGTATCCAAGAAAAGTTACGTAAATCTAAAATTTTGAAACAATTTAAAGCATCAGAGGTGTTTTAATACAATCCCATAAAATTTACGTTAAAGTTAGTTTTTATTTACACGTGGAAAAATTTTAGTATTTTATGTTTTGCTAAATCGCCGTTTTCAATTGGTGTGTCAGTATATTAAAATTATTCAGTAAACTTCAATTTATCAACTATAATGAAAAAATTACTTAATAAATTAATTTTTAATATTGTGTTATTGTCCTTTTCAGAGATCGGTGCCTAATGGAAGAGTAATAAAAGAAGAGAAAATGATGGGGCCACAAAAAACATTTTTCTCAATTCCTCTTAAATATGTGCTGCCCATAATTTCGTAAAAAAGAATGGCCGTCCAAACGAGAACTTCAGTCCATCCTAATTTTTTTCCTCTTCCATTAGGCACCGATCTCTGAAAAGGACAATAGATGAAACAAGACATTTTAGAATTAAATTTAATAAAATTATTTATTTTAACCATTATAATATTCATTTTTAAGATATAATAAGGTTATTTCCAATGAATCATCAAAACCGCAATCCACGAATATATATAACGAATTCACCCACAATCCTGTAGAGAACGATTCATCGAAGAAAATCTATAATTCAGTGAGAGCTGTGATTGAAAATCCGGTAATTTTTATCGCATTTATATGAGGGTTGAAGTTAATTGATATTTCGGGTTAATGTTGGAATTCCTTAGCCAGATGAAAAGGCACTTTCTTCAATGTCAGCTTTTACAGAAAAAATCTAAAAAATGGGCATCGTTGGTGAGCGAATTAGAATCCTTCTCAAAGCCAGCCGTTGGACTTTTATCCCAAAATGACCAAATCAAGCTCATCGAAAGTCTAAAAAGTTATATATCCGACACTGACATTAGCGATGAATTGCTGACAAGCATTTGCACGGTTTTTCTAAATTCAAGGATGTTTTCGCTTAAGTTTGACGATAATAATTATCGAAAAATAGTAACTTATTTCAGAAACGAGGAAAAACTCCTAAATAGCTTGATTGAAACGGACAACCCAGATTTATTAAATACAATGATAGAAAATGGAGGCCATACAAAATGCGATAAAGTGAACGCACAACTTTTAAAACACATTTGTCGATCATCTGATAACAACAAAGAAAAATTGAAGAAGATGATTTCCAATATTCATTCAATAAGTCCTGAGCCGCTATCGCATTATCTCTCCATAGAAGATGCTGTAAGCCTAATGGAAAACATAATAGAATTATATCAGTATGAGAGTATTAACAACGAATTTTTGAAAAAGGTTATCTAACTATTCATTCTATTTAATGAATAATTTCAGGCGTTGAACTTGGTCTCAGTTCTCATTAATTCTCATGGATCAAAAATAATCAATGAGAGCAGTTTACATCAAAGATTTTCGGTTGTAAGCAACTATTTCATTGAAATGGTATGATATATTTAAATTTCGCTGCCGATACACTAGCGCGAACCCAAGGAATACACATTGTTTTTTTTAATACTTGTCTCGGATTATGGTTCGCGCTTATTTTGGTGTCTATATTGTTATAGGTAATACTTTAAATTGTTATATTTAAGCAATCAATCGTATTAACATTTGCACGCTTTGAAATATCGAAGAATAGTATTGGTGGGGATGAAAAAGCTGAAAATCGTGTCAGGAAAGTTCATCTCGTTCGGAATAAACTTAGTTGGTAAAAAACATAATTGTTATTTGATTGTTAACTGTTGTTTGTTGTTTTGATAAAACTTTATTTTTATTTATATTTACAGTATAATGGGCTTTACTTCTTCAAATTGTTTCCTTGCTTTCTTCAATTCTTCTGATATTGATAACAAATCCTGAATCGAATTTTAATATTTGTTTTATAACTATTATATATATATATATATATAGGTGATGTCAAAATTACCTGAAGTATCCGCCCGATCAGTGGCTAGTTGGCTTCGGATTATCTTAGGCGTGTTTTCGCCTATATACGATAAAGAAAAACAAAATTCGAAATAACAAATCAATCTTTTCAGTCATTTTGAAAAAAGTTTTTCGGATTTCATTTTTGAAAATTTTCCATTCCTCACTTATATATATATATATATATATATATACGCATAATACATATCAAAGACGAAAACAGCCACTTGTTAGTACAATTAAACATGAATAATTCCAATTACCTTAACTCTGGCGAATTTTTTCGCATCTCTTCGAATCAAGTAATGTATGTCTTCCAAAGCTAAGCGTTCTGCTTTTCCAACCTATAACGAATAATAAAATATTGAATTATAAATGAAGCTACTTTCATTGCGGCTTGGCAAAGAACTTTGATATAATAGAGTGTTATAGCTTCTAGAGTGTCAACTGTTCTATCGTAAGGTGCCTATAAATTTGATATACATGGTAAAAATTCTTATGCCAACAAACTTTGTCGTCGCCAAAACCATACATCATTAACCTTAGTTCCTTTTGGAGAATGTGCTTTTTATCTTCGGTTAATGACTAAAATAATAAACAATATATCCGAATAAATGAGGTTCCAAATTTCAATATCTATTCAGCAGAAATTATTGATTTTAAATGAAACTTCTTAATCAACTTTCTAATGGCAAATATGGAATATAGAATAGGAAAAGCTGAATAAATTGATAAAGACCGATTTCCATTTCAGCTTTTCAATATGAAATCTTTTTACCTTATCCTTTTCTTCCTCTCCGTCTGAACTTCCGAATAAATCTTCTTCCTCGTCCATTCTGACAATAATCTTTATTAATACAAGTCTAAGGGTTTCAGATATTACAAATGACTTTAAAGCATAATAAATAAAAGAATTGAATTAGTTGGAAAAATTTATTATTAAATAGAAATAATATTAATTTATCACATATATTAGGGGCTATCTAGCGATTTACTTTTTCGTTAATCGTGCGAATTATCATTCTGGTTTGGAAAACGAGTTGATTAGCAGCTACTGACACCTGAAAAAATAAAATAGGTTTCTCAACAAACTATTCTCACTTCATGTGCATTTTGATCTTTGAAATATGTTTTCAATGTATTGCTGAATCGCTTAGAATAATGTACAAACTCTCTTTTTCTTTTATCCACGGCTGAAACGTGCGTTTTAAATGAAGAAAATTTAGTGATCCATACCTAATTGAGCATGAATTGGAACAATCTTATATACAACGTTTATTGCTTCTAATAACTTTTTAATGGAAGAAGCAATTAATTTAATTGTTTCAAGGAAAGCATGACGATCCGGCATTTCTTCAGGAACTCTGGCGAGAACTCGACGTAATTCACACGATCTATACGACAAGTGATGAAAGATTAATATTGTAATTTCATTCACCGATTAATAAGCTCCTTGTATTCCGGAACATGCTCACTGCCAGCAATTTCTAAATCGTTTGAACTACATGTTGAATTCATCCGCAGGAATGATTCCTATCAATTTTGAATAAACTAGATATGAAATACAAAACATACCTGTACATTTACATGTAATTCTGCATCGCTAATGATTAATTTCGTTAGATCATATAAAAAAGACGGTGATTTTTGATCACATAATGCCAGTGCATTATCAATTTTCTATAGAAACAATTATGAAATAACAATTTCCAAGAAAATCTTACATTTAAAGCAGTAAGCGAAATAGCATCGTCTTCATAGTAGTTGCTAAAAAAATTAATACAAAACTGAATAAACTATTTCCTTATACATTAATCAACAACGCGTTAAGTTGTATATGATAACCTAGTGGGATAGAAAAGCCTATATCTATATCTTTTACAGCAAAAAAACAGAGAATAACGTCTTATTGAATAATTTTAAATCCATGAAGGTGTTTTCTCATTATTCCAATTCTAAGTGTTGTATAATTTTTTTTACTTTTAATAAAGTTTCATTTAATTATGTCACGTCGTGACCCCACACAGTGCATCAAATTGGATATATTATTACCATAAGGACGTAAAATAACTAATTTACCTTAATTTATTCAAGACGGGAGAGTATAGATTATTATATGTAACGGCTCCCAAATATCCAGCTTCATCATTCATGACTTTCTAAAAAAATCAGTTTCTCAAATATATAATATTTATAGAAATAAATTTGCATGCATATGATAAATTCAATAAATATGAAACATAATAAATGCTAATAGAGAGCTGATTGACGCGTTACTGGTCGTTGACTCAGAATACCGGGTTTTATCTATATTTTTCCTTAAATTTGATTCGCTTGAAATAAAAGTTCTTGACTTATATATGGAATACATCTTTAATCATATATTAAACATAAAAAATTATAATTTAATGTCCCATTCTATCTTTAAAATTTTTGAGCTCGTTAAAAGTGCGCTCCATTGAGATATATATATTATTTGCCAACAAGAAATTCTAAAATTTTTCCGAATTGGATTTTAAAGTATTTTTAAGCTAATTTATTTGCTAAAAAGTTAAAAAAATTATTTAAAATAAAATCCCTGAAAGATACAATTTATAGTCTTATTTGTACATAATTACACATGTCAGAACTATCATCAAAAAATGATATGTTAGCATCAGCGAAAAAGAAGGTTTAATATACAATTAATAATTATAAATTGCAATGGAAAGTTTCAGTTGAAAGAGTATGAAGAGCGACGTAAAGCGAGTGTGGAATATAATTACAGTAATTGTACATCGTCTAACGGGCAAGATAATGGAGAATCATTCGAAAATGATAATAAATGGAAAAATGACTATTTTAAGTTAAAATCACAGCACGATGAATTGGTATATAGTTTTATATTTGCATTTCACAAAAATCAATTTTAGTGTTCTCATTATTCTCAATTATATACTTCGTATTCGCAATTGAGCTCAGACCCGTCCTGTATGGATGCAAAGGGACAAATCATTCAATTACAAGCGGTATTTATTTGAAAGGTTTATGATGGAAAAATATTGGGTTGTTAAGGCATTATCATCGACTGTCGAAGAAAAACTGACGTATCAAAAGGAGCTGAGGAAAGCAAACGAGAAAATACAAAAATTAGAGAAAGAAAAAGAATCGCAAGCTATTGAAGACATAGACGAACCAAATGTAGATGATACTTTTGATGTTAAAAGGCTACGGAATTTAATCGACGAACAGAATGATTTGTTAACAAAACGTCAAAATGAATTGGACGTCCAACGTACCGAAATATCTAAACTTCAGTCGGTTATTCTTAATGAGCAGCATGAAAAAAGTGAAGCACAAGCGAAAATGAAGAGGATAATAAATGAAAACAAATCAATGGAGGATAAATTGAAACAAATGAAAAATGAAATTCATATGAAGAACTTGTTACTAAAGCAGAATCAAACCGATAATAAAAATGGTCACAATGTGCCTTCTAATGATGAAGGTAAAATTAAAACATATTTTCTTTTTAATGATAAGTTTTCAGATAATAAGGAATTGAACTGTTTAAAAGAAGAAAATTCGAGATTAATAAATGAAATCAACTATCTCAAATCGCATTATTCACAAAGAGAAGAAGCATTTATTGAAGTACAATCTGAACAGTCAAAAGAATTGGAGGAAATTCGAAATGAAAAGAGCAGATTACTTGATAAAATAAATAATCTCGAGTATAAATTAAATGGATCAGTTGAAGTCGAGGAAATTCAAAAAATAAATGTTGATGAAGAACGAGAAAGCCCGAAAAGCGAGGCATCATTTGATCATTGCGATCAAAATAAATTCGAATGTGAGAGATCAAATGTTGAAGAAGAAGAATTGACAAATTTCGACGAGCAAAACAATATATTAATAATCGAAAAGGATAATCAATTGAAAGAATTGAATGAGAAATGCATATCATTAGAAAACCGGGTTCACGAATTAACTACAAATCGCCTTGTAACTTACTTTTTTGGATAATAAAAAAAAACATTTTAGGATATATTACAACTTTCGGAGCAATTACAAAATGAGAAATCAACGGTATCAAGGGCAGTCGCCCAGAATAAGGAATTGAAAGTTCAATTAATTGATGTTGAAGATAGGTAGAATTTTTGAATTCAAGTTAATTAGAATATAGTTTTCGGGCTATTCATAATTTTAAACTTTAAAAAATCAGGAGATTATTTCACAATAAATGAAGCTATTCATGTATGCCATTTGATATTTTAAGTATACCTAATTATTTAATTCTCTAAAATTTATTTATTATCGCTTTCTTCTAACGTCATAAATGAACAAATATCCCCTCTGATGCATTATCCGGAATAATTATTAAATACATTTTAGGTTGATAAAATTAACGGAAGAAAAATTGCAAATTGAATTGGAGAAGCAGTCTGCTCAGCATCAAGTTCAAGAATTGGAAAAGAGATTGATAAATTTAAATAATAACAATACAAACGAAATTAAAAAGGACGATATTAACAAAGACAATACTACTATTCAAGAAGAGCTATTAACAATTAATAGGAAATTGAAAACTGAGTTGGACCAATTGAAATTGGAAATGGAAAAAGTAAATAACCAACAAATGGAAAATAAGGTGGATATCAAGGTTTTATTTTTTAAAAATTAAAAAACAAATTTAAAATAATTTTAGAATATTGATTCTGTGTTAGAAGAACAACCGGAGACAACGGTGGACGTTGTTTTAGAGCACAACGATAATAATAACGTCTCTGCTAACAATTCTAATTGTTTTGTATGATTATTCTATATATGCTTGGTCGATTTAATTTTAAAGTAATTACAGAACAAACTGTTGGAGACTGAACAAAGGTTGATAGAATCAAACCGAAACGTTGATGAGTTAAGAAAAACTAAGGAAAATTTAGAGCATATTAACCAACAATTACAATTGGAGAATGAAACTATTGCTGATTATATAGTGATGTACCAACACCACCGAAAAGTGATTCGAGATAGGTTAAGATTAAAAGATCAGCAGTTAAATGCAGCAAAACTCGAAATGGAAAAGATAATGTCCAGGTTTTTGAAATATGTAGAATTGCATACTTAATTATCATATATTATAGTTGCCGAAAACTAGAAAACAAGCTCTCAATATTAATGAAAAACAAAAGCGGACACGATGTAATTGTATTTCCTTTAAATATAATTTAAAAATTAAAATTTAGACAATTAAAAGAAGGCATAGCTGTTCATTGGATACGATTAGTTCTTGTAAAACTGATAGCTTAACTGAATCGCTAGTGTTATCACTGAAGAGGTTTGATTGATTCTGTAGAATTTGATTTTTCTCTCATCCCTATCTCATACCCTATATATGAATTTAAATAAGCCTTATGACACATTAAAATATTTTAACAGTTTTTTAACGATAAACTTTTAATTATTTCTCAGAGATAACTTAAACTAAATTCTTAAACATTTAAAGTTTTCCCATTAATATTTCATTCGATAATAAATTCAAACTTTCAGGAATGATGAATCGATCGAAAACTCAATTCAGTGCATTCTTGAAACAATATGTGATATTAAGGTATTTTAGATCTTATAGGCAGACAGTGATAAATTTTTTCAGAGTTCTAATATGGAATCCACAAATGCCCATTGCATGCAATGTATAGGGGAAATAAAACATATATAATTCAAATGTATAATAGTATTTATTTATTTATTTAAGTGTTTATAGATAAAGGGAATTAAATTATTATTAAAGTATGTGTTATTTTTGAATTGTTTCATATCGGAAATGTGTATTTCTTGAAAAATTGATTTATCGAATTATGAATTTCCAATTCGCTAGGTGATGCAGATACCATGTGAAGTGTTGATATCAAAGGATAATGGGAAGTTTAAGTTAAAACGGCCTGCTCGGGCTTTTTTGATGCTCAAGAAATGTTCGTCTACCAATGTTTGTTATTATTTCATCATAATTAGTTTTATTTTATAAGTTTAGAAAGATAAGGCGATGTACGTGATCGAGATTAAAGTTCAAAATAACCAGAATAATAACAAATTTGCGGTAATTTTTAATAGTATATATATTTATATAGTGATATAGACACCCCACTCAAAAATAAAACCTTATGGATGTTAGCTGGAATATTTTTTGGTCGGTAGTGAGTCTGAAACTTTGTCTCCATTATGTTTTTCTGTGTTTTAACCAAATATCTCAAAGCAGTATACATCCTAGATTGAATGGTTAAGTTGGGGGATTAGAAAAGATGCTAAAAATAGTAAATTCCATTTAGTGTGCAGTATTAACTATAAAAAGTTAATAAGTTTTTTAACTCTGAAGCTCGCCTGTAACAGTCTAGATAAATAATGCGTCTAAAATTCTAGATTCCACCATTACCAAAAATAATTTCGACAAATATAACAATGGGAAAGCTGACAATGACATTCCCGACAAACCCAACGAGCACAGTTTTTGTTTCAAAAGCGAAGTTCGAACTACTAAAACAATTTCTGGATAATTTGGTAGTCATTTCAAAGGGTGAAAATTTATCTTTGGATAAAATAAAGGTGGAATATTGCTGATTGTACATTTAAATAGTCAAATGATTAATAGGTGGTTTCGTCAGATTTCAAACCAAGGAGGATAGAAATCAAATCGAGAGGTGAATATCAGAATACCTCAAAAAAATTTTCGCAATTCTTGGAACAATTGGTAATAGGTCCGATTGGATTAGTAAAAGCAGATAGAAGATGGGCTCTATGCACTAACCTGTCGGAGTTATTTATGCCAAATAATAATGTTGGGGAAAATTGGGAAGATCTGCTGGTGGTAGTAACCAGATTGAAAAATCTAAGAGTTCTGGATTTGACCAATTGTAGCCTGAATAAGATTTCCATTGGCAAACAGGTTCTATTAATTGAATAATTGGTAAAGTTTATAGTATTTCAGACCAAAATTTTTCGAAGTTTGGCAAATAGTTTGACGAGCTTGTCGATTGGGAGTAATGAATTAAACGTATGTAATTTATATATATATATATATATATAGTCGTCGCCAAATGCGATTACCACCGCAAAATGTGGCGCACTTTTCAAATATTATTTGTTCTTTAAATTTTTAAGATTATTTCCTTGTTTATGCTCGTTCTATACTGTTATAGCTTAAATAAATAGAAGAACATGTTATAGATGCTTTTAAATAGTGGAATAATTGTGGAAAATAATTATAATCATAAAAATTAAATGAAAAAATAATATTTAAAAAAGTGCGCCACATTTTGCGGTGGTAATCGAATTTGGCGACGACTATATATAATATTTATAAAACAGATATTTCCAACCATATGGCATTTGCACAACTTATTAAATTTGGATTGCTCCATTAATAATATTACTGAAATACCAACTCGAGTTTGAAATATTATATTAAATAACTAGATTTAGTTTTCTAGATATCTTCGTTACAAAATTTACAAACATTTTTTATAAATGATAATCCTATATCAAGTATACCGAATAACTTAATTACTAATGGACGAAAGCTGGAACGATTGAATGTTTCACGAACTTATATATTTTCTAACGAGTATGTTTTTTTTCATTTTTATAAAGAAATTAAAGCGAGTAAAATGTATTCGATATGTTATGATTCCGTTCTTCTTTTGATTATTTGTGTTTTTGAAAAAAAAAACGGGTTTTATTCTTACTGGGGAGAAATTGAATTAAATTGAATAAACCATTTCAATGTTAACTAGAAATTTTGAAGAAATGTAACAGAAATAATTTTTAAATGAATTATCAAAATTGGAATTTCGGAATGCGGAATACGGAATTCGGGATAACATTTGAAAATTCGGAATTCGGAATGAAAAAATGGAAGGAATTCCGCCCATCTCTGATGCAGAGTGATTTATTGAATCGAACACATTACAACTCGTTCTGTTTGTAGTTGTGTTTTGCCGGAATTCGTCAAATTGGAAACATTAACGCTTTTTTTGAAATTAAAATTGCGGCTCTTTTTTTCTAGAATTCAAGTTCCACGGAAAACAAAAATAATTGAAAATATGGCATTTAACTATTCATGGAGCTCTGGTGTGGACAAGCTATCAACATTATGTGCGCACATTATTCACAAAAATCGGTTAAATAATTTCTAGTTTTGGTCTATGTTTGTTATTACAGATTCTTATTAAATTTTGCTCAACAAATATTACCCTGGGACCTTCGATTAACTTCGATGGATTATTTGAATGACGAATGTTGGATGACATCTTTAGGTGTTTGCTCAAAGTGTCGCGGTTTGAGGCATATTAGGGACGAAATGATATTTAAAGCTCCACTCACCAATTTCGCAACTACGCTGGACTCTGTTAATGCAAGCATTTACGTCAAGTATGGTTTTTTTTTAATATTTTAATAAATAAGCTCATTTCAGAAGCTCATTTTGTAAAGATTGCCGCATTTAATTTGTGTACATATTGTGTTCAATGATCTCAAAATAATAAAGTTTAAATGCATTTTTGTTTATTTAATTTTATTTAGAGTAAAGTAATACTTTATATATTTTCTGTTCGCGTTATATTTCAATTGTTCTATATAGTTTTATTAAAGCATGGAAGATTTGAATCATATTTTGACTTTAAGAAAAAGCGAATGTGATTCAATTATAGAAGATATTAATCGGAATTTGGCAAATGTAGAGGGAGCTGAAAAGTTAATCACGAAAATTAGAGCAGAAAAGAAATTTCTGGAGAACGTTTTATTTTTCAAAAATATATATTATAATTTTTTTTAGTTAAAAAATAGCGGAAAAGAATTGGATGGAAAATATATCGTATATAGCAATTTAATACATTTGAGAAATATTGCTCAATCTGCTAAGGTAAGAAAATCGTAGATTCAACTTACAGAAGTAAACTTCATAGCGTGCGTTAGCCCTATGAATGCCATCGAACTAAATCATGTTTTATATGTTCAGAAGTTTAATCGACCGAGCCATATATTGCACACTTTCTCAATTCGGGATATAGACCGTGGCGAAAATATACGACATTCTTGTGATTTAATAGTTGAAAATGGAAATAAATGGATAAAGGTTATATCAAAATCAGCCAAACGAATATTGATGGAATGGATTACCGGTTCATCGTGCAATGTTATAGATCATGCTGAGAAATACATTCAAGTTGGTGTTTTCTTTTATCATAATTCTAAAATGAAACTAATATTTTATACCTATATAGTATCCTTTAACTGGTATTCGGTAGCATAGTGGTAGAAAAAAGTTATCCTTACGTTAGGAATATTTTCAACAGAACTAGATGGCCGAGCGACTGTTTATTGGCAGCCATTTAGTTTCTAGTATACTAACCTAGGTTAGCTAACCTCAAAAGGAACCATCACCAGGCTGCCGGCTGTCATTAGGGGTCGAGTAAAATATATTTACATGGAAAATGAGTTTATAGCTATTTTTCCTATCAAAAGATATCACGTGTGCACGCCAAATCGAAATGAACATTCTTCAATATTTAAGCGTGTCTTACTGATTTAGACGTATGATTTTCATATAACATGATACGTCATTTTTTCGAGAAGGTCTTAAGCTGCCTAAAAATATTCTCTTCTTGCCAAAATTTGCAACATGAGCATATTTTCTGAACACCCAACTTAACCATTCAATTTGGTGTGCGTGTGCATAAAATTTTAAAGCCCTAACAAACTATAGCTATCCATATTTTAATCATACATTTCATTTTCGCCAATTGAACTCATTAAAATGGACGTTCAAATAATGTTCTCTATCTTGAAATTCTTCTAGAAAACCCTCATTAACATTAAAATCATATATACCTGGAACCTCAGTCGCCATGTATAAAAACGAGAAAATCGTTATTTTCATTTGGTGTGAGTTTGCAGATGTCGCGCATATTCTCGAGGAATCACGTGATACCAAAAATATGTTTTTTATTTCATGGAGGGGTATCATTAGAAATGGCGAAGCTATTGGAGAATATGGGAATTATTGTAATTGGCCAAATAATAGACAATATTGGTTTTACAAAATTGTACCAGCAACACAGTTTGGATGAGAATATTGTTAAAGTGGAGAGTGAAAACGAACGAGTCACGTTTGATAAAATGAACACAATTAATTTGGATGTAACGGCGGTGTTTGTACTTGTTTCCAATTTAACTCACGATGGTGGAACAGATCATAAGTTTTAAGAGATTAAATTCTTTAAATTGATTTTAATTAGATTTTCGAGCAATCTCGTTGAGAATCATGCCGAGCTTGAACGCAGAAGCCCAGCTAGGAATTTTCTTGAGAATTCTATAAAAGGTATTAAATTATTAAATTTAAAGTTATAAATGAATTGGAGGTAAATCGCTTATAATGTGTGAGACTGCGTTTAAATCAGCATCATCTATTGTGGGAACCGTTGGAGGTAATCAAGAAAAGGAAAGATGGGAGCAATTACAGGGAAGGATAACTATAGTAAAAGATGAGCTGTCGGAGAGATCCAAGAAGCTTGAATTGTCACAGAAGATAAACAACGTGAACCTGGTAAAATTTCTTTTTATTTTGGTATGTTCTGTTTATTTTAGACTATATTTGGAACGGGAGATTTTCATCAAGTTATTACGGTCACCGCTAGTAAAAGATTTGTAACAGCTGCTTATAATCAGGTTATCAATAAAATTGTAGAAATTAATATTAACTACTATGATTATTGATTGAAGGGGGTACCGTTTGATTGTATTATTCATGAGCCGAGGGCGTTGAGCGAGCAGAAGGAGATTTAAAATCATTGTTATATGCTTGTTTTGAGTCTCATACAAAGTTATTTATGTTTTTTTTTTAATATTTTTATTTCATAACGTTTTTTGCGTATTAATATTTCTGACTTAATATTGAAAGAATGTATTTAATCTATTTCAATTTATTGGGCTTACATTTTTATTGTTATCTTTTTTATTTTTCGCTACATTACAAGTTGTAGGAACATAGTTTACATTTTACATATTTAGGATTTATGAAGAAACTCAAGTCTATTGATTGTAAGCAAGGAGCTGTTCGTTCAGTACGATATAACGGTATGTTAAAATTTAATTAAAGTCAGTGTTTTGTACTTTATTTTCGAAATAAACACACAGGAGACGGTTTATTAATTACTATTAAAGTTGTTATATATACAATTTTTATTTTAGCTGATGGAAATTACTGTTTGACTGCTGGAAGCGACAAATGCGTAAAGTTATGGAATCCTGTAAAAGGAAGTTTGCTGAAAACATATTCCGGAATTGGAAGTGACGTATTGTGCGTATCGTCGTCAACGGATAACTCGCAGATCGCTGCTGGTGGATTGGACAGAACGTGCACAGTTTTTGATGTTGAAACTGGAAAGCAGTTAAGGAGATGGCGGGAGCATGGAGGTATATAATATTTTAAATAAAGTTAATTTTGCATATTTAGGGCAAGTAAATACAGTTATTTTTAATGAAGAATCAAGTGTAGTGTTGTCTGGAAGTGCAGATTGTACAATGATGGCATTTGACGCCAGATCAAGAAGTGACAAGCCAATACAAGTTTTTAATGAATCCACCGATAGTGTTTTGTCGATTGATGTCAATGGTCATGAGATTTTAGTTGGATCTGCTGATAATAATTACCGAATATATAATATAAGAGATGGCAATGTTGCTAATTAAAAGATATAATTTTTTAACATGTAAATTCAGATGACAGTTGACTTTATGGGGAACAGTGTAAACAGTGCAAGCTTTACACCAGATGGAAACTGTGTATTAGCTGGCACAAATGATGGGATTATTAGATTGATGGATAAGCAGAATGGACAGTTGCTGGCAACTTATAAAGGACATAAGAATGAAGAATACAAATTGGATTGTGTAGTACTACAATCGATAGAATTTGTGGCTTCTGGATCGGAAGATGGATTTGTTTATGTTTTTAAGTGAGTTATAGGATTTGACCATAAAAACTTAAATTATGATATAGCGGATTTGAGATTTTTAATTTCAGTTTACTTGATATGAATGTCGTAGAAAAGCTGGAACATCCTTCTAAAGTGGTACCATCGTTGGCAGCTCACCCAAAGAAGGAGAATTTGTTGTCAGCTAGTGGACAAATGTTATTCTTGTGGGGAAAAGACGAATAATTCTATGTAAATATGTGATCATTTTAATTTTAAAGATTTATTCTTCGAATTTTGTTACTTAAAATTTTAATTTTCCTTTATTTATAACATTCAAATTAAATTTTACTCCTTGATTGTTAATATTTATTATACAATTTTGCCATAAATATTTTCATTAATAATTTAGATTTGATTAACATTGATAGTATTCTTTGTTGTCTAATAGAGTCGGAATTCCGAATTTCGAATTTTCAAGTGTGGTTTCGAATTCTTGGATTCCGAAATTCTCATTCCGTCCATCTGTGCTGTCTATTAATTAGAATATCTATATTACATTCATATAAAGAGTAGCTATTGAATTGTCATAAACAATAATTCGGGATTATGTTGGCTTACGGGCCCTTTTTACAAATTTAGTTTCTTATAAAATTAAAACCCGGAAAAGTACAACTAAACAAGCAAATCGTATTCATATATTTTTCAGAATGAAGCAAATTACTTAATAGAATAAATTAATTTATTTCATAGAAGGAACACTCCTAACTTAATCTTTTTATTTATTAGGTAATGGACAGTGCTGGTAAAATGAATAAATAGGCTTATATGAAACAATGTAAGAAGAACTGGTTTTCTGTGAAAGTTTCAATGGAAACAAAACAAAATTTTAAAAAATTGCCGACGAAATACACCACGTTTTTTCTTGATATCCTTTACGATATCATATTCTTGAAAATCTCGACGATTATCAATTAAAAATTGATAACATCACGCATGAATCGAGACAATGGCTCGATATCACTTTCGATTTTCCAGTTTCTTCAACCCCGCCCACTAATTTAAATTTGAATCTAATGCTATATATGTATTAAATTTAATTCTAATTACTTAATTAGTTTTTCACGATCTCAGTCTGAAATGAATATTCAACAGTTATTATTGTGCACCGCTGCATTGTTCTCCATTGGTGAATCGTGTGTTCCGACGTCTGTTATTACGACCACAACGACAGCTCGTATGAGCACGAAATTATACAATCGATAAATACATTTTTAGCATGTTGTCCAATGTTGTCGCAAACAACTTTACCTCGTCGCAATCCGTCTGTAAGCACTTATCAACAATGCTCAATTCTGCGGCGCGTTTCCTCAACATGTCCGGTTGATGGAATTGTGGTTTGTGATGCTGCTGATGAGACAAATGTAAGATTGTTTATGAAATCATATTTTCTCAATTACTTTATCTTTAGCCGTCATCCATTCAAATTGAGTTCTTCAATGACTCAAGGTTAGTTAGGACGCAAGCTGCTACCGGAAGTCCAGCCTCCACTGTATCTGTGCAGGTGCATTCACTAATTGAAAACTTTTTCAATTCTGTTTTCAGGTTATTTGCGTGGATGGTGTGTGGCACGTGCCTGATGCTACTGGTGACGTCTCTTTAATTCGACCAAAATGGAACTTTGTCTAATCGCGGGCATTCAAAAATTGTCAGTGGAGCGCACTATCAAATTCGCTATTTTTTTTTAATTAATTTTTTTTCTTTAAAATATAATGAATTTACAGAGGATATTGACATTTTTTATAGCATTGTAACTGCCGTGAGCACAGATTATACTATTTCCGAGGTTAAGTTTATCCGGAAATGATGTGAATGTGATGAATTCATACTTAATGGTAAGAATTGTTTCGTTATGTTTCAAATTTGATATTTTTAGATCTATGGCGATCGTCGTTATAACAGAAACAACATTATATGATATCAAAGCATGGACTTTGCTTAATAGAGAAGATTTAATATCTGAAGGTATATGTTTTTAGCGTTTGTTATTATTTTTATACCAATTGGCTCATTAGACAATATTTAAACTAAAAATAACCTAAAGTTAAAATAAGTGGTTTTTTTTCTAGATATTATCTTTGTGAGTCTAACATTAAAGAAAAATTGTTTGTATAAAAATATAAAATATTTGTCTTGTTAAAAGAATTTGTTCATATAGATGAATTATACCAATACTTAAAAAATTTTATGGCTTAAGAAAGGTTGCTAGCATGTTGAAGATAATAAACTTAAATTATTTTTGCGATTAAGGAGTTTGTCCAGCATGTAAGGAAAATTATTTTTCTTTAGCTATTTTAGTCTTTTCCATTCCACCGACCGGTTTTATATATCAAAATGTTTTTTAATGAGCCAACAATGTGTTTTCTTTCAGAATATTATGTAAGGTTGCAAGTTTATGGAATATTTTTAATCTTGATTTTTGAATTCACAACGGGCTTCTAAAGGTGACAAATAAATTAGATAACTAGATAAAGGTAAATGTATATTTTTATCAAATATTAAATACCTTATTTAAGCATTATTATCAAACAGATTTTCAAACAAGTAACTGTCAGTGTGGATACGAAAATGGATGGGTCTAATTGTTCATTATAAAACATTTTTTTTAATTTGTAAATAAAGAATATTATATATATATAATTTATTAAAAAATATATTATATTAATCAAATGTCATTTGTGAGGTAACTATCAGGGTTGCGTAGAATTACATCTTCCATCTTCCGTTTTCCGTCGTCCGTTTGAAAAAATCATTTCCATTCCATTGAGTAAAACTTCAGATTTTTTTCTTAATAACGAGAACGAAAGTTTCCATCTTGTAAAAATTTGATTATACACATTATTTTCAAGTAAAGTCTTTATTATAAGTTTATAATAAATAATTTCAATTTAATTTAGTCTCCTTCTTTTTATAACTTGGGACTTCTGAAAGTAAATAAAACATTACATGCGCGCATGCATAGGCATATTTCCTAACCGATAACAATTTTTGGACGCCATATTCTCGAGCAGGTGCGTGAGTGGAATTTCTTGTGACAAGCATTCGCGGTGCCAGTGAACATACATTACGAGATAAGTGATTTTGTGCATAGTGTTGAAGCGGCATGCTTGCATTAATAAATTCATTTCTAAAGGTTGCATCTACCAGAGATCTTTCAAAGCCTGCATCCACTATCTAGAATACAAGACATCACAACTTCTATTGAAATAATATAACAAACAGCTCTTAAATTATTAAACTCTTCGTATATTGTTTCCCTCTCTGATGATATTCCGTCATTCGAAGAACCTTGTACCGAAAAACCTAAACAATCGTCATGAGAACTATTATCAATGTTTGTGCGGTCATCATCAACTCTATGTTTCGAAATATTTTTGGATAATATAAATTCATCTGGAGGTTGAGTTGATGACGATCGCACAGATATATCGCAATTGTTGCTATCGTCATCGTCATTTTCAATGTTCAATATCGATTCTTCGACATTATTATTTGGGTCCAAATCTGTAAAACATAATTATAAAATCAAATATTTATCTGTAAGAACCTCCATATAGCGATATTAAATGCATATGTATACAACAAACTCCAGATCGTTGGTCCAAGCATGTGCATTTGAATCGATATGGACAACTTTGGCAAATTTGGCAATGCACATTGTTCTAAAAACACTAAAACACTCTAAATAAACTTCATATACTCACATTTTCATCGCATCTGCATGGTCCGTTATCCGCCAACATACTCGTATGTACTGGCGAATACCTATGATCCTGGGAGTTGCTCCATTGCTGCATTTTGGCTATAAATTATAATCTACAGAGTAATTAAAAAATCATTACTTAAATAATATGTCTCCATATACTCCATGAATTTGCTGGCATCCTCATTGTTTTCTACCATGAGCATGTCAGACATACTTTGCCACATCCTGTCTACTTCCTGCTGTAATGGTTCTTTTAGTATAACATTCAAGACTTTCAAACAGTTGTCCAGTAAGTCACCCTAAATATAGTACAAATAAGAATATTTAATAACCAATACAAACCTTTAAATGTTGTTTAGCCTTTTTTTTCCACGCCCTAAAAACGTGCCATCGGCATAACAATTTTTTGGTAATATTTTGGTTTTCTGGGAATACCTTAAAAATCTGTTTAAAAGAAATATTTATTTACTGACCTGAATGTACCCATTCCAAAACGCTGATGCTTCATCAGACATAAATGTTTTCGGGCAGAATGTCGGCATTAATTTTTTTATACATCCAAAAAGCGTTGATATATCATTTGATCGAGATGTGTGGGACAGAAGAAATGCTAAGGTTTATTAAATTAATGGATTTTTACAATTAACTACCTATAGGGACGCCTTTGTCGAACTCGTTCATTGCTAAAACTGTAGTTAACTTTAAATTATACCTTGTAATATTATGGGTATCGTCTATAGTAATACCACGACCAGAGTAATCTTTCATCCATTGAAGTTGCTGTGGGGTGATTATCACTGAAATCCCACGGAATATATATATATATATATATAATCAAAATCTAAGAATATGAAAGGTTTGATTTGATCATTTTTGAATTATTTTCAATGGTCTCAAATATAAAATGAAACAAATATTCAATTTATGTTAATAATTTCTCTGTTTTTCATTATATTTCTTCAAAATTTCTAGATCAAATCAGATTTATTACTTTTATTTTTTATGAAAATAAAATTGGAAATGTCAATTTCTTAGATTTTCATAATATATCAATAAATAAACAAATGATAAATGTATAACCTAATTTAAATTCGCTGCCAGTTGTATCTTTCGGTGGCACATAAAGTTGAAAGCCATCGTTGACGTCTCCGTTATCGATTCTAGTTAATAATGAATTTAAATCATTCTCGTGTAGACGTCCTGGGATATAATTCATTTTATGGCGGAAATTCCTTAAATAATATTTTTGTTAAACTTATTAGGCTTAGTATAAAATACCACAAATCTTGAGTAGTGACATAGAATAGCCTATTCGTATGTGGATAATTTTCCCTTAATTTCAAAATAATCTGCATGTTGGTCATGCCGTCTCGAAGTAATCTGAATTAAAAATTATTTAGCACTAAAACAAATTTAAACTTTTCGATAATTATTTTCTGCTGATAGCTATATTTTAGAGATTCGTAATCTATATTATGGTTCAAATGACTGAAGCACGCCTCAACACTAATCTTCCCATTTTCCGCTGTTTTAACCTTTAATGAATAAATACATATAATATTTTTAATATTAATAATTAATATACCTTCATATACGCTGTACATCTCTCATCAATCTTATCATTTTCATGACCTGCTCTTATCGCTGATTGTTGCTTGTAATTTCCCTTCCGCACTCGATGGCATATGTTATATTCCACATGTGTTCCATTTATATCTGTCGACGATGAAATTCTAAATGAAGTTCCCGTATGTTCCTCTCTTGTTGAACGCCAAATCTATAATAAATGAACCAATAATTAATAATAAGATATAAACAACCATATAATCTTCAAAACAATCAAATTCTTTGTGTTCCATTTCAAATGCTCCATTATCGTTATGCTCTTTTGTCATGTGCTGTCTCAAACCTGAAATAGATGCAAACTTACCATAGCATATCCCACATTCCACTCGTTCGCCATCAGAATAAATCTAAAATTTTTAATATTATATTTAATATAAATTATTAGCATGAATACCTTCCCATGAATATTCTTACAATGTTTTTTCATTCCTTTTACACTTTTCAATTGAACATCGCAGTGTGGACAATTCAATAGAACATGTGTTTCATTGTTCTTGCGAGTGCGAAGTTCCTGAAGACCATTATCAAACTTACTCATCTCCTCGAACCCATAGCCATGAATTCTTCTTAAATGACTTCTCAATTTTTTTGGAATTTGAGAATAACCACAGTTTTCAGGGCATTCAAAAACTGTAGATGAAATTGAGCACATTTTAACTTTGTTACTTGAATTAAATTCGAGTAAAAAATTTATTTAAAAAAAAAATAGCGAATTTGATAGTGCGCTCCACTGACAATTTTTGAATGCCCGCGATTAGACAAAGTTCCATTTTGGTCGAATTAAAGAGACGTCTACTGGTGCTACTACAAGTGTACCAATTACACAAGTTTCCTGCTCTCAATCAGGATCTCAAGGAGCTGATCATGGCTATGTTGTCGGAACGGCGTTATAATTGTTATGTAAAAAACGTTAATAATAACAATAACATTTTAATAATTATTTTAATAATAACACATTTAATAAATCGATTGTTGAAATTGTGTTATTTCAAACATGGAAGCACTCCACTGCCACGAAATACGATCCAATTGCAAACTAACGCGCACCAATTGAATGTTCTCGTCAAAAATTACAAAAGATCCTTATAGCTCTTTCAAAAAATATTTGTACTATTTCAAGTAATGAAAATAGACAGCGAAGAAAATTAATAATTTTAAATACCTATTTCCTAAAAATAAACCAATAAATTTTCGAGAAATCTTAATTTTCAGGTTTTCTTTCGTTTGGATTTATCTCAATATTTCTTCGTTTTCTTTGTCATTTTATAATATTTACTAATTGCACGCCAAATCGAAATGAATATTTTTCAATATTTAAACGTGTTTTACTAATTTACACGTATTATTTTCATATAACGTGATACTCTATTTTAACTAGACCGTCTTAAACTATCTAAAAACATGCGCTTCCTGCTACACTTTGCAAAATTAGCATCGTTTCTGATCCCCGAACTAAACCATTCAATTTGGTGTGCTAATTGCAGAACGTGGAGGAAATTTCCACAGCATTACAATGCCATTTAAAATTTAAACAAATGTTTCTGTTAACAGTAATTAACAAATAAAACATTTAAAATAATAATAATAATAAACTGAAAGGGCGTATTTTGCGCAATTGGTGCACGGTCTTTTGCAATTTTATCGTACTTCGTGGCAGTGGAGTTCAGAAGCATATGGAAACTCGTTGTCATTAATTATATTATTTTTAGCACTTCCCAACCAATTTTGATTATGTTTTCACGTAACGTAACCTAATTTACTATATTTTAAACTAGGTTCATTTGCACAACCGACTGATTTGTTAAAAACTCTGTAAGGAATTTAAAAAAAAACGGTTTTCAATGTGATTTAAAAGTTTCTTAGTAATAATATAGCAATACGAAAAGTTTTACTAATTATATGCTATGATCATAAGGAAACTATCTGTAAATTTTTATCCAAATTTGATGTAAAACACTTCTCTAGGGAAGCTTCCCTTGTAAGGTATAATTGTTTAAATAAAACTTTACAGCTGCACGCCAACTGGTATGTTAATAAAATTAGCTCAGTAAACGTGCTAAAAACGATTTTTTAAGTATATTAATATTTTATATAGTGTAAGACAAGCCTATTTATATTATTGCAATCAATGTTTTATGAAAAATACTTAACAGTTTCCTGACACGCTTAAAAATCCGAAAATTATAAATTCCAGTTGGCGTTCAACTTACAGTACTTAAAGAATATTAAAAGATGTTCAACAAGTCTGTAAGTAACACATTCGTGGCATTTTTTTTTCATTCTATTGTCCTTTTCAGAGATCGGTGCATAATGGAAGAGCAATAAAAGAAGGAGTGTCCGTAAATAACAATAAATGCGCTGAGTCGAACTGTGGCGGTGTTTACGTACTGTCGTAAAATAAAATGATTGCTTGTTTAAAATGTTCGCTTGTTTATGTCAATAATAAACAAGCGAACATTTTATTTTACGACAATACATAAACACCGCCACTGTTCGACTCAGCGCATTTATTGTTATTTACGGACACTGTAAAAGAAGAGAAAATGATGGGCGGCCACACGGCCACAAACAACATTTTTCGTCAATTCCTCTTAAATATGTGCTGCCCATAATTTTGTAAAAAAGAATGGCCGTCCAAACGAGAACCTCATTCCATCCTAATTTTTTTCTCTGAAAAGGACTATAGAATTAAAACCTATCTCAGTTTCGAATAGCTTTGGGTGGGGGTTATATCCTATCTCGGATTCAATTAAAATGCACCCTAATGATTTTCAAAGCTATTCTTAATATATTAATAAGAATTACTAATTTCTACATCAAAATTAAGAATGATGGATAATCTTCATCCATATAGTTGCATCGAAGATACAAAAGCAGTCATGCTAGAAAACAATGTCCATTTCATTGTGACGATCGAACAATAATCGTTTTATACAAAGGAGATTCTTGATCGGTACGAAATCCTCATATCCTTTATATTGTTTTTTTCTAAATAAGTGTTTTCAAGAATCGAAAGCGGTAAATATCACTTTCACTGAACAACTGATATCTCCTTATCAAACTAATTGTTTCATTAAATACACCTAAGGCATATCGAATATTAAGCATTCATCTGTCATGTTTGAGTCGTATTCATCTTTTTTCGTTTTACTTTTAATTCATTTTATTGGTCAATGCTCGGCTTGTGTGCCAACTCATGTCATTACAACCGTTCCACCGCCACCAGCGGAAAATCAGACAACGACCACTACAACGACCACGACGACCACAACGACCACAACGACCACAACAACACCACGTTAGTTTTTTTTAAATAGAATTTATATTTTTTGAATATAGTATGCTGTCCGATGCTGTCAACTAGTGCTCTTCCACGCCACCCACCGTCAAAAACAATTTACGAGCAATGCTCAATTCTTAGACGAGTTTCATCAACATGCCCTGATGATGGAATTATTGTTTGCGATGCTGCCGATGATACAAATGTAATTATTTATTCTGATTTACTATTCTTCAATTAGATTTTTTCGTCATTCTATTATAGAGACTAAATATAACGAAATGATATATTCTATTCTATTCTATTGTTCTAAAATTTAATCAATATCGCCATTTAGCCGGATCAAATTCAAATAGAACTCTTTAACAATGGAACAGTTGTACGAACACAAACCGAGCTCGGCGATCCAGCAAGCACCGTTTCTCTAAAGGTGACATGATACACTCAAGAATTTACACTATTTATCTTTTAGGTTTTATGCGAGGAAGGTATTTGGAAGGTGTATGAATCTCCGTCTTCATCAAAGACATATCCCATTGACAGAGTGTCGTGCTCACAATATGGCTCAAAGGGTGCTGATCGCGGGTATACCAATGGTACAGCCGGATGGTGATTACAATATTTATCATAACTTAATAATAATAATTTAATAATAATTATAATAATAAAATATTTATTTAATAAATTGTCTTTTATTCATCGTGTACCTCTCTTCTTTGCTGCTTCGAGCATTTCGTCTTGCAATATTTCCATAATTTCACAGCGTTTGCGTGTTCTTCCTTCCATGTCAAACCTGTTCAACGATACCTTTGTTAGTTAATCCAATTTAACATTTAATTGAGTATCTCATACTACACTTAATATTATTTGAAATCATTAAGAAAACCTTCAAAATATTTCCACAAAGATAAATTCAAATATTGTCCTTTTCAGAGATCGGTGCCTAATGGAAGAGAAATAAAAGAAGAGAAAATGATGGGCGGCCACACGGCCACAAACAACATTTTTCTCATTTCCTCTTAAATATGTGCTGCCCATAATTCCGTAAAAAAGAATGGCCGTCTAAACGAGAACCTCATTCCATCCTAATTTTTTCCTCTTCCATTAGGCACCGATCTCTGAAAAGGACAATAACTGAACTAAATGTCTCGTGGGACGCAAGATAAATCACTTACGCCACAGTTGGAAGCTTCCAATAATTGTTACGGATTCGCTCCCAATCCCAGGGTGCCTTCTTATTGCCTGAAACCTTGCAAACGTTTTCTTATCAGCAAATAAAGCTCATTAAACTTCTATCAAGCCACACTTCGACCTTCAAGAAACTCCAAATGGTAGCAAATGTAAACAAGCAGAACCAGGCTCCAGTAAGCGCAAACAAGGGATAAACTTCATATGCATGTCCCAATTTTCTTACGAGGAATCTGAAAAAATTTTTGAATCGATCTCCGGACTAGCTGCTCAACTGATAAGGAGTGTCTCCCTTTTGGATGGCCACCTTGGCAAGTTTTGGATCTCTCGACCAGTTTCGAGAATATGAAAAATGACCCTAAATGAGCATAATAATAATAGTAATGAATATCTTCAAATTAAGTGTCTAACTTGCTCTGCTGGCTTCTTCAGTTGGATTTTTGGAGCCACTGGTAAACGACCATTAAATGTACTTGAAAAACGTTTCAACAATATAAAGCGAGCTTGAATGTTCGAATAAGCACTAGCCGTTGACATTATTCTGATTGAGTTTCAATGAAGGAAATATCCGGTTTCTATTTGAGATGAATTTATCCTGGATTAAATGATGATTGATAACATATAATCTACGTAATCCTACTATATTTATGCATTTGTTAGGGTTGATATTATCGGTTTATACGTGGACTTCGTTTCACGTGAAGCTTATAAAACTTTTTAAATTTTTAAAACGATTTTTAATTTTTTGAATTCAATAAGATTACCTATAGAACCAAAAATTTGTAATTATAAATAGTGCAAAGTTGGAACATATTTAAAGAGTTGTTACATACCCTAGATGACACATGTGTGGACCGCTATGCCGTCGAGCTAGCGGGACACCACAACACCATGAAGTACGGAACATAAAGACACGATGACCTCCACGGATCATAAGGACAATCAGTTGCTCACTCGACAGGGCTACGGGAAGGTCGCTTCTATTTGGGAGAAGCGCCCCGACCGTGGATGAGATGTTAGCTACTATTCTAGCTCCTTATTAACTATATTCATCTATTGTATTCTTATGTGGAGTCGAATAAAGGTTTATATTAAAGAGCTAGGTGTTCTGTGTTCTCGGTAGTGTCCGCCAGGTAAGCCATTTATTGGGCGTTTATTAGTAAGATTACATCGGATCCTCACATCAACTACTACTCTTCGGGTAGCTAAGAAGAAGGGGAGTAGGTGGGGGAGACGTAATGTAACGTGGAGGTTCCACCGAGTTCCACCAAGTTTTTTGTAATATCGGCATTCTCATAATTGGGGATTATCTCTTAAAATTCTACTAGAATACTACTAGAATACTACTAGAAAGAGAACTCAAGCATATAGTTTGATTATATACGTATAATAAATAACTACAAAATTAGAATAATTATTTATAGTACATAAATGACTTCATCCGTACACAAAGAGAACAAATAAGAGCCTCTAGATTTTGTAAAAAATCCATACGTTTTATAAATGAAATCGTCTAAAAACTGTTCAGTTTGTATAAAAAAATGAGTGTATTTCAAAAACATAACAGAATAGAATATTGACACAGTACGTAGCACTTACTGACTGAAATGTATAATTAATTACATTACTTAAATATGATATTTAATATTTATTAACATGTCGAGCAAGAAGCCGTGTGCATCCAGCTTTTTGTCTAAAATAATCGACATTATTCATCGAAAATTACGATCTCACCTGTATTGAGGAAGGACCCGGAATGGCTGACCATGTCCTGGAACAATCCAATCAGCCATACAAACAATTAGATTCGCATTTTGTCGTTTTATCGCCGAGTCCCATACGCCGTCGCTCGCCATCATATCTATCTGCTGGCTCAGGAGCAGTTCGTTTGGAATGAGGTCGCCAACAATTGCCATCGTACCGTAACCAGCCACCGAGTGGACCAGAACCGAAAGATCGTGCTGTGTGTGTCCAGGAGTCTTCCAGAGCTCAATATTGGAGGACAACTTGCGGTACGGTCTCTGAAAAATTCTTTAAAGCTGCGAACACACTTTAAAACAAACTTCGCGGAGTTCTGTACCGCTTACGTGTCTTCCAACATATTCTTGAGAATGATAAAGGATTGGCTTCTGTGCGAAAAAGTTCATGTTTCCCATATTTCCCGGTGAAGCGTGCGTAATTACGACAGTGTTAATTTGATCCAATGTTAGTGATTCTCTAGCGAGGCCTGAAAAATGTTTCATATTTTAATAGAGGTATAATAAGTTTTTTACTAATAAAAACTAGAATTTTAGAGCTTTAAAATAAGCTCTAAAACTTCCCTAATTTACTCTTTAAAATTATAGAAAAAAGGGCTGTAAAAATTGGCAAAAATCCAAAAATTGAAAATCCTTGGTATTATCGCCTTCATTTTATTGCAATTATGAAATTGTTGTAACTTTATTATAATAATAAAATAATAGAATTTTAGAGCTTTAAAATAAGCTATAAAACTTCCCTAATTTACAATTTAAAATTATAGAAAAACGGACTGTAATAATTGGCAAAAATCCAAAAATTGATAATCCTTGGTTTTAATAAAATTTTTGTGCTTTAAAATAAGCTATAAAACATTTTATAAAACAATTTGAAATTAATTAATAATTATAGTTATTTCTAGCCAAAATCACAATTATTTCTATTTTGTTTCTGTATGGAATAAATGAATTGAAATAATCTATTGGGAATTCGTTAAGTCTACAACAATTAAATGTTCATAAGTATATCAAATTAAAACCTTTCAGCTTTTTACTGGCATGAACAAGATCTTCAATTTTGTTCTTAGTGCCTCGCTGTCATTCATTTCTACTTGTTATATTTCTTTGTTAAATATTTGCGATTTTGCTAACTTTAAACGTGCGTGGAAATTTTTATGAGTTTATAATAAAAAAGTTATTACTATTTTTCGATTAAGCGTGTCTTCAACTATCTAAAAGTATTAAAATCTTCCCAAAAAGTTAGATTTGAGCCCGTTTACTGAGCACATTTTATTACCATACAACATGACGTGTATATACACTAGCTGACCAAAGTTTTGTCACAAATGTTGTCACAATGCTTAACTTTTTTGTGACTTGACCAAATTGGCTGATTTTTTGATATGATAGATTCATATGGTTGTAGATTATTTTACAAATTCCCGCTTGTGATTACGATGATCCGTTTTACAGTGACAAGCGTTTATCGTAAAACGCGTAGCGCAAAGATATTACGCACTTTTCTTGCACTGCATTTTTTAATAATTTTTAAAGTTCAATTATATTTTTTTCATAATTTATTGAAAATAGCAGTAATTGGCAACATTTTAGAGATGACTCCACCTAAAGAAACTCCAATTGCCACTCGGCAAGCTGTTATCAAAACGGAATGCGTGGTACCGAAATTGCCATGGTAATTTAAACCAAATTTTGCTACTATAACATATTAAACACTGATTCACATAAAATATCAAAAAATCAGCCAATTTGGTCAAGTCACAAAAAAGTTGAACCCGAAAAAACATTTGTGACAAAACTTTTGTCAGCTAGTGTATATCCTCAAATATACCAAACATGTCTCATTCATATTCACGCCAAATGAGTTCGTAAGAACAGTAACGGAACTTATCTCTAGCATTTCGTCAAAAATTTAAAAAAAACAGAGATATTTTTTAGAGAAACCTGACTTTAAATAAAACCCATTTCAACTTACTCTGCAATAACCGCTCAGTATCACTGCTTGATCCAGTATCAATCAAAACCACAAAGCCATTATCATTAACAACCGTAATTGTAGCCACAACTTCATTCTGCCCATCATTTAGTGGTCTAATAGAGCCCGTTTGGACGACTGTTACGTTCACGGTTTGTTTCGGCGCCACAGTGGTTGTCCATAGTTTAGCCCACGAACTTTTCGTAGTTGTTGGAGCCATGGTTGTAGTTGTGGTAGTCGTTGTAGTAGTGGTGGAGGTGGTCGTTGTCGTTGGCTGTGCCGAAACTTGTTTTACTGTAGTCGACCTTTCCTACGGTGCACTCATTTACAAATGTCGGTTGGTATTATCTGTTGTTACCTTTATATACCAGGGCGCCCTTCTTGTTGTCATCTGTGATGGAGCAGTCATGATCGTTGGGGTCACGGTATTCCACTTAATCGTTGCCTTATGAATATTTCGAAGATCTTCAATTATTATAAATTAAGAACTATTATAAACAAATATTAAACCATCTCCCCTATTTATTTGTCGTTGTTTATCACGACAGCATATGGTACGACTCAGATGAATGGACTGATCGCATGAGAATCCGAGTGGACAGTCAGAGTCATTCGATAGCCGACAATAGACGTATTTTCCTGACTGAACTAATGGCTCAGCTCCGAATGGACATACTTGAATAAAAGAGTAATTATATTAATAAATATTCGTTTTGTCTAATTTTTAAAAATTTTATAAATCAAAACTAATTTTTTTCAAATAAATTAGAAAAAGGGTTCATATTATAGAAGAGGAGTTAAACGAGTCTTCTATCATCTGTTTTTCTATAGGCTATTTCAAATTTTGTGACAGAGCATTGCGAACCGCATGCGCAGCAAGACCTGTACACGCCGAAGGGAGTAGGCCTTCACAGGCCATAGACAAAGTACACGAACGTTGGGACACGAAACATCTTCAGATGAAAGGCTTACGCTTGCGTACGTAAGCCTGATTCGCTGTGATAGCTATTGTTTCAGCCACATACTGTTATGTATTAAATTATTCTACATAAATGTTGCAACCTTCCCCTTCATATTCTGAAACACGGGCACCAATTCGTGTCATATTGACATTCGTTCGTGTCCCAACGTTGCTGTACTTTGTCTTTGGCCGCCTTCACATAGACTGACAGGGATGTGCGATGGGGCGCGCTAACATTTAAACGAATAATTTAATTTATTTTTAAATATTCAGTTTTAGCTTAAAATTTCGATATTATCCATATATTTGTATTTTATTTCCTATATCACAACAATTCTAATAAAATTGCGCACTTTCTGATATACTTGGTTTGACTATAATTGTTCATTAATGATGTGATTTTAACCGTTGAAAATTATTTTCTTTTAAATTTATAACTTTTGATATAGGGGTTTAGAGCCTTTCTACTATGGCTCATATTGTTCTTTGGATCTTCATCTATCCATAGAGCCCACAAAACAAAAAAAATCTATGTGAAGGGGATATTTCAACTGAGCGCCTTCGGCGTGCCTGTATTAATATACACGAAAGGCAACTCTATAAAATTTTTGTCATAATGCACAGATTTTTTCAATGCGTGGTCAAAAAAGTGAAATAGCCTATAGTCGAATGATATATCACTTCCTCTCTCTCTCTCTCCACTGCCGTGAAACCGCGCCGCATTGCAAAAGACTTTGCACCAGTTGCAAACACTGCCTTTTAATTTGTTTTCAATATTTACAAGTCACTAATATTGACGATGAAGAGTCTTCTATTCCATTAATTGAGTTAATAAGAATTTTTCATTAATTCATCCGGATTTCTGCAGAATGAAGCGTTAACTGTTAAATAAAATATTGAAAATAAAAATAATAAATTAAAAGGTAGTGTTTGTAATTAATGCGAAGTCTTTCGCGGCAGTGGAGTGCTTCCGGATATTTGAATTGATATTTTTATTCAATACGATATAAATGAAGTTCAATTATATGATTATAATTTTCTTCGGAATATTTAACCAAATATAATTATAATTAGTAACATAGTATGCTAATTGAAAACACAAACAAACCTTCCAATGTCAGATTTGAGTCTTTTGAAGTGACTGAGATCGCTTTTGCAAGCGGTGCCTTGGTTGTCGTACTAAGTGGATTATTTTCCCATCCGAAGAGTCTATGAATAATTAACTGATTAAGTTAAGAAAAATCATTTTTATTCTACTTTAATATACTTCCTGCTAAATCTGAATTCTTACTAAAAGTTTCTTTATTATTCAGAATCCATTGTCTCAATTGCTCAGTGGTTGCTGCGTATGTATGATCTTAAAACAATTCAATTGTTGCGAATTTATAACAATAAAACTATACCGTTTATTAAAATAAATATAATTGCTAATAAATATAACCTCATGCTAGAAGGGAGAGCTGACTAAATACAAAATGAAACTCAAACTCTCTTCGAATCGGTAATTCGATCGAAGCCTTTTCGGGAGCACTTGTGTCAACTCGTGTTAGCCGAACGGCCACGCCTATTTCTTGTACTGCTAAATCTTCACACCTGGTTGGGTACGGTGTATGTGTAAAGGATTTAATCATCTTACTTCGAAGCCGACAAATATGCAAATATAAGATTTTTTAAGAAGCTTCAAACATCATCGATGCGTTCATCAGAAGTACAAAGATAGTATTTTTGGATAATAGTAAATCTTGTTTATTTGTTATTAAAAGTAAACACCAAAATTGACACAATTGGCGATAGTAGGCAAAGAGCAGTCATTGAGTTCAACCACTTGACATTTTCATAAATATTGTTCGTTCGCACCCATCATTTTTAATATCGGTTTGGCGATATTACCTTACGCCACTTATTCGTGTTTCCTGACCAAATAGAAAAAGTTGAATGTGAAAAAATGAATAAATATTGGCCGGCGGCTTTTCTATGCTTGGAAGGAATTCTAAAGCCCAAAGATTTACTACATGTTCTAATAACTCCAATTTTAATTCTCATATTATTATTCAGGTAACACTCAGTTGTACCTAGGAAATGTGTTGACCAAAGATAAATAAAATAACCGCACAAAATTCTTCCGCGTTTAATGAAGAAAAAACATCATTTTTTACTGATATTTGATTTATGTGTTTACCCATGGGATTTGAGGGGACATAATCATAAATGCTCGCGCCACATTTTTGGTTTGAAGCTTTTAGTGACAAATCGTTTTAGAGATTAAGTATTATAATGAAGGGTGTGAATTTTCATTCTGTTTCTTACCCATTGCAAATTTTAACCATATCAGATAGAACTTTAGAACGGTTTTTAAATTATGATTAAATGGAGAAAAATAATTTAAAATGGCCATTTTAAATAATTTTGTAAAGAAGGATAGCAATTATAATTATATTTCGTAAATTTGTTTGTATTTTTGATAGTTCGGAAATTCAAACTTTGCGTTTTTTGGTTATTGCGTAAAATAAAATTCATTAGTTGCAATCTGCGTACTTTGTGCATATATGCGGATTATTAATTGTATTACTTTTAAATGGAATATGATAAAATGGTAAAAATAACTTTATTAATCAATTAAGATAACTGGATAACATAAGAAATGGTAATATATTATAAGAGCTTAATTTAAAGCTTATTTTTTTAATAAGGAAAATAATTGGAAAAAAATGAAAACTGTTGAACGCTGTCGGGGGTAGAACAATTACGACTCCATATCACTACCACTCGGCCATCGAACCACATTTGAATATGTAAATTAGATTGATGATTAGATGAGAACAACTAATATCCAATTAAATCATTGGTCGTGATATTACGTCAAGATTTTGAACTTTCGCATTTTATATTACGCAATAATCAAAAAAACGCAAAGTTTTTAATTGCTTCCGATAGTTCTATGGCACTTATGAATGTCTCCGATGATTTTAAATAAAGAAAAATTTAATCGGGGTTATATATATTGAATAAATAAATTATCACGTTTTGCAATAAATTCGTTGTAGTGAAATGGAAAAAGAAAGAGTGAAATTAAAATTCGGATTTAAAAAATGTCAGATCGTGAAAGTGCGGCCTGTGCAAGCGCATTACTGCGGGTTGAGTATATAAATATATTTTTTCTTTTCTTAATATAAGGCCCAAATTCCCTTTAAGCCTAAATTAATTTCAGTAAAAGTCAGAAAAGTCAGAATCAGAAAAGTTGTATGTGAATTTTTGGTATTTCCAGCCAAAAATTCAGAGAATATGAAGACCAATGGGTAGGTTAAGATTGCCTTGTTCACCGACCGCACTTTCACGGTCTGACATTTTTTACATCCGAATTTTAATTACACTCAAAAAGAAACTGTATCAACATGCAGCTTCTTTTATGTCTTTAATAATATTCATTGAAACTCATATGTAATTTTGAGTTAAAATTTTATTTTAATTGAAAGGATACCCCCAGAAATATTTTTATTCGTTTTTTTAGTTATTTCATTAGAAACCTTCAAAAAGTTGCACTTCAAGTTTTTTTAACTTTGAAATTAGCAATACATTTTTCTGCATGACTAGAATCTCCAACAATTTCACACATTACCCGGATTAAATATTTTTAATATACTTGAAATGTTAAAAATATTTTTTGAAAATTGCATATAACTTTAAATGAATTTTCAAACAGTCTGCGGAACAATTAATTATATTTTCTTTAATATTAAACAGAAATAAATAAATTCATCCATCTCTTTCTTTTAATTTATTCACAATAAAGAAAAATCGAATAATAAGAAGCAAGAGAAGAATATTAGCAGCACATTAATATCCATTAAGGGCTTTAAAATTTAAGTGCTCCAACTTAATTGATGTAAACACGTTTGACATAGTAGTGTGGTATACCCAAAAAAATACTCAAGCTGAATGAATGAAATGACTGAATGAGGAATGTGTGAAAGCTCCACCTTTGCTTTGGCACTCAGAGTATTCATCATTTTCATTGTGTGCCTTCAACGGCTCTTCTATATTTATTGTAGCGTATAATACTTTCTTTTTTAAATCTCCACAATAATTTTAACTATATAATACATGTGATGTTAATCTTATTAATTGGTAAGTTCTTATAAATAAGATTTAATTTTTCTTTTTCTAATCTACAATTAAGGGTTGCTAATATTTGATGTGTACTCGATAATGCCCGCCAACAATTGCATTGAGCCATGTATTTCCGAAATGCAGAAGGTGAGGTGTACATTCGCGCACTCGCACCGTGTTGTTGTTGTCCGCTGTTCACGTTTCAGTCGCTCGAGCAAACTCCACTTCTACAGAACGAGAATCTCGGGAAATTGTCGCTGTCGTCATTCGTAGCTGCGCCCGATCAAGAACTCACTGAGAACAGTTTTCACGCTATTTGCCAGTTTTATTGCACTGTACCAACTCTTTCTACTATCTAGTTTTAGGGCTTATACACGAGTAGACCTCTGTTTACATTCATGTGAGAAGGTTTCACAACATTCTGCGAGCATTAGGAAGACATATGCTGGAATTCGATTCATCTGCATCGAGAATAGAGATGGTACGTGTCGCGACACGCAATAAATGACTCTCAAGGGTCTTATTCGTTTTGGAAAATGATTCATTAGGTTTTGAAATGAGTTGCGTAGAGAAGATGACATGTATTTTAAAACTTAGATCTTTTAAAGGACTCAAATGATGAAAACTCTAGGATACTTGAAATTCAATTGAGCTCATCTTTTTGCTAAGATAGGTTAACCGGCCAAACATGTTATAATGCAAATGTGAATAAAAGAATATTAGTATTAATAAAATAACCGGATTTTACTCTGAATAATTTTTAGAAATCATATGATTCTTGGTGACTTAATAATATTAAATTACTAATTTTTCAAAATTTAAATTGTTATAATAGGTAAGTATATAATAAACACATAGATTTCTTTCAACGATCCTTACGCAGAGCGGATGAAGCTTAGAAACTATCTAACGGACGAGAAGATTTGCATTACAAGTTTCTGTCAAAATTCCTGTGAGGCAAGGCTCTCTCTCTCTTTCTCTCTCTCTCTCTCGATAATTGAAGAAAACTATTCTCGATTAATTTTTCTACAAATCGAAGCGGTATGAACTTTACATTAAAGCGTCCGATTGAAAGAAATTCGTAGAACGTTATTTGTGACACGTTCTATTCGATTTTATGAATAGATCTTTACGTAGATTTTTTTTTGAATTTTACGGAGAGAAAGCTTCAATTGACGATTCTGGTTAGTCTTGAAGTTTTCCCAAATTAATTAATAAATTATACCAACACAACTACACATTATAAGGTGCGCTTTATTTTGTTATTGTCTTTTTTAGAGATCGGTGCCTAATGGAAGAGCAATAAAAGAAGAGAAAATGATGGGCGGCCACACGGCCACAAACAACATTTTTCTCAATTCCTCTTAAATATGTGCTGCCCATAATTTCGTAAAAAGAGAGGCCGTCCAAACGAGAACCTCATTCCATCCTAATTTTTTCCTCTTCCATTAGGCACCGATCTCTGAAAAGAACAATATCATATTATTATCTTTTCGTTTTCAAAAAAAAACTCAGCAATAAAAGTTATCTATTTATCCCTGTTCCTTGTTTAGTGGGTATCAATTCAGCTAATTTAGCTTTTATTAATAAAAAATACCTTATACTGTTAAAAGGAATTTTTTAAAATGTTTCTTGTTACGTTGACATATAGTAAAACACAGAGAATTGTTTGATATATGATTTAAAATATAAAATTCTTTTTGAGACTTGTTCATCATGAATAAAATTAGGAATATTTTGATTTGTCTTATTATCAATTTATAATCTTAATTAATGAGATTCATGGCCAGAAGACCGAAAGAGCAGAAAACATGAGAGTTATGAAATACCCAAACTCGATAGAAGGGAAAAGTTAGATGTATAAAAATATTTTTTATTATTTTATAGCTTATTAATTTTACACTTGCTGATTATGGTAATGAGCTCTTATAAAAATTAAATATATCAAAAGAAAACGGAGTTGTCGAGGAATATATTGTGTGAAAAATTATCAAGAATTGTGGTAACAAGAAATGTTTAAAAACGGTATACGGCAATTTTTAATTACTAAAACAAAATCGGTTAAATTTAACTATTTTTGACAATAAAGCTAACATCCATGTTTTGATTTATTGAATCGGGATATTATTAAATATAGGATAATGCGAAAATTTCTTCTGTCGGAAAATAAAATGCATTTCCGCGAAAAATCACGAAATATTATACCAACTTATTATTTAAAAATTTTCCTCAAGTTCTAATATTTAATTATTGTCCTTTTCAGAGATCGGTGGCTAATGGAAGAGGAAAAAATTAGGATGGCATGAGGTTCTCGTTTGGACGGCCATTCTTTTTTACGAAATTATGGGCAGCACATATTTAAGAGGAATTGAGAAAAATGTTGTTTGTGGCCGCATCATTTTCTCTTCTTTTATTGCTCTTCCATTAGGCACCGATCTCTGAAAAAGACCATAATAAGGATATGTAGATTCAAAGCATGTGTGGTAGAAAAATTGAATCACAGAAAATCTAAGTTGAATAAATATGTTTCAATGTGGTTAATTATGTTTCAATTTCAGAATTCTTCCGTTCTTTACCATGTCTCGTAAAGTGAGTTCTTCCAACCAAACTTATTTTATCGACAACATTCAAAGACAGGAAAATGCCGCCATCCAACAATGTCAACTTCCGATCAACGCTTCACTTGAAGCAAGCAACCAATTTTCAGAAGCTGTCCTCAATAAGGAACACAAAAATCTTCGCCTTCAATTCGAGACCCTCTGCAGGTAAAAAGAAATATTGTCCTTTTCAAAGACCGGTGCCTCATAGAAGAGGAAAAATATGGTACAATAATGTTATCGCTCACATTGAAGAGGAAGAGATGGAAATGTCCTTTGTGGCCGTACAAACGAGACCATTATTTTTTTCTTATTTTTTACTCTTTCATTAGGCGCCGACCTATGAAAAGTACAATACAATCATATTTAAGTGATATAATTCAGAAAACTGGGCAAGATGATTGGTTGCGTTGAACCCATCACTAGAATGAAGTGTGGCGAGGCTGCATCCCAAATGATGCTCCGTTTCATAACAGTCGGATTCAGCAGGTAACCAATTTATTGGACTAAACATATTCCCATCTTTCGATAGTTTCGAACATCTCTATTCTCAATTGGGACTCACCGATCAATTACCGACTGCCTGCAAGAGTTTGATAAGTTTTCAGCAAAAGAATGGACTTAATTATGAGAATCGGCAGTTTTATGTGTCAAATTTAATTACAGATTATAGTGTTGTTAGTGAATCTTCAAGTATTTTAAAGCCTTGTATATTATTTATTCTAATATTTCGTTATTTATAATAAATTTATGTTTTAAATATGATAATGCAGATATTATATTGTCGTGGTGTAGGTTAATGCAAAATCAGGGTTAAAGGAGCATTCCGAATAATATAATGGTCTCGCTTGGACGGGTGTAGATTAAATTTGCAATTTGTTTATTATTTCGCTTTTATTTCATCACAATTTTGTTTCATTTTGTTTCCTCTTACTAAATTGGTTGTTAAATAAACATAATAATTATTATTATAAAAATTTTTGTATAATTTATTATATTTAAGATCGATTTCATTAACCTACACCACGCAAATATTATAGTGATTAATTCGTTATATTATATTAGCGCCAAAATATCAAAGAAATCTTCTTCTTCTTCTTCTTCTTCTTCTTTCTTCAACAAGCCATCGCACGTAGGGTTAGAAAAACACAAATCCTGTTATAATAACAAAATGATTTAACTCACTTTTCATAAAAATCACTCTCTCTCTCTCTCTGAAAATAGTCCAAATAATATTTTTCACGCAGAAATAAACATAATCCAAAACGCAGAGTTAAAATATTCTTTTAAAATTAATCTTTGTATTTTTTAGTTATTGTACTTTTCAGATATCGATGCCTAATGGAAGGAGAAAAATAATAAAAAATAATCGTCTCGTTTGTACGACCACAAAGGACCTTTCCATCTCTTCCTCTTCACTATGAGTTGTCTATTTTTTTGAGACACAAAAGAATGACCGTCTAAACGAGAACCACATTTTGTTCTATTTTTTCTTCTTCCATTAGATATCGATCTCTGAAGAGGACAATACTTTTCAGATATCGGCGCCTAATGGAAGAGAAAAATGATTTTCTCGTTTGTAAGACCACAAAGGACATTTCCCTCTCTTCTTCTTCAATATGAGTTGTCCATTCTTTTTTTAGAAAACAAACATTGATAAGATACAAGAGTGACCGACAAAGCGAGTTTTACTTTTTCCTCTTCCATTAGGCACAGAACGGACAATAGAAGAAGTTGATAATTAATTTTCAACATTTGTGGATTATTTTCAAATGTTCCTCAATTAAAACGTGAAACAAATATTCAATTTATTTTAATAATTTGTCTCAAACAATAATCACCCTAAACATGTATTTATTACTCCAATAAACACATAAACACGAATTAATTATCATTAAATTTAAAAATTCGAATGAGTCCTTTAAAAGGCCTAATGAGTAAAATCAGAAAAACAAGATTGTATCAAACCAGCAAGATAAACAAATTAAAGTAAACCATGAAGTAAAATTAAATACACAATATACATGATACGGCAATAAAATTTACTCGTAAAATTACAAGAAAATCAGACAATACTACTGATTCAACTGGGCTTGTCCCATTGGTTTTAAATCATGTGCCACCTTAAATGAGCATCCAGTTGATTTTTTCACGTCATCGACGGTTAATCCTTCTCTCACTTCAATCAAAGTCAATCCATTTTGTTTACAAACATCGAAAACGGCCTTAAACTTGAATTATAATACAAGGCAATTAATCAGATACTACCATATCAGTAATTATCCTTGATACGACTCCCTTTCCAGTCAATGGTAATTTACAACTATCTAATATCTTTGGATCTCCGTTCTTCGATGTGTGCTCCATTACTACAATAACTTTTGCACCAGGGGCAGAAACTAGGTCCATCGCTCCTCCCATTCCTTTTACTAGTTTTCCCTGAAAATTGAACAAATCTTTCATACAAAAATATTTCTACCAACCGGTATCATCCAATTGGCTAAATCTCCGTATTGAGAGCACTGCAGAGCTCCAAGTACAGTAATATCCATATGAGAACCGCGAATCATGGCAAATGATTCATCACTACCAAAGATTGATGCTCCCGGCAATAAGGTTATCGACTCTTTTCCAGCATTGATGAGATCCGGATCCTCGTTACCTTTCCTTGGGTATGGTCCCTTTAAGATCAATGATTTATGCTCTTCGAAATTGATTTGATATAAACACTTTTTATATAATTTGATAACACTTGTTTTTTTTTTAAATTTCCAATTGGTCAACACGATAAGAGCATCAATTAAAAGCTCATTATATTTGTTAACAGTTAATACACAGACATAGTGGAGTTATCAATAAGTAAACATATAAACGCAACTAATGCTTAATAGTTAAAATAGTGAAAATCATTTTCCCGAGTTTTTATGAAACTAATTATATCCCCTATTAAAATTACACACAAAAAACTGTGTCTAAATGGACAAAAATTACAATTTACAACCTTAACATTACCAAACAAGCATTTTTGTAACCCAAAAAATATTTTTAAAAATATGAAACTTACAACTCCAATAATTCCATTCTCACTCTGCAAATGAACAGTAATTCCTTTTGGAATATAATTAGGTGCCAATGTCGGGATTCCGATTCCGAGATTTGCGTACATTCCGTCTGTGAACTCTAAAGCAGCACGAGCCGCGATAATTTCGCGAGCACTGGCTCCGCTGGAACTTTTTGGTTTGTCAGACGAATCAGCAAACATTGGTCGTTCAATCGGTTTTTTATAATTTTTACCAAGAACAATACGGTGACAGTAGATGGATGGAATGTGCACCTGAAATAATAACAGATTGCGTTTTAATAACGAAAAAAGTAAAACATCATTTGGTGGAATGACTCCTGGCTCTACAATCTCCTCAACTTCGACGATTGTACATTTACTGGCCTTGCACATAGGATTATTGAAATTTCCTGCCGATTGCCTTTAAAAACGAAAATATAATTAACGACGTTTGACCCAGAAAACCTGAATTGAACATTTCCTAATTTATCGGCCCTCCATGCTTTGATCAAGGCAAAATCTCCCCAAATGGCTTCTTCTAATACATAGTCAACCCCATTAAAGTTCCTCGTCTAAATTACATAAAAATCAAATAGGTCTTAAAAGACACAACAATACCTCCTTCGGCTTGCTAACAATTTCAACTTCCCCTTTCTTCGATGAGCTGTATTTAATTGGAGTGCCTCCTTCCTGTATTTGAGTACCAAAACCGGTGGGAGTGTAAAATGCTGGAATGCCAGCTCCTGCTGCACGAATTCTTTCTGCTAATGATCCTTGGGGAGTGAATTCGAGCTCAAGCTCCCCACTCAAATATTGCCTAGCAAACTCGCCGTTTTCGCCAACGTACGATGATATCATTTTTTTAATCTAAAAATAATATATTATATAAATACATACACTATTTATAAAAACTTGACGAGTTTTCAAAAGTAATCCGAGACCCCAGTCGTCGACTCCAGCATTATTGGAAACACAGGTTAACCCCTTTTGGCCACTCTTTGATAGTGCATCTATTAGGTTTTCCGGAATTCCGCACAATCCAAATCCTAAGGAATAACCAAAAATAGAAGGATTGGTGGATAAAAATTACCTCCGACAAGAATTTTTGAATTATCTGGGATATCTTTAACAGCATCTAAAGGACTACTGAATATTTTAAGTTTTTGAAAGCTAATGGAAATAAATCTTGCATTGTATAAAAATGAAGAAGCCTGAAAATCGATTATTTATGATTGTAAACCAGTTTAAATACTTTTATTATCTTTGATGATTTATGTGCACCTAATAATGATTTGAAGAGGACGGTCATCTGAAAGAAACGAAATATTCAAAGTTGAATATTTTATAAATAGAAATAGTTAAACACTTTAGAATTTAAGTTAATAGGACAACACAATTTTTTCTGTTGTATTTCAAATTTATAATGTAATTGATGATAGGAAAAGAGATAAGAACTTTAGTGTGATACGAAAAAGAGAGAATGTGGTTTTGTTCTTTCACGTGGTTAACCTAAACTCTATTTGCTAAAGTATAGGCTGAACATTGGTGTTTCTTATAGGTAGTTTGGTATGGTTCTACAAAGTATTGGAAAGTCTGCAGACTGCTTATTTGGAGAAGAAAAATGATGAAAATTGTTTGTTTCGACTTTCCATAATTAGAAAAGTTGCCAACGTTTACTGTTCCATGTCATAGATTTTTGCCATCATTTTAAAACTTTCCTAATTATAGAAAGTCGATAACAATATTTTCCAAATAAGCATGTTAGCCTAAATTCTCCAATATTTTTTTAAATACGGAAATGTTCTTAATCAAAATGTTCCTATATATAATATTTATATTATTCATTTCAGAGATCGATGCCTAATGGAAGAATAATAAAAGAAGAGAAAATGATGGGGCCATAAAAAACATTTTTCTCAATTTCTCTTAAATATGTGCTGCCCATAATTTCGTAAAAAAGAATGGCCGTCTAAAAAGAGAGCTCATCCAAACGAGATCATCAGTCCATTCTAATATTTTTCCTCTTCCATTAGGCATCGATCTCTGAAAAGGACAATAAATAAAAATAATAATTCGTTTTTAGTCTAATTCGACCGTTAATTTTCGTGAAGACAATTACGGAATATGCAAGAAGAATGCACGATTTAAAAATATTTTAAATAAATATTGTACTTCTCAGAGACCGGTGCCTAATGGAACAGGAAAAATTAGGATGGAATGAGGTTCTCGTTTGGACAGCCACTCTTTTGTATCTCATAAATGTGTGTTGTCTCAAAAAATGGGCAGAGAGAAAAAGAATAAGTCGTTTGTGGCCGTGTGGACGTCCATCTGAGACTACCATTTTTTCTTCTTTTTTGTTCTTCCATTAGGCACCGATCTCTGAAAAGGACAATATATGCTTAGAATTAATTATAAACTTGTTATTTACAACGTAAAAACGTTGTTTCTAAACTTCTAATTCTGAACAATGGTGACAAATTTTTTTTTCAGATTTTATTTTCGTAGAATTTTAATAGCACACTATTAAAATTGTTTTTACTGTCGTGTGTTAGTCCATCAATTTTAATCCGTGTGTTTATTTACAGCTCTTTCAAATGAATTTTTGTTAATAGTTAAATATTGGTTTTTTTGATACTGAACGTATACATTCTTATTTGGGAGGCTAAGAATACTTAAAAATAACGTTTAAGATGAAAAAAAACATTTCACGACACGAATGTCGGGACTAAACGATTGCAGTGATGTTTGATATTTGATTTATCCGCTGAAATGTATTTAGTGTTGAGGGAGTGCAGTCATCGATCGAATAGTGCAAACAAAAGATAACAAATTTCTTGGAAGGAAAACGGAAGACGGAAACCTAGGCTTACAATCAAACCTTGATAAGAATACTAAAAATGAAACAATCAAAACACAATTTTCCATGAATTGTTTTTTTTTGATTATTCAGTTCTAGAGTAGTTTTGTTCGTCTCCCGTTTTCTGTCTTCCGCTTGGAATTTTTTCCATTTCCGTTTACTGTCTTTCGCTTGAAAAAATAGGTTTCCGTGTAACCCTGATATATATATATATATATCACATCAGGTCCAAAAACGGGACCGCTTTAAACCCGACGTCAACAGCATAAGTATTGACGCTTTTTTTTTCAATGCAGGCACAATTGTTGTCATCTTTATTTTATTTTGTAAAATATTTTGATTTCTTGGTGAATACATGCTTAATAAAGTTTTTATTTGTATTAGAAGTATTCGAATAATTATCTGAACGTATTAGTCACAAAAATATATATTATTTATTAATTGTTAACAGAAAAACATTTTTCCAAAACAAGTCTATCATGAAAAACAATTGAGCCCGAGTTTCCACTACTTAATGATAAATATGTACATAGAGAGGAATATGAATGTGACAAGATTTCAGAAATACAATTAAATTGATAAATTAAAAATAGGAAATATGAATGTGATTCATGAAACAACGTTAACTGGAACACTAACTGTATAGAAATTATTACAACCCTTTTTCTTTGATTTCTTATTATTACTCTTATTATTGTAAGCTTCTATTTTTGGAATAACACAAACTAATAATATTGGTAACAACATTAATGCATGCCATGCTCCAATAACAAGAACAAGGAAAATTGTTTTGAAGAATACTAAAACCATGTATGAGTCAATGAACGCGAGAACTGTAACGCCGGTTATGGTCGACAACGAACCATGGATGACTGAAAAATACTAGTTAAAGAAGTACAAAATAGAAATACAACTACCAGGCCACGCCAATTTCTCCATAGAATCTACGCATCGGTCAAACGCGGGAATGGAGTGATGACTGCTCACGAATCCGTGTGTAATGTGTGCTGTAAAGCATTGTAGTCGAATTTTTTTAACGATTTCCTTAAAATTACCTGAAAACTCTATGGAAAATCCAATACTCATAATTATTGTTATCATTGATATCGGGTCCAGTTTTACGCTCCATAACGAAAGAAATCCAATAACCCCTAAAATTATGTTATTGCAGCTATCAAGCTTATATGAGCACGCCAAATGATAATTATCTGGTTTCAATATTTAAGTGATCCTTAAAAATTTGTGAAATTTTATTCGTGAATACTTTTCACCTTTCATATAACAAAAAAAGTCTTAAAATCTTTAATTCCTTACTGAAATAGTATACTAGAACACTAATTCTGACGCCAACTGGAAATAACGTTTTTCCGATGTTTAAGTGTCTGAAAATTGGAAAGTTCCTTCAATAAAACATCTTTTACTACAAATTAACTAGGCGTTAAGCTATCCACAAAGATGAATAGATTTCCAAAACGTTAGATTGGAGCCAGTTTACTAAGCTCAGTTTATTTACATACATACCAGTTTTTGTTTAGAAATGAACAATACAAAAACAATCAGATTTTCCAAAACTCACCAATATCAATTGTAATCATTGCAATCGTAATGAAAACGGCACAAATCGGGTTCGGAATGAATAAAATTGATACGAAGAACATTGCGACCATGGCTAATGTATCATTTGTTATTGTCGAGATCAATATAACATTTAACTGATCAGCTATAGCTCTTGACTGTTGATACGTAACAATATTTAGGTCCTCGAAACGTTCAGCAATATTTCGAAGTTCTTAAATATAATTGTCTCTATTAGCTAACAAATAGATAAAAGGAAATGCCGGTACCTTCCGTTACCATCACGAGATCAGTTGGAGTGGATAATCGATGAACGCCAATACGAAACCGAAACGATCTCATTTCAATCAAGTCAAAATCTTCTTCATTTTCCCAAACGAAATCTTGGCTCCTTTAATATATAGTTTTTTGTTATTTAATCTATTAGGTGCGCAAATAAGTTTCCGTCGTTTTTTAATTTAATGTAAATATTACATTATTATCAAAATATAAGAAATTGACAATTCAAATTTTATTTTCATAAAAAGTAAAAGTAATAAATCTGATTTATAGAGAAATTATTAACATACACTAGCTGACAAAAGTTTTGTCACAAATGTTTTTCGGGTTTAACTTTTTTGTGACTTGACCAAATTGGCTGATTTTTTGATATTTTATGTGAATCAGTATTTAAAATGTTATAGAAGCAAAATTTGGTTTAAATTACTATGACAATTTCGGTACCGCGCATTCCGTTTTCCCTCATATTGATAACAGCTTGCCGGGTGGCAATTGGAGTTTCTTTACGTGGAGTCTTCTCTAAAATGTTGCCAATTACTGCTATTTTCAATAAATTATGAAAAAAAATATAATTGAACTTTAAAAATTATTAAAAAATGCAGTGCAAGAAAAGTGCGTAATATCCTTGAGCTACGCGTTTTACGATAAACGCTTGTCACTGTAAAACGGATCATCGTAATCACAAGCGGTAATTTGTAAAATAATCTACAACCATATGAATCTATCATATCAAAAAATCAGCCAATTTGTTCAAGTCACAAAAAAGTTAAACCCGAAAAAACATTTGTGACAAAACTTTTGTCAGTTAGTGTAAATTAAATATTTGTTTCATGATCTCTTTGAGACCATTGAAAATAATTCAAAAATGTTGAAATTGAATTTTCAATTTCTTATATTTTGATATTATGTATAAATAAAGTTATTATTTATACATTGAAATTTTCTTTATCGTTTTCTACATTAAAAATGCGATTTATTCATATTTTTCTTCCTGTAAAACCTTATAGGCACGCCAAATCGAAATAACGGGTTTGCAATTTTTAAACGTGTATGGAAATTTTTACGTCCTTATAATTAAAAAGTTTTGGGTAACATTTAATTCAGTATGTCTTTAATTATCTAAAAATATTAATATCTTTCTAAAAAATTATATTTGAGCATGCTTACTGAGCTCATTCTATTACCATGCAAGTTGGTGTGTTATAGGAGAACCAAATTTTATATTTAAAGATGGATTCCGTGCCTTAAAAACGTTGTCTGCGGGAAGCGGTACTTTTCCTATTTCATCGGAAGAAAAAAGCTTCGGTTGCTCATCAAATGCTCGTAGAAGCTTATGTCAACAATGTTTCATCTGGCAGAACTTGCCTTGAATGGTTTACGCGCGGTTATTTCGATGTCAACGATAAGAATCGAGAAAGACCTCCAAAACGTTTTAAGGCCAACAACTTCTGGATGTGCTAGATGAAGACACAAAAACAGTTGGCAGTTTCCTTAAGCATCACTAGTTAAGCCATGGGGAGATTCAGAAGGAAGGAAAATGGGTCGTTTATGAAAAAAAAAACTGCGGAAACTTATTGGCGCGCTTTAGATTTATCGGCGCTAAATTAATTTAATTAAAACTTTTCCGATAGAACGAATAATTTAATAAAAGAACCCACCATAATTTGTAAAAGGCAAACAGCTGTGACCATTCATAAACGCCGACAATCCAACTTTCTCTATCTTCATTCAAATAGCTTCCGGTGAGGTTTGCATACTTTATATACTCTCTCAACCAAAACGATGTTCCCTTTGGACCCAGGGCTAAAATTATTAATAAATAAAAATATAATATATAACAGACTTACAATAACTAATATTTTCAAACTCTTGTACAATTACTTCCAACCTTTGTCGATTTTCCAGAATCGTTACATTTGGCGCAGCTTGGATGGCAATCTCTATCTGATCACCACCATGGAACAATTCGATTTCACGTTTAAGTGCTTCAACCAAAGGATCCGAGTGGAGGAGAAGCTTGTCGTAATCTAAGCCCTGATCCATAATGCACATACCATAGATTGATATCTAAAGTGTTAATAACGTAAAAAAATTGTTTACCAACTCTTACCACAACATATGCGATGAACATAAATAGAACACATATTTTAGTTTTGGTATTTAGGAGAAATGGTACATAATAGTCTCTGAAATATTTTTTAAAATTGTGTCATGTGAAAATTGTCCAGCTAATTCAAAGAGATAATTTGAGCTCCCTCGGACGAGATGTAGCATATGTGACATCAAGGGAAGTACTATATAAACCTGGTGTTTGATTTTTTGTTAACGAATAAGTCATTCATTTATTGTGCTACTAATGTTTTCATTCGAACTATCGACAAAAAACGTACTCACGCCGAAGGCGCTCAGTTGAAAATTCCCCTTCACATAGACTGACAGGGAGGTGCGATTGGGCGCGCTAACATTTAAACGCATAATTTAATTTATTTTTAAATATTCAGTTTTAGCTTAAATTTCTATATTATCCGTATATACCATTTGTTAACAAGCATAAATACGTTCGAACAATAAGAAAAATGATAAAATAAGGTGCATCCTAGTAGAAAGGCTATACCAAAAAAATTTTCTTTGAAAATTTTTGTTTTATGGACTCTATGGATAGAGGAAGACCAAAAGAACAATATGAGCCATAGTAGAAAGGCTCTAAGCCTCTATATCAAAAGTTATAAATTTAAAAAAAATAATTTTCAACGGTTAAAATCACATCATTAATGAACAATTATAGTCAAACCAAGTATATCAGAATGTGCGAATTTTTATTAGAATTGTTGTGATATAGGAGATATAATACAAATATACGGATAATATAGAAATTTTAAGCTAAAACTGAATATTTAAAAATAAATTAAATTATGCGTTTAAATGTTAGCGCGCCCCATCGCACATCCCTGTCAGTCTATGCGAAGGCCTTCTCCCTTAGGCGTAGTTTTTTTCTAAAACATCTTTTCAGAAATTAACTCAATAATACAGAAGAAGGAGATTAATGCGAGTACAGAAATTATTCGGTTCAAACTTGAATTATAGTTAATCTAGTAAAAATTCAATATAAACTATCTCGAGATTTGATAAAGGAGCCCAACATCGATTATACCTGAAAAAGTTTCCAGCCACGGCCGCTTTTTTCGGTTCCTCTGTTTTAACAGTTTTCCCATTTGTTATTTTTTCCATACTTAATTGTTCGTCCTTATTATCTTTTTTAATATCTTCAACCGGTAAGTTATTCGCCTAAAACTTGTAAAACGTCAATGAGAATATAGTTAATCCCAACCATTATACATGGAATACATGAATTCCTTCCTGCCATCTGAACCTTTGCTGAAACTACCATCAAAGCGGCAAAGAAAGTGATCTTAACAATTGCTATTCAAAATACTGTTTCTGTTTTGAAGGAACCTGGTAGAAAAACATGAAAAACATGCAGGCAGCAGTCATGGCACAGAATCCTTCGACTGCGATTATATCGGTAATTGTACCAACCCCAAAAGATAGAACATCCGTGAACGATGTGATGAAGATCGCGACAGCCGATTCCGACATTGCTTCAACCATTCGCTTTTTGAGAACCTCATGTGACGTGCCAGGGTACTTATTTTCCGTGCTATGCCATGCCGCAACCGCAATGAACATATCATCGACCCCAATAGCTTAAAAATTATTGATAAAAGAATACTATTTAAGTAAACCTACAGAGAACAAGAAACGGGGATATTAGAGTAATTTCAGCGAAAAACATTCCAAACCACAGCAATAAACCGATACCACTAATAATTGCCAAGACGGAAGACAAAACGCCACCCAAAGCCAGCAACGGCTTCGATCTCAACCAGTCTATTTTTACAGTGCTTCTTCTGGTACCGTTTGTCTTATCGATCTCAAAGAAGTACCATTTGCATGAGTAAATGGTTGTGAAACTGATAAGAACCACAATCGTCACCGAAAAGTACGGTTTGAGACGGTTCGCATTTTTTGTAAGCCCTTGGTCAAGAATTCGTGACGATTTTATATGACAGCGGATTGTTGGATGATTCGCGTAGTGATCAGTAACGAATTGTTGAGCTTCGTCTTCCCAGTACATGGAAAGCATGTTATCTTTTTCATCGTCGAATTTGAGAAAGTACCACAATCGAAGTGAACGGACTACCTAAAATTATACATTTATATTTTATACTATCAAGCAAAAGCTCCCAAAATCATTCAAAATTCAGATTTGTATTAATGAACATGAACATTACATTATTAATATAATTTTTTGGAAATTTATTTGTAGTTTTTTGATAATGTTCGCTACTGTATATTTTCTATTCCACATCGAACATTTATTTCAATGTGTGATCTTATTAAAGCTATTTCACTTTAGGTTAATTTGCACCACCGTAACATTCTATTTCAAATATTTTAGATTTTCTATTGAAATAGAATCTACTTTTATTTAATTTATGTTTATTATTCTTCCCTATATGCACACCAAATTATTATTTTTTCATTTCTCCTGCGGTTAATTTGCATAACTTCATGCGGCAGTTTGCCAGCTCATTGTCGTATTTGGCAAAACTTTAAGCATTTTTAACGGATCGAATGAAATTATTTAGGCGAGCCTGCATACTCAAAGATTACTCTAATCACCTCTGACGATGACCGACTATCCGAGTCAGGAGAGAATGATGAGGAAAGGGAATTGAGTTTGTGCTCACAAAAGAGCTGCTTACACTCTGCTGAAAGGTCAGCCCCGGGCGCAGGCACTGTTACAACGATTATCTCCCTTTGGTTCCTTGAACGGTGGGAACCTGAACTAGGGGTGTAGGATAACGGTAACGCCCAAAAGCCGCCATTCCTTACAAAACTCTTACAGGTAATTTCCTCCATATGCTATGCGGCACTCAGGGATAGGTCCAGACAGCGGCTGCCGCCTTCCTATCTGCGGCAAGCCCATCATATCCACAAAGAACAGATGCTTAAATACTATATAAAATGCATTTGAAAATTCGAAAAATAACCTATATCATTAGAATCCTTGGATCATTCTGATTCTAATGATATATGTTAGAAAAAATCGCATGTTATTGAATAAAGATATTGCTCATTGAAGATGTGTTGATTTTGTTGAACTTTGTCCCGCTTGGGAACCATTGTAAGTGGTTTATTTTTAAACAAGTTTATGATTATATAGTATTTAAGCATCTGTTCTTTGTGTATATAATGGAAAAATGTTAAATACCATTTCATTCGAGCCGTTAAAAATTCTTAAAGTTATGCCAAATACGACAATGGGCCGGCAAACTGCCGCATGAAGTTATGCAAATTGACTGCAGGAGAAATGAAAAAAATAATTTGGTGTGCTATATGTTATTTAATAAAATTTCATAGTTCTTAGAAATAGCTTAATATAATTAGAAAATTAAAAATATATAACCTTTATGGTGTCATTTGGAAATGTATCAACGCCTCCAACAACAAATGCAATATAAATCGGTGTGCCGTCAGTATTAAATTGTGGAAATGTCACAGATATGCCCCTAAAATTTCATATTTAATATACAAATTAAAAAATTAATAAGATAACTTTGCATTCAGTTCATGTCTTCTTTTGAGCATTTCTAATACGTTTTTTTGTCTGTAACATTCACCATACCAATTCATGCAAACATCCTAACGATAATTGGCAATTTACCATTAATTAAAATTAAATAGATAGTTGAAACCTGAAACTTAATTGTACTGCTATCGTTTGTAAAACTCTCATTCATCATGGATTTATCCTGTAATCCCAAGTACTTGTTAAATGCGTCTTCCCTTGGAAAAGAAACATTATTGGCAATTTCATCTTCAATATTTTGAATGTCGTTTAAATAACTACCTAACAGAATTTATTTGATGTGTGCAGTGCATTCAGTGAATGTGTTACCTTCAAGTAAGTTTGGATAAGATCCATTTTCAAGTGGATGTCCGTGAACTACCAAATACATATATCGTTGCCATTGAAATGTTCGTTCAGGAAGGAATTCGTGCGATTTTACAGGCCATAACTAAAAATGTTTAAAGTTTAAGTCTTTTTACATAAAAAACTTTATTTTAATATTAATGTTATTGTATTATTTCCTAATGAAATACAGAAAATTCCATTATATTTTTTTTAGAAAATAACCTTTAAACCCCTAATGGAGTTTATAAACGGAGAGCTCAGAAAACATGCTCACAAGCAGATATAGTGGTAAACGGTAAACGGAACAGTAGTTTTAAGTTTAGAATGTTCCTGGAAAACTTATGTAAAACTTATTATCCTAAAAACGTGGGTAAACTTATATTACTAATTACACACCAAATTGAATGGTTAAGTTAGGGGCTCAGAAAAGATGCTCATATTGTATATTTTAGTAAGAAGCGCGTGTTTTTAGATAGTTTAAGACGGGCTAGTAACACTGTTTTGTCAAATTATATGAACATAATACGTATAAATTAGTAATACAAGTTTAAATATTATAAAATAGTCATTTCGATTTGGCGTGCTAATTAAAATATTAAAATGTTAAACTTTCATTTGGCTTACAAGATTTGCAGATTTACAAGATTAGATTTGCAAGGTTATTTTGAAAAATTTAACACAATTTAATATTTGAAACCAACTGTCTAATAAACAGATCTAAAAATAATATACCGTATTGAAAACGCGCTCTTCTTCCCACGACGGTGCTCCTGTTGGCGTGTAAAGCTTTCTAGCATCTAGTAAGGTGAGTTCCTTAATCCAATAGAAGCCACCAGCACATATTAGACTACAAATAACCGGACCAATTAGAAATATCTATACGATTGATTTGATTTATGAAGGATACGCCAACAAATAAACAAACATAATAATAGTCAACGAGCAAATATTTAGTGTACCATTCGAAAACCTTTGCTAGCTTCTTATCTAATGTTGGAATTATCCATCTCATCTGAAATCTACTTTGTAATAAGTATTAATTTTAATAATAATAACAATAATAGTTATTAAAAATGTTAATCAGTGCATAAATAAAAAACATTATTTCATGGAAAAATGTATCTTGTTTTATAATGTAATTCTTTCTATTTTTTCGTCGTTTGGCATTTTTCGATTCAGTCAGACAGGTTTTTAAAGATAATTAATCTTCTCGTATTCCGGTTCTTGTCGTTTCCTTTTGTTCCACCTTTAACCACAATATACTCAACGACAGATAGGTTGGTTTGGAAATATTAATGCATTGGTTTCTTTTTTGTGGTTAAATCAAATCAATTAAAGAATTAAAGAATAATTTAAAAGATTAGTTTAAAATCACTCTATTGATTCTATTGGAAGATTGTGGTTTAAAATTTGAAATGGTTTTGTATTTGTAAAAAAGGCTGAAAAAAGGCATTTACAATTTTAAACTGACTCTCTTTTTATGGTTTAATTTTTAATCATACAACTCCGTTTAATACATCCTGTGAGATAGAAAATGTAGTTGGAAATATTAAGGAAAAAGCTGATAAAAGTGGCTCAGGAATCTCAATGCGATTCCCACCTAATATTTTTATTTTTATTAAGCTTCACAAAATTAATGTTTGCCATTAGCGTTAGCAGAAAGTTGTAAACTTTTTGCCTTATTTCACGTGTTAAATAATTATGTTTACTTTTTTAATGGATTATTTTTGTTTATTTAAATATTCATAATCAAGAGACCGTATGCAAGAATGTATTGTCAAAGTGTAAGAAATTGATAATTCATTTTCAATATTTTCGAATTGATTTCAAATGGTCTCAATGAGAACGTGAAGCAAATTTCCAATTTATTTAAATAATTCCGCTTTATTTCATTATTTTTTGTTATATTTTGTCAAAATTTATAGTTCACGTCCAATTGGTTATTTTTATTTTTTTAGGAAATGAAAATTAGAATTATCAATTTCTCAAAACTCGATAATATTTATACGTTAAACGGTAATGAAAAATGAATGATTAAATACGGTTACTAGAAGAATAAAGGCATCTATTTTTAGTTAATAATGGCTAGATGAAGCCGAACACTCTGGTCTTATCAAATTATTTGAATTCTTTAATCAATTTGAAGCATTCGACGCAAAATTGACAAATAAGTGGTAGATGCGTTGGTTAAATGCATAAACAATCAAATGTCCGACACAGGACATACGTTTAGTTATATAAACATTTTAAAACAAAATGCATTTGCAAATTTACAAATTTCACGTTTTGCTTTTTATAAAAAAAACTTTTTTTATAAACGACGTCGTTCCGTGTCCTGTCGATTTGTCACTGCACTTTTGCCCTGATGCTTCCATTTTTTTAAAATCATTATTTATGAAAACGCACAGTTTCACCTAAAATTCATTAGCTTCATTCCATTATTGTGGATAATTGGGATATTTTTGGATTTCAAACCGATTTTTTACCTACTTAAACCTTTTTGTGGGTCATAATTTTTTGTCAGTATACTAATAAAGCCATGACAAATCTACCTGCAAAGTTTTATCAAAATCTGAGATGGAGACCTAAAACACTTCCCTTGTGAGATGGAGACCTAAAACATTTCCTTGTGAGAACGCTTTCTGAACTCGTTTTAATAGTCTTCCAGTAGGTGTGTAATTTTACAGATATTTAATATTCCCCTATAAATATGATTTAAACTCTTTTACTGTAAATCTAAATTATCGTCTTATTTAATTTCCGGTATTCAAAAATTTATGTTTGCCTGCCAAATTAAGTGATTAAAAATTGTTTAATGTTGTATTATTATTATTATTTACAAATAGAGTAAACATATTTTTTAAGTAATATTCATTGTTGTTAAACAATAATTACAATTCAAATATATATATATATATCCATATACTAGTATATAATGTATATAATGCATATATTAGAACATATACAATCTGAATAGCTGCACTAGTCCAGAATAATTATAAGATTCGTTGTGTTTTAAGAAGACATTTTCTATGCGTCTGAGTAATATTCTTATACTCCAAACTTCTAAACTAGCATCAATACTTGTTGTTGTTGTTGTTGTTGTTGACTTTCTTCTGTTTTCTCTTTTCAGTCATATTTCTTCAGAAGCGCTGACGACGGCTAAATAAAACTGCGCGGAATGCAGAGTGTAAGAGAAAGTGAGTCGGAAAATAATAATTCTCACATGGAACAAATGCTCATTCCATTCAAACATTCTCCCTTTTTATTCTGCGAATTTTCTTCAAACTCTTCCTTCTTTCAGTGCGTTTGTTTGTTTTGTTTTTTTCCTACAGCTTCTTCTTTCGATATTAATCCTATTCTAAATGTTTTTTTAATGTTAAAGAAAATATACGTAAAACATAAAATACTGTAAAAATGTCACATACCAAATGGAAACAATGATAATATTATATTTACGCTTCTTTCACATCACTCAAGGTTGAGCTCAAGTGTACTTTTAAAAAAATATTGCCACGTCATTTTGCCTCCAATAAGGCACGTTTTCTGAGCTCGTTTAGAGCTGTAATTACAACTCATCTGTATCATATATTTAATTCTAACTAACTTAAGCTATTTGCGTCATCTATGATTTTCTGAAAGAAAGGATGATTTATCCTTTTATGGATTAAACTTTTATTCAATTACAAACAAAAATATTAATTTGAGTTGCTAGTCACTAGGGTTTCATGAAAATGTTTAAAATGAAGATATTATTCTGCAATATAAAATAAAAATGAACTCCAACTGGTATGTTAAAATATGAGCTCATTAACGGTGCTCAAACCATACTTTTTAGGAAAATGCTAATATTTTTAGATAATTTAAGGACAGCCTAGTTAAATTGTCGTAATCAATGTTTTATTGAAAAGACGTAAGCATTTTCAGAGAAGCTTAAAAATCGAAAAAAATTATTTCCATTTGGTAACACTGTTTTAAATAAGAACAGTTTTCTATTCATTACTACTACTGTCAATAATGAATACATTAAAACCGAATATATTTCTACTCTTTTCAGAAATAGTCTCTTCATATAGCACGCATCAAAACATCAAAAGACGGCGACCGGAGCGGTAACGCCGATTGTAATATTTACTTAAATGGAATTCAATTAAATTCAGGGAAATCGTCCTACCGAGGCATCGACCTCGGACTACCGAGTAGCGGTTTTTGGAGCCGGTGGAGTCGGAAAGTCTTCGATAACTCAACGATTTGTGAAAGGTACTTTTAACGAAAACTATGTGCCGACGATCGAAGACACCTACCGGCAAGTGATCAACTGCAACCAGAAAAACGTGTGCACTCTACAAATTACCGACACCACCGGGAGCCATCAGTTTCCGGCTATGCAAAGATTATCAATTAGTAAGGGAAATGCATTTATCTTGATTTATAGCGTGACTAGGTGAGCATTATTTTATCATTAATGCACACTATTGCTTATTGTGGTGTCATTCAGTTTACAATCGTTAGAAGAGCTTGGACCAATTATATTAATGTTGAAGGAGGTGAAAGGTGAATCCATTTCATCGGCGCCGATAATGCTGGTTGGGAATAAAAAAGACGAAGAATCGGTGAGATATATACATACAGAAAATGAATTTCGAATATTTAAGAAACGCGAGGTTTCAAGAGCGGTTGGCGAGAAACTCAGCGGCCAATGGGGAACGGGTTTCATTGAAACCTCGGCTAAAAACAATGAGAACATCACGGAACTCTTCCAACAACTGCTTTCAATGGAAAAGAAGAGACAATTAGCGCTGACACTAGAAGACCCCGAGGGCAAAAAAAGAAAACGAAGAGCATGTTTATTAATGTAGAAATAACAATAATAATAGTAATAATAATAATAATAATAATAATAATAATAGCTTCACTTGCATTTTGCCTAGGATTATATAACAATGAGGTGTTTGATAAAAGCATTTATTTAATAAATTTATTTAATATTGGTAAATCTATCAAGAATTAATTGAGATCGTCTGTTTCTAATTTTCACATATGTTCTAATTTCTATAAAAATGATTCAAAAGTCAAAGTTAAATAATTTGATTTTAAAATCTTCAATATTTTTACATTAGTACGAAATTTTTTATTTTATTTTACTTTAATAATATATTTGAACATTTAATAAATTTTAATAGATATTCATTCAGTAGCGTTTTATTTAATTTTATTTTCCGTGCACTGATATATCAATTATCTAGAAAAAAAGTGGTTTGAATCAGCAGAATATGGATGACGGTTTAACGATCGTCGCGATCCGCACAACGAAAAACACAAATTATTTATTATCAGTTAATGAGGAGAAGTTTATTCGTATTATAGTGTCACGTATATTATTTAACGTTAAAGTTTTAACTTCCACACGCCACCTGAAGCTGAACCATCGGAAGAAAATCACAACTAGCCGAATAATGCAAACAATTTTCCGATCAAGATTTCAGAAAACAGGTTCCAATGGAGTTTATTCGATTGTTGAAACTTTTTACATTTCACATTTTAAATTTTTGGTTAGGTCGATTTTTATTAGTCGCTCTGATTTACAAAAAATACCTTTTAAAAATTATAACTCTTCTTAGAAGACGAATTAAACTTAAAGTGAAACATATTATAGCTCGCCGTTGTGCCTATCATCATCATCATCATCAAAAAACTCTTAATCTCAAAAATTACAAATATAGTTTTCAAATTTATTTAAAACTTATCACTTTATATTGTCGTTAAAATACTTTAAAAAATCATGTCATTTTATAAAATAAATGTTTCCAAAGACTTTGCAGTAACTTCTACCAAAATATCTACAAAAAATAATATTTTGGCAGTTTATTAGAATTATTTCAAGCTTATTTATCATTTATTAGGTGGTTTCCGTTTTTCTGATTTTTCAGGGCTCTATATATAACATATCTGATACGAAATTCTTAGTGAAAACTGATTTTATGGAATTTAGAGAAGTGGATAATCCGTAACGTCATTTTTGTAACGCCTTTGATGTTTAAGAATTTTGTTAGTTCATTTTTTTATCCAATCGTCATCCAAAAAACCTTGAAAACTCACAAAATTACTATTTTAACAAATTAATATATTATAAAGGACAAAATTTAAAAAGACCAATAACTCTAAAACTATATTCGGAATTTTTAAGATTAAAAATATATTAATAAAGGGTAGAATGGCGATCAACAATATACTGTATTTTAAATTTGATTCATCTTCTAACAAGGGAAATTTTTTAGGTCGGGCTCTCAGATTTTGATAAAACTTTGCAGATATTTGGATCCTTATGATCCAAATAGAATACTGACAAAATATTAGGACCCACAAAATGGTTTAAGTAGGTAAAAAATGGGTTTGAAATCCAAAAAATCGCGATCTTTCTATAAATCATGATTTTATTGATTTTTTAAAATAATTCTCAACAATCAACAATCATAAAACTTTTTGGTTATGACGAATCAGGAGTGGGAAGCATGTTCACCCAGAAGGATCTTTAATGACGATCAAAGTGGTTTTCAATTGGAAATGAACACTGCGAGAACACTGACGTACACAGGCACAAAAACGGTTGAACGCACTGTGAACACTGTGAGTTCCACTACCGACAGCTTCACAGTGCTTCCTGTAATATCTGCATAAGGAAAACTACATCCTCGTATGTTTGTAGAGCTCGACCTAAAACACTTCCCTTGTAAGTAAAATTATGATTATTATGGTTAAATTTTCAATCGACCATAAAATAGACGTCAATTACCGTAATCATGCTGCAGTAAAAAAATCACGGTTTTATGAGAAACAAATTGATCTGACCTATCATTCATAAAAATCTTTTTTTTTTCCTGAAAGAACTCAAACCAAATTCGTTGATTATACCGATTTTTCAACTGGTTGCCTCCGGCGTGTTTGAAAAAAAGAGGAACAATTTTTATGTCTGTGCTTTTAATTGGTCACGCAACTACTGCGACATAAACAACTTTTATGCAAACCATACTCTTTAAAATTAAAAAAAGCCTCCAAACGATCCCTTTGTAAAAAGACTTTAAAAGTGCAAGACCACACACCGTATAACCGAAAATTTCCAATTAATATTTATACAATGACCTTTCAAGAAAAGAAATTAATCATTTTTATAGTCTAGAATTCTTTAACCGAATAAACATTGTGTAAGTTCTAATAATTTTAATATAAAAACTATTTACAAACAAATTTTAATTTGAAAATACTTGGAAAAAATTATTTTTTAAAATTTCCATTTATTATATTTATTTAAGTACTTTTAATCTTACAAATTATCATGGGATTGACCACACGAATTACAATGTACGGCCGAACTAAATTTAAGACTTTTGAGAAGAACTATGTCGATTCTTATTATTAAATTAGCATCTAATCCTGTTTCTTTGTTTGTTTGTTTTGTGCTTCTTTGACAAATAACAATTACCACAAAATTTGTCAAATGATTTGGTCCAAAATGATATACGCAAATAGAATCTGCTTCGTCATTTTATTCGAATTGTTTATAAATTACCTACTTATAGATTAATTATATACTTTGTAGTTACCTATATTGTTTATTTGTAATTATAGAAAATATTGAATGTTCCGTAATTATATATTGACAAATTCTGATATTATTTTTCCACGCCAAATCGAAATAGCGTTTTTATGATTTTCAAACGTTTGTGGAATTTTTTAACGCTTTTATAACAAAAAAGTTATTACTACAATTTAATTAAGCTAGTGTTAAACTATATAAAAATATTAATATCTTTCTAAAAAATTATATTTGAGCAGGCTTACTGAGATAATTTGTTTCAATACAAAAGTATTTGTGTTGTTGGACAGAACTAGAACATATTTCAAGGTTCCTTATTATATTTGAAAATTATTATTATTGTTATTCTTATGAAAGTTAGTTTTGACGAATATTTGACATAACTATTTTCGGTATATTTCCAGTTTTTATTGTAATATTCATATTTTTTTAGATTTTCTTCGACATTTTAGGAATTGTATATTTCCTTCCTCTTATATATTGGATCGGCGAATATTATTTTTCATAATTAATTATAAAAATATTCCAGGAGCTTTTTCTTTTTCCAATAATTGTATCTTTTTGTGAAACTTTCTTGATATGTTTATATTGAAAAAATGTGCAAAAATTAAATACGAGGAAATAAATAAATAAATTTCAATTCTTCTGCTTATAGGCTTCACATTTTGTGTAAATATAAAACAGATGATAAAACATTATCTATGAAAATATTTCGTTCAATACGAGAGATGAGCGAAAATGGAGTTTTTCAATTTGGTAATTCGGAATAGAAAAATGGCCGGAAACCGAATTCCGGAATTCCCCCATGCCAATGTCTACGTAAAAAGTAATTTTCGGAATTCGGAATTAAAATATAAAATTTGGAAATAACATTCAAAAACTCGTAATCCGGAATTTTGCCTATCTCTGTTCAATACTCAATAAACATTGTCTTATTTTTAATTATACATTAAAATGTCCTGAGCTGTCTGAATATAAACAAAAAAACCGCCCCAATTTTAGAATGTTATTATTGCATTGCTTAAATCTATTCTGTCTGTTGTTTGCCTTTTCCTATATCGGTTTCATAATTTTGGGATAAACGTGTGAATATTTTTCATACAATTTTCGCGAAGAAAACCTTATCATAATTATATTTTTCAATTATTAAAAACCGAATTTCTAATATAAATTACTTACTAGATATTTGATATAATTATATATAGAAAGATTTTTCAAATATTACTATTATTGTAAAGTATTTGAACCTCAGATTGTTTTAGTTGTTTTTGTCTTTAAATTGCCACTCATTAAATGTTGTAACTGGTTTTCAACGTCAACAACAATAAAAAAACATTTTTTCATTCAACCTGATAATAGTGTGTTTGATTTCGGAACATTTTTTGATTAATATTAAATATTTATTTTTTTAAAGATTCATCGAGCCGTAGCCCTCTTTTCACTTTGAACACATTATGAATTCAATGGATTTTCATGTTATAATGGCATTCATTTACCTTCCAGTGATAATTGTCGGCTTAATTGGTAATACAATGTCATTTTATGCATATAGAAGACCGCATAGGAAATCAAAAGTTTAATTGAAAATATTATTTGACGATATTCGGTGCATTTATTTTTATAGGTTTCATTTTTGTTATATTGGCTGTCAATATCAGATGTTTTTCTGCTTTTGTTTGCTCTTCCGCTCTTCAGTATAATGTATCTTCCAATATGGTAATTTTTTATTTATACAATATATTTCTATTAATTATACACAGAAATCAGAAGTCGTTTAAAAGAAACTATACTAGATAAGTTATATTTACAGTTAAATGAAAATAAATTGAACAAATTTAAATTAACAATTTATATAATGTACTGTAAAATTGAATTCACCAATAGCTTTTCAGTACTGTTCAGTAATGTTCTTGTATACGACCTGAAAACATATTTTCAAGAAAAATTTTATTTTTCAAAATAATATTATAGATAGTTTGGAAAATAAAACAAATTTTCCTAAAACCCGCATCTGACTAACCAACTTCTCATCTTCTTTCTAAATGAAAATCATATTTTAACTTTCATACAAAATATGCAATAAATCAGTTTGAAACTGATCAGTAAATTAATTCCATTTGCCAATGACAAACTATATTCTAACATCAATTTTAAATTATCCAGTTTTTTAAGGATAAAACAAAATTTATTTTCATATCATTATATAAACTAACAAAGTAAGATTGTAAGATATCTGGTAACAGTAAACATTTTGTTTTAACTCGTTTAAACTGCAGACGCCTTTACTTCTAACTTTGATTTATATGTCTTAAATTATATAAGAAACCGATTGCTTTACTGAAGAATTATATTTTAGCATCTTTTCTGAGAACCCATTAAAATCGCAAAATTTGCCGTGCGATATTCCTTATGAAACTGATACATTCCGACACATACATCTTGGCTTAATTAAAATTAGTTTCATATTATTATTTCTTGTTTTCTTCGCGTCAACCGGTCTACTAAAATGGGGCTCTGGTTTAAGGTTGCTCAATGAAGCTTCCTAGTAACATATTAATGTTTATAGATAGTTTAAGGCAAATTGCATTTAAATTGTTGAATATTAATTATAATTTAATGTAAAGTTGTAAACCATCAAAATTTACTTTAAGAATAGGATTATTAATTAATGCACCTTAAATTAAACACAATTAGTATAACAATTGCCTTAATTTAATTTAATTATATTAAAACTTAACATCCCGTTTTTCAGTTATCAAATTGAATTCGGTCAAAATTTCTTCAAAAAACATTTACAGAACAAGTAATAAGGGAAATCGGTTAAATTGACCTTTTCATAATTTCATTTCATTTTTTGTCATATTCCTACCCTAAAAATGTCAAAACAATAAAATTATAAATTCAATAAACAAACAACAAAAAATTAACGAGAAAAACAAAAAATTCGTTTCGCGATTTACATAATATTCGTAGAGCTAAAATTGGAATGAAGAAAATACTTCTAAGCGAATGGTAATTTATAATATTTAAGATAATATCATATCGTGTGAAATTTGATTTAAAGTCGAGGTTATACGTTTTCACAGTTACTTAAATTAAATATAATATAAATGGAAATAGACCTAAGTGTCTTTCTATTCAATAATTTTAAAAATTAATAATTCTATACTGTTATTTGGGTTTCTTCGCTTCTGATTCCTGTGATTTTTTTTTTAATTAATATGAAAAACTAAAAAATATTTAAAAACAATTTATTTTTAAAAATTCTAAAAATATTGATATTTCCGAAATAATAACAGAAATAAAATCAGCTCTTTTCATTAAAAATATAAATTTAATTCCAAATATTTTCAATTATTAACAATAATAACTTAAAAACTTACTAGGGAGGTAATTTTTGGATCCAAAAGTTTCGGGCTGAAACTTTGCATGGTGATAGCTGAGGAAATTTTATTAGTGCACACAAAAAATTGTCCTGCACTGGGGGGTTAGAAAAGAATATATATGTTGTTCTAGAAAATACCAATATCATTTAAATTAAGAACTTTAGGGATGACGATGAAAGGCAATACCTGGTTGCTTACACGGCTAAATACATTTACCCACTTTGTATGATTGCCAAATCTTGTAGCTTGTATATTATGGTCCTCATAACATTAGAGAGATGGATTGCTGTTTGCAAGCCATTTGAGGTAACTATAAGCAACAACTAACTAATAAAAAATGTTTTTCAGGTGAAAATTTGGTGCGAGTACACGACATCTCAAAAAATAGTCGCTGGTATATTTGCATTTGCCGTATTGCTCAATTTTCCAAGATTCTTCGAATTTAAAATAGTGTTATTTTATATTAATTCGAATTTCTGTCAAACATAGTTTGCCATTTCAGAACAAACGAAGACGACGAATTAATATTACGTCGTTATTTATTAGACGCCGAAAATCATTGGTGGTACTTTATAATTTACTTCATATCAATATCCATTGTATTTGACTATATGTTACCTTTTGTTATTATGTTTATTTCAAATAGTCGGATTATATCGGAAATTAGAAGAACAAAAAGTAATCGACGATTAATGTCAACGCAGGTTCTTTTTTTTTTAATTTATTTCAAGTTGTGATAAATTTGTAGTTCATAAGAAACTTTGATTTTACAATTGTTAGTTTACATTGGATTGGTTATTTTTTACGAAATTACAATTGAAATTATCAATTTCTTGTACATTTCCCACTTTTCATTTCTTAATTTATACGAAATGAAAAAAATAATTTGTATAAAGTGTGCTTAACTCTACCGATTGCGATCTATTTTTAAAATTCACCTTAAACATTCTTTAAGCGTATGCATTTTTATACATATTAATATGTTTTTAGGATGAAAACTACAAAAATTTTAATTATAAACAAGGGATAAATATATGAAAACTTTTGGTTTTTTTAATAGTTCAAATATTTTTTATATTCTATAGGGAAATAGAAGCAGTTCTAGATATCAGATAATTATAATCGAGCTAGAAATTGTTCTGTATAAATTATTTTAAACGCAGATTCTCAATCCCTTTTTAGTATTATCAAGTAGTGAGAAATTGATAATTCTCATTTTAATTTCATAGAAAATAAAAATAACCAATAGGACGTGAACTATAAATTTTGACGAAATATAATAAAAAATGATGAAATAAAGCGAAATTATTTAAATAAATTGGAAATTTGCTTCACGTTCTCATTGAGACCATTTGAAATTAATTCAAAAATATTGAAATTGAATTATCAATTTCTTACGACAATAGAATGCAGCGCAAGTAGCTAAACAAAATATTAAATGGAATCGATCATGGCACTGATTTGTATTTAGAGTTTTTAAATAGCCATTGTAATTAATTTTTCCTCTAAAAAATCTTACATTTCTTGGAAGCAGCATCCAAAGCTAAATATATCGGGGATACTAATTTATGCTGATAAAATGTACATTCTAAAATGGCTCGGATACAGTGGAACATTTATTTTCATACTAAAAGATATTGAATCATTCTTATATAAATTTTAAAATTTATAAAATTTTAATAATTTCAGCAACACAAAGAAAAGAAAACAACGATGATGTTACTCGTTATTACAATATTCTTCGGGTTTTGTCATTTTTTCTCGATGGCATTAAAACTGGCAGAAAGTGTCGCAGGTGGCTTTCTAACAATTCAAAATATTTATTTGGAAATGCTCGGAGAGTTTTTCAACTTTTTAATAATTCTTCACACTTCTTCGACGTTTTTTATTTACTTTGTTTTCTCGGAAAAATTTCGTAGTGATATTCAACGATTATGGAGGTAATCCAATATTAATTATTTTAAAAATAATTATTCACGTTTCAGGGAGGATAATCGGAAGATTCGACGGGAAGACACAAATTCTCGATTTCTAAAAACAAAAACATAAATGGAGAAAAATTAACAAAAAAATAAATTATTTATTTTATTGGTTGAAAACAAAAAACAGAACATAATAAATATTGTACAATCATTGCCGTCGAGGGGTCGACAAACCGAGCTTTTCTTTCTCTTTCTCAATATCTCCACCAATTCCATACCTCTGTTTAACATCCTCAAGCTTATTTCGAGCCTATAAAAAGTTTGTGATCGTCTGATATTAGGATCCTTTTCAATACCTTTTCTGTGTCCATTCGTTTCCAAGCTTTTGTCGCTTGATAATACAATACAACCAAATATCTGAAAATAATATATTTAAGTGTAGCTGATCGTCTTCACTTTAAGTAACAGAACACAACTTTTACATTACTATTTTTTTAAATTATATAGGTTATCCCATTAGATAGTAGATTTCATATGTTAGGCTATAAAGAAAGAATATTGGAATTATCAGTTAAAAATTACGTAATAAAATTGACTAAATTACTTATAGAATATTATATGAATGAAAACAACAAATAATAAAATTGAAACACAAACTGCGTATCGCAAACTATAACTACTATTAATATTCAAGGTTTCTAGTTTTTTTCAATCAGGTAATTTTAAATGACAAAACTGGCCCATATCAACAAAGTACTTTCAATGTTTAAGAATAATACCTGTTTGAAACATTGTATCCAGATAAATGCTCACAAGCAGTTTTTGCGTCAAATACATCTTCATACACAACAAATGCTGTTCCACGTGTTTCAGGAATATTTCCACTGAAAAATGTATCAGCAATTAAATTTTTAAATAATATAAAATAGCGTACACTCGAATTTGCCTAACTGCACCAAACTTTCCAAATATGTCATACATTTCATCTGTGGTTATTTTGTATGGTAGGTTTTTAATATATAAAATTCTGTTGACCTGTATAAATAATTTATTTTTTATTTCATTAATAATGTTAACCTCTGGAGGAAGTTTTTGGGAACGAGATCCACGATTAGCAAATGCCATCTATAAAGATATTATTTAAATTTTAATATAGTCGTCGCCAAATGCGATTACCACCGCAAAATGTGGCGCACTTTTTTAAATATTATTTTTTCATTTAATTTTAATGATTATTTTCTTGTTTAGGCTCGTTCTATACTGTTTCTGCTTAAATAAATTGAAGAATATGCTTTAACTGCTGTTTCAATCGTGGAATAAAAGTGGAAAATAATAAAAATCATAAAAATTAAATGAAAAAATAATATTTAAAAAAGTGCGCCACACTTTGCGGCGGTAATCGCATTTGGCGACGACTATAAATATAAGTAATTATGAAACGAGTAAATTAATTACTAACAAAAATCGTTAATTTTAAAAGAGGGAAAATATAAATTAGCGGCCGGCAGCGGCCGTGGACGTAAAATATTTAAACAATGAATACGTCACATGGTTGCGAATTGACGTGTTTCTCAATCATTTTATTATTTTTTTTATTTATTTTTTGTATTTTCCAATCATTATATAGGAAGCTACCGCCTCATAGGAAGTATATAATTACTTTTATTATAAAGTTTAATTTTTGCACTAACGGGTTTTAGAATAATATAAAACATACTGTAGTATGCAAATATTTTTTATGCCGCAACATCGATAACCGGAAAATGATTGCATTTAAGATTTATAATAAAATTCATCGTAACATTATTTTAAAAAATGATTAAATTTTTAAAATCAACCATGCTATTTCAGTACGTATACAAAGTATGTAAACTTCTCTTTTCATTACGAAAGCTTTGGCCAAAAAATAATAGTTCGCACACTTGACACGGTCAAGCGAATAGATAATTTTTTTACTGTAAATACTGAGAATAATAATATACGTAATGTTATAGGCGAAGCATAGCTACAAGGCATCAAATATTTAAAAAAATATGATGAAAAAAATAATGTTCTCGTTTGGACGACCACTCTTTTCTATATCATCAATGTGTGTTGTCTCAAAAAATGGATAACACACATTGAAAAAGAAGAGATGGAAGCTCCTTTTTGGCCGTCCAAACTAGACCATTATTTTTTCCTCATTCATTAGGCACTGATGTCTGAAATGTAGAATAAATGATTATACAAATTTCTTTTAGTAAATAATCATTTCAGTGTGAAATAGGAAGTTCAATTTTCAATATACTGCTAAAATGTCGGCTAAAGATGTAATGGCAGCCATGCTCGACGAGTTAATGGGTCCTAAAAGAAATGTGGAGCTCGGAAAGGATACTAAAATTTCATTGGAAGTCTGTTTTCATATAGTGTCTGTCAAAGAAATTTAGTTTAGAAATATATGAAGGATCCAAACATTTGTCCATATTATGTCGCTGGTTTTTGTCCTCACGACATGTTTGTAAATACAAAAGCAGATTTAGGTGACATCAATGTATTTTTTTTATATAATTTTGTTTTTAGGTGCGTGTCCTCTAATTCATGATGACAACTTACGTAGAATGTATCCGGCATCGCCAGATTTTGAAAAGTTGGGATTTGAAAGACGCTTGTTAAGATTTCTCGTAAAACTTGAAGAGGAGAATGCTAGAAGAATAAAAAAGAATAAAGAAAAGTTATTAGGAATGGATGATCAAGGAAAACGAAAAAACGAGGAAGAAATCCAAAAAATTGAAACCGAGATTTTATCTGTAGAAGAAGAAGAGAAATATTCTATACAAAAGGCCGAAGAGGCTGGAAACATGGGGAATGTAACAGAATGTCAGGAATTGGTTCAAAAATCGGAAGAATTGAAGCAACACAAAATGAAACTTCTGGAAAAACTAGAAATCATAAAGAAACAACCTGCTCTGTCATCAGTTCCCCCGATGATGGAAGAAATTCAAATAAAGCCGATGGAGGTAATCTCAACCATTAGAAATATAGTTTATATATATTTATTTATTTAAGGTGTGTGAAGTATGTGGAAGCATGCTTATAATCAATGATGCCCAGCAAAGGGTTGAAGAACATTTAACTGGTAAACTGCATACCGGTTTTCAGAAAATTCGTGAATCAATTGAAGAGCTAAAGGTTTGTTCATAAAGATATTTAATTGGTATAAATTCTCGATATATAGTTCTCGTTATTCTATAACCAGATTGAAAGAAATGTTTCTAAACAATGTATAGACTGAAATCTAATGTACCATCAATTCAATGTTCCAATTCTATGTAATCATATCCGGAAATAATTATCCTCTATAATTTCATTAAGTTAAAATTATTTTTTATTATATTTCATTTCAATTTCACACCAGTTTTAAGAAAATGAATACCTATTTTCACGTCTTAAACCTTATGTTACATATAGTCCATTTCAAAATAGTTGACGACGCAATCACGCTGCAAATGCGGCATACTAATTAAAATTCATTTTCAAATCGATTATTTTAACAATTTTTAATTAATAAACGTGAAATATAAGCAATAACAACTAAAAAATTTCACAAAAATTAATAAAATAATCGATTTGAAAATGAATTTGAATTAGTATGCCGTATTTGCAGCGTGATTGCGTCGTCAACTATTTTGAAATACACTATATTGCCTTTGATGTTCTATATATTGTTAGACGAAAAATATCCATAATACATTGAAAAGTATTTTTAATGCACCCGTTAAACAGGAAAACCATACTAATTTTTGGAAATTTGACATTTACTTGTGGCGTGCAATTTTACTGGGGATCTCCGTCCATTATTTTAATTAAGATATAATTTAGAATGATATATTCTCAAAAAACGTTAAAATCCACATTTTCAAATTGATTTAACTAACATTCTAGCAAGATGACGATACTTTAACGTATATTTATTTAGGAAAGGTTGAGGAAAAAAGATGAAGAAGAAGAGAAACTACGAGAAGAAAGGAGAAGGTAATGAAGCTAGTGAGCGCTCTAAATTTTATTGAACAATTTAATTTAGAGAACGACGATCCGGTGGTGATAGAAGAAGATCGCGATCAAAAGAAAAGAGGTAATCATTAATTTATTTTACTGTAACTATAATACAAAATGTTTATCTAGAAAAAGCGAATTGATATCTGATGAGTCCATCATAATTGGACATACTTATTCAAAGTTGCCTCGTTTCGTCCCATTAGTTGATTCTTCCACTTCATAGTGGCTTTCTTCTGCGTATTCAAGTTCATCGTCATATATGTCTTCTTCTTCCATTCCGTGTTCACGCTCATCTTCGTGTATGCTTTGTTGGACGTCATCATTGGCTTGTTTCATACCTTCTTCGTCATCGACGACGCCATGAGCAATGCCATAGGAGAGACGTTCACTCAAGCCGAGATCAATGTTATCACGAAGGCTAACCTTCATATACTCCTCCAGAAGAACAAAAATCTTGATATATTCGAAGACAATCCGTTCTGCACACGTTTGCTCGTGATTTTCGAAAAAGTCGACGAGTTCAGCTTCGCAGATTCCTCTAATGGGCATGTTTTCCGACTCATGCTGAGTTATTAGTTTCGCTTGAACACATTCATTAATCGTGGAATGATTGAATATAAATACAAATTTGGATCAGTATTCTATGATAAAATGTTTTGCCTAACTTTTAAATTTTTTAAAAAATTTCGGTAAATGAAATATGTATAGCCACATTTTACTTTTTCGAGGTTGCTCCCATAATTATAATGTAATTTACTTGAAGATCTCGATCGCGCTCTCCTTATCGTTCACGCGACAACCGACACCGAAAAGATGATAGAAGACATGAAAATTACAGAAACCGTGATCATCGGAAATATCGGCGGAACTAATCAGATTAATATTTTTATTGATTGTATTTGTTAATATTAAAATACTTTAATATGTACTGGTAGTTAAATATTTGTTTTTAAGTTTTAATTGTTTTTTTTTTCGTTTTTTTTTTGTTTAAATATCAAAATTCGTTACTGAAAGCGGTTTGTATAAATATCCTCGAGGGTTTTTTTTAAAGCATCCATTTCAATTAATATTAGCTATTTATATATGGCCATTTAGCAGCTCTGAAACTGTGATATATTTTACGCTAGGAAGTTGCGACTTAAGTTCTTTACATCTTTCATCACTCTTTAATTCGTATTATATATAAATTACAGCGATATTTTTTTTTAATTAATGATAAATAAACAATTCTTGGGTTTATTATTTTATTCTTAAGCTTATAGTTGAATAAAGAAATAGTTAAAATTTATTAGAATCTATATGTGGTGAACCAAAATATCTATTTAATTTATTAATGGATTTCTCAATTACAATCGTGTAACCCAATTCTTAATGTAGTAAGGGAAGTTAAGGCTTTCTCATTAAATTAACTATTTTTCATGTTTTCTAATTATTCTTTCCGGAATCTGGCAGATTATACTGAATTAAGAAATTAATTGAAATTTAAAATCTAGATATGTATTTTTTCAGTAAACAATGTTCTACGAAACTTGGAAACCTGAGGTGTTTTCAAGCAAACACAGATTGCTAAATGTATCATTGCTACTTTTCTTGATACCTTTTTGGTATAGGTGAATGTTTACAGATTTAATATTTAGATAGCTATGATAAAGATCTGTAACGCAAATATCAGAATTTTCAATAGATTAATGATAATGAAGAAATAACATATGTTTAAGCTACTACAATGAGCAGTACAGAATATCTTCATATTCGGTTGAAAAGGCAATGGTGATGGCTTGGGATCGAGCCATTGTAAAACCTGGAATGATGTTTAAGAAGGCAGTCGTTGGGTATTTATTAGATAGTTATTGTTGTTGAAATTATTGTTTCTTGATAGATTCAACAGTAATGTTGACTTGATTGTATCGGGAGTTAAAGTTATTGAATCCTTAAATACCACATGTGACGAAGGAAAGGATCATGAGACGCTCAATAGTTTGGCGGATTTGCATAAAACATTTGCATATTTTTTTCAAAGAGGAGCAGCTGCTGAAAGGTTAAAACGTTCTTTCTTTTTATCGTATATTAAACTTTGATAGATATATGTCGTCAGAACAAGAATTTAATATTTTGGTCCGTGAGGCCGAAAATTCACCAAGAGCTCACCATCATATTGGAGGAAACGCAGCTCTAATGGCTGATCGAATTGCCGTTAATTTTCCAAGAACCGAGGTCTACCTAGTCGGACCCATCGGACCAAGGAGCCAAGCACTTTTGCATCCGTCGGTAAAACGGACCAATTCTACTAGGATTGTCAAAGACGAGCTTCATGTAATTTTGGAGTATAAACAGGGTGAAATATTGGAGGACTGGGTTGCGCCGAGCAGCAGTCGTTTCATTACCTCCCACGATCATTTTAGTGGAAGCATGGTGGTGGTGGAAATGTTTTTCAAAGCAATTACACAGTTTAAACCGGATTTGGTCATTATCACTGGGGTTCACTTGTTAGAATTTCAGGTTTGCTGCATAGACAAATGAATTTATTTTTCACTGACTCACAAATGATGGTTTTCTGAATTTCAATATTGATTTACTGGTTTGCGGGTGATCCTTCTCAGAATAGTTTCAGTGACAGTTTATATCTTTTGTGTTTCAGAATTATTACATGATGTTTATAATATTAAAATAGTTATTAATCGATTAAAGATCAACCTAAAACAAAGTCTTTTGTAGAGTCGAGAAATGAGGCAAGAAAAGTTCCGTCTGATCAAGAGGAATCTGCTTCAAGTTAATAGGAACATACCAGTTCATTTGGAACTTGGCAGTCTCGGAGATGCTCAATTTACATCTGATGTCTTAAATAAAGTTATCCCGTACGTGGACTCGCTTGGAATAAATGAACAAGAGCTTATATTCCTTTCACATGTAGCAAATGGACCGCATATGGAAGAATATCCGATCCAAGGTGGAACTATTCACGTTCATAAAGTAGTTGAAATACTTCATTGGTTGCTGAAAAATTACGGAAAGGATGTGACGGGGCACAACGAAAATAGGTCTGCCTATAGACTATCGAGGATTCATTTTCATTGCCTCACTTATCATATTATGGTCAGTTCGGGATCTGACTGGTCAAATCTGGCAGCGGGATTAGCTGCTGGTGCGAAGATTGCTGGACGATTGTCTTGCAATATTAATACGAATGTTAGTAAAATGGCATTTATTTACTACTTTGTCATTTACAGACTATTGACTCTGAACTTCTTGAAATTAGAACAGCTACGAGTTTTGTTCTGGACAAGAAAATGGAAAAAAACTATCAATTTGAAGCGCACAAGTAATAAGAATTAGCTTATTTTGAAAGAAATATGAAAAATTACAGCCCTATTTCATCTTGGATGCGAGACGAGTTCTTGTTTGTTTTCACACCTGTTTTAGTTTGCAGACTACCATCCAAAACCGTTGGGTTAGACGATGCGATTTCGGCAACCGGCTTGCTATATTCTCAGTTTTTCCGGATTGGTAGAGGCTCCCATTGGTGATTTAATAGTTCTTAGTTTTTAATTTTGTATATAAACATTTTTCGAAGTTTAGTTATTTTAAATATTTGTTGAAGTTGATATTTTTCTTTTTTATTTATATTTTTTGTGCAGAATACAGTTTACTACCATTGAAAATACATATTATATTTTATTTAATGTCTTAAGATGTGTAAATAATATATCCGCATTAAGCACTTCTTATTCCGAATATAGATTGTTTATCAGAATGAAGAAATATTACTGAAATACTAAGCTACGCTATTTATTTCATTATTTTTTAAATGTTTTCTGCGGGGTTAGCTACTATAATTGCCGAAAAATAATCAGAAAATAAAATGAATGTGTTAAGAATGGTGATTCGACCAATACTGCGATCTTTTAGAGGATATTCATCGAAAACTCATGTAACTGCAGATATAATAAAAATCGTCAATAATAAAAATTTAGAAACGCGAAACTTTGCTGAAACAAGGTCAAACCCTTTTAGATGTACATAACGTGATTCTTAATCCTACTACTAAATTGCCTTATCGTGAAAAAGTTTTACAAAGTTAGTGGATTTTTAATTGTATTATTTTCATTTAGGATGTCCTAGAACATTTGGAATCGCAACAATTGTTAAAAGGGAGAAACAAAATAAGGTAGATCCTAACTTATGAAGCAGGTATAATAAATATGTTTTGCTTAAAGATACGGTGGAAAGAAGAAGGCAACTTCTGATATCGATTTTAGCCACATTCCGATAGAAGATCAATGCTTTCTATTGTTCCCTGGACAAGGTGCGCAATTTGTTGGAATGGGAAAGAATGTGTACAATCATCCGGCTGCTCGCAAAATATTTGACAAAGCTTCGCAGATTCTGAATTACGATATTGTAAAATTGTGTCAGGATGGACCGGAAGCGAAATTACAGCAGACATATTATTGCCAGCCTGCTGTATTCGTGTGTACGATAGCAGCATTAGAAGTGCTAAAAGATTCGGATGACAGCGTACAGGAGAACATAACAGCAGTAGCTGGTTTTTCAGTAGGTGAGTATTCGGCACTGGTCGCTGGTGGAATGATAAGTCTCGAAGATGGTTAGTTGATAGCGTTAATAAAAAGGATATTCAGTTTTTATATTATAGCTTTGAGATTGGTTCAACATAGAAGTCAGTTGATGGAAGAATGTTCGAAGAAGGTCAAAAGCTCAATGGTAACCGTTAGAGTTAATGCTTCAAGTCGATTAGAACATGCCCTAGCAGATGCTAGGAAGTTTGCATCATCAATTGGTGAATTAGATATTTGTGACATTGCCAATTATCTATACTGTGGTGTACGAGTTATTGGTGGAAATGAGTCCTGCATAAATTATCTGCAAAAAAATCAGAAAAATTATAACATTGAAGTACTAAAATTTGTACACTATAGCCTTTTATGTATTTATCCAGATTCTTAAAAGACTTCCGGTTTCTGCTGCATTCCACACAAAATTGATGGATAACGCTGCCAAGGAGATGATGCCTGCCCTCACAAAGGTCGATATTCTCAAACCTATATGCAACGTTTATTCTAATTATACGGGACATGTGTTTTCACCAAAAAAGGTATATTAATGTTACATTACATTAAATGCGTGTTTTATATTACTTTTAGACGGACATCCGAAAAGAAATTTGTCGTCAGATTAACTCGCCGGTGAAATGGGAACAAATACAGCAACTGTTATATAGGAAACACCAGGATAAGGTATTCCCAAGGTTCATTGAAGTTGGACCTGGTAGACAACTGGGTGCGATGTTATTAAAGACAAGTAAATTGGCTTATAAAAACTATACACATTTTTCTTGTTGAATTGACTGTTTGTTATACATTTTTGTTATAAGGATTTAATAAAAATAAGCTTTATTGAAAGGGTTGATGATTTTGTAACCTTCGTTTTGCTATAACACCATAAACTAGAGTTTAATATGCAAAATACACCAACACTCCACTGCCACGATTAATGCGTATCTTGCAAAAAATTGTGGACAAATTTCCAAACCACGCCCTTCTCCTTTTATTTAAATTCTTTGTTTTTTTAAGAATTTTAAAAACGTTTTTGAATCTTAAAACCAATTAATAAACCATTAATCAATTATTCTTAAATATTCTAAAAACAAATTAAATCAAATTCGAGGAAGTTATGATTCTAAAAATATAAAGAATTTAAATAATAAGTGAAGGGTGTGGTTTTGCAATTAGTCCACACTTTCTTTGCAAATTGCACAGCTGTCGAGGCAGTGGAGTGCACCAAATTAAATTTTTCGGTTTTCGAAAGTTTTTGATTATATTACAGTACTCCCCGTGAATATACTTGGATTCATTGTCAACCTTATTTATTGTTAAGAATGCATCATAAAGTATCGCGATCAAAAAATAAATAATTCTACTGGGTGGTCTAAAATTAATCTTAATTGAAACTATTACAATTTATGTGTGCAAAAACTCCAATTCAAATTATCCTTACAAACAAAAGAGTTACAACCCATTCAAGATTCGTTCTAAAATTTTTTGAAATAGAAACCTGATTTTATTGGCAATACCTCTCGAGCGTTAATTGGTTCTCTACCAGAGATGGGAAACGAACGAAATCTTCGTTTAAACGAAAACGAAAACGAAATTTTTTGTTTAGAACACGGTGACATAACTGCGACTAACACGTAGCAATTTTAAACAACAATAGCAACAATGAATCAACAACATAATCAAAAGAGGTCTTCTACTTCGTCGAACCCCCCCCCCCCCCCCCTCTCTAAGTGTTGGCGAACGGTCACCAGGTTTTGCACGGTGGATATTGCAAGGTTCGCACGTTTCTCATTCGAAAGCAGATAGTGAAAACTGCTGAAGACTTTCTCCGGTTCGGATGAGCTCGCAGAACAGAGGGGAACTTCTTAGCAGCTTCGCGAGCCAGCAGAGGAAAGCCGACGTCGTTGTCCTTTGCCGCCCAATATTGCAGCCGGGCCTGGAGGACTCAATCGCTTCTCTCTGAGATATGCGGCAATTTCAGTTCACATCGGGGTTACATCTTGTTCTTGAGACCAGATTTTCTCCTTGAGGGCTGCAGTAGAGCTGGTACAGTGCGTATCAGAGGAGGATGGCGTTGAATCTTGAATTTGAGTGCTTACCACTGGCATCTCTACGGCGTGTCGTACTTCATTCCAGAAATCGTCGTCGTACAGTTCCTTCCTTCCAACAAAGCGCGGATCGAATAATGCAGCTTTGCGCCGGAGATCGCAGTCGTCTTCGGTCATCCAGTGCGGAGACGAACGCGGAAATGAAGCTTCGATCCAACGCGGATTCAACTGGCTCCCTGTAGAATGAATCAATGCTGCGCAGCATGAACGGTATCAGATCTTCAGACGAGCGGGTTAATCATCAGGCCTCAGTGTGAAGTCCTCCAAAAGACGCTGCTTCTTGCAAGAAGGCTCGCCGTTAGCTTCAATTTTCTTCTCACAGAGCTTCTTGTGGTTCAAGAAGAACTTGTCGGGACGTTTCATGATCTTCGTCGTTTGCAAGTCAGCTTGCCTGGTTCTTCACTTTCCCGGTAATGCTGGTAAATATCGACCCACATTGTACACGTTTAAAAACGGTAAAACAATGAAATTTTCGCCGGAAAACTGCGTTGGAAGAAGAGGTGTTTAGGACATTTTAACGTCATTCCGTGCCGGACCGAACCTCAATTCGTTTTTCGTTTCGTTTTCGTTTTCATCATTTTCATTTGGCGTGCTTATTGCCTAACTACACTAGCTGACAAAAGTTTTGTCACAAATGTTTTTTTGTGTTTAACTTTTTTGTGACTTGGCTGATTTCTTGATATGATAGAGTCATATGGTTGTAGATTATCTTACAAATTCCCGCTTGTGATTACGATGATCCGTAAAAAAAAAAAAAAAAACGAAAATAAAAAAAAAACGAAAACGAAAATTTCGTTTAAACGAAACGAAAAAACGAAAACGAGGGGTCCAAAAACAAAAACGACATCTCTGTTCTCTACCTACAGTAAAGCAGCCTGTATTCGACCAGAAACAACTTGGTTTTAAAAATTAATGCGAAGCAAGTGATTCATCAGTTCTTATAGTTTTATGAAAATAATATGGACTGCGTAGTGCTGAAAGAAAACGGAAACAGAGAAAAATAAGAGTGATTATTTTTTATATAATATATTACTTCGAAGAGTTTATAGGGAAAATTTTGTCAATGTCATTTCGAAGGTTAAAGCTTGTTCCTCGCCATCCACCACCAATTGCATTTCTTGTGGGCTCATATCATGGTCTCTCTAACTTTTAACTTTAACTAACTTTTTTTAACTATTTAAATAATAATAATTTATATATACAAATATTTGCAAGTAACAATAATATAATAACAAAAACAATTAAAATTTTTGATCAATAACATCAAGATCGTGATCTCTTTTAGTAGAATGCTGAGAACCTCTTTCATTTTGACTAGCTCCCAAAGGAAATTTTTTCCGTTTCACTGGAGCTTTTTTCTCAACACCTCCTTGAATTTCAGCGATCTAAAATATATATAATACAATGAATACTAAGATAGACAATTTACTTCGGAACTCCGTGGATCAGAATCTTCAGATGAATCGGAAAGAGCTAAATAAATTTTTATGAATATTCCGTGCTCAGTTTACTTACTGGTCTTTTTGAGTTTATCCTCGCTGCTGCTTGGGAAATTGCTGTTCGATTTAAGCATGTTCAGAATTCTCTGTCGGCTACTTGCAAATGACCGAGAAGTTGAACTATTTAAATGGCTGACGCAGCAACTGCACACGCTCTTCTGAAGCCATCTAATTACAACGTTGCGAACTTTTTCGTTCAGCACAATGTGTAGCATGAAAATAAAGACGCCCTGGAAGAATGAAAAGTTATACAAAATATTTTTAAGCTAACCTGTGTGCAATTCAAAACTGTGAAAATCCACGCAAAAACCGTTCCTGTTTCCCCTTTCACGGCAGTCAGGAATCCAAATATCCACGTGACACCCAAAAGGCAAAGTAAAGTCGCAGAGCCCTTGAGCCAACCAATTATTCGGGCCCACTTTGTTCTGTCGCGACTTTTAACAGACAATACGACTTTGAGTGCAATAAGAAGACAAATTATATTTATTGTAATCACTGCAATAATCGGTCCAACGAAAGCCCATATTGTAGGAGTCGACGTGTCGATCCAACAGCTAAAATATTTTTTTTATTTTTTAAACTTTATGATTATATTTACTAGTTTTTGGTACCATAGTGGTTCCAACGTATAGAAGCTGACGTTGCCACAACGAGCGCCGGAAATCCATAACAAAATAGGTAATAAAGGATTATTCGTGTTCTATTTGGTTCGAAAACCTGAAAACATTTATTACAACTCTATATTTTAGTATATTAGGTACAAATTGTAAGTATTTTTATAATGAAAAGTAAATTTTCTCTATTATTTTTGTCTTGGTGTAGGTTATTGAAAAACTAGGTTTAAAGGAGCATTGCGAATAATAAAATGGTCTCGCCTGGGATCATGTCGATTTAATTTCCAATTTTAAAAAATTATTTCGCTTTTCTTTTTTTCATGACATTTTTTTGTTTTATCTTAATAAATTAGTTGTTACATTAATATAATTATTATAATAATATGAAAAAAGCGAAATAATAAACAAAATGGAAATTATATCGACATGACCCCAGACGAGACCTTTTTATTATTCGGAATGTTCCTTTAAACTTGCTTTTTCATTAACCTACACCACGACAATTTTATTATTTACTAGGGAATGGTCTGCATAGTGTTTGGAGTTACAGGATGTGACATATATCATTAGAAAGAGAAAAAATCTACTTTCTAAATATAAAAAGAGTTTCTGCAACGGCCACAGCTATCTCGAGAAAACTGCGTCTGAAAACCCAACTTGTGCGACACTTTCCATCTTGAAATCCAACTTTGGCTGGCCTTGAATCCTTCAATTTGCATCTCTTTCCTGTTGATATCTCTGGCAATCAATTGCAGATCCAAGTCGTGAAGATGAATCCCAGTTTTCAATTTTTCCTTGGCGACATCAGACAGCCGTTTTGCAAGAAGTTTCAGAAGATTAGTCCTTGATTCCCGGTAATCATCTCTCTGAATCTCATATTCTCGGAGCTTCTCCAAATGATGGAAAGAGATGCAAATTGAAGGATTCAAGCCCAGCCAAAGTTGGATTTCAAGATGGAAAGTGTCGCACAAGTTGGGTTTTCAGACGCAATTTTCTCGAGATAGCTGTGGCCGTTACAGAAACTCTTTTTATATTTAGAAAGTAGATTTTTTTCTCTTTCTAATGATATATGTCACATCATGTAACTCCAAACACTATGCAGACCATTCCCTAGTTAGTGAATAAATATCACTGACCTGAATTAACATCATATATAACTGATATCCTTCCAGAAGCATCCAACAGAAAGCCGCAAGAAAGAAGTAATGAAGTAGTACAGCGACTACACTGCATCCAATCCGATTCGAGTTCCTGTCTATTCCCACAACAAAAACCACTTCGGCAATTAAAAGACAAATGCACAAGTTTCGATGAATCGTATTTCGAATATTATGCAACTGTCTAATATCAAAGACTTTCACTTTTATTTTTATTTATTATTGACTCACCGGAAAAATGTGAAAACCAGTACACAAATTATCAGACAAACGATTGATACGGCGCAGCCGATCATGGAAACAATGTCAAGAGCGGCGTTGATTGTCCCGGAATACTTGCCAACTTTTCCAGACACGTCCATGAGGATTGCAAAGCTTGTCAAGTGATCGCACGAGCATTGGGTCTCGTCCTGGGAAGTAGAAATAAGTCGACAACCATCTGTCGACCACGTGTTTGCGGAATGGTCCCAGAAAACGCAGCGTACATTGGTAAGCTCGTTGTCCTTATTGCTTCTTAGGTGTTTGAAGGTAAACAGTGCTGGCACATCGAGACTGTATAAAAATAACTATGGTTTAACAGTTCTCGATGTCTTACCTAACCGACTTTGTTGCATTCATGATTGAGGCTCCAACAATTTGACTATTTATGATTGTTCGTTTTGAAAGATAATTATCCGCTAGAAGACGAGAAAATCCATCGAATGCGTAGTATCCGATTGGAATTGGGTTCCTGTTGAGACTTGCACCCACCAATTGATCGTCAGCCGGTGAATCATTCATCTAAATAACTGAATATAGTGTTGTCCTTTTTCATTCGTTTACAATTCCAATTGATTGAGTTTCGAAACTACGCAAAGCCGATTTTGGCGATAAAGAAATAATTGGAGATTTGAGAATCGAATCAAATTCGACTGTTTTTGTTGTTGTTGTTGTTGGTTTCATTGGTCCGTTCAACGTTATTCTTCTTAATGAATTTTATTAACCCATTAAAATATTAATTTTTATTTTGACTATTTTTTTTCTGCTTTTTCTGCTGCGTAAGTTATTATTCATTTCACAGATCGATGCCTAATGGAAGAACAAAAAATTAGGAGCGGAGAAAAGGTCTTGTTTAGACAGCCACACGGCCACTAAGGCCATCGAATCTCTTCCTTTTTTGTTTCTCATTATTTCATCCCATCTTACACACCTTGGACATTCTGAGGGTAATCGGTGTATCACACATTTTTACGCGGCATTTCAAATCGCCAGCCAGCAATCGCATTTATTATATTTTTATTATAAATCTTATTTTGATCGTTTTTAAAGCAAAAACAAGCAGAAACATTCACACCACAAGTTTTATATACCATTTTGATCGTCATGATATTCTTTATCTTATTACGAAGAGAAAAATATAGGTTGCCAACTTTTCTGTGGAGAAAAATGAATATTAAAGTTTCAACAGCGAAAAAAAGCTGCTATTCTATCTTTAATCAATAAAAAGCGAGTGTATAAATATTCGAAATCATGTAATTTTCGTTATTGTAAAAAAGATTTTTTGATTTTCTTAAAAATCAATGAATAAATCGCTCGTAAATCTACAACGTGACCGACCTAGTCGTTTCTTCTTACATTTTTGTCACGTTTTCTCTTGACATTTTTTAAAACTATTTGTCCATGATGTGCATCTCACATTTTTTAAATTAAACTTTTCATTTCTTTTCATCAAATAATAAATAAAAAATAGATAACAAAAATTGATGAGAAAGAAAAGAGGAAGAGATTCGATGGCCGTGTGGCTGTCTAAACAAGACCTTTTCTCCGTCCCTAATTTTTGCTCTTCCATTAGGCATCGATCTCTGAAAAGGACAATAATTAAATAATAATAAACAACTAAACCCTAATCCAACCGGTGAATCGTCGAGGACCGATGGAGCAAGAATCTTTTCAGATCGTTCATTTCTAGTAACTTCCATTGCTGAAAAAGAATTTAACTATTTCGATTTAGCAATGTGATTAAACACAACAATAATAATAATTGGTAACGTACCCCACTTATCAAATTGCCGTGCCTTCGCCTTCTCAATCATATATTGCCCCAATAACATAACGGACTGTTCCAGAACCGACATTAACCTTGATGCATGTTTCACTCGATGTATTGGTTCAATCTCATTCCAAATATCATCGACTCGATTACTAAGCAATTCATCGCCTGTCCAGCCAATATTATTAGTTATGTTTTGAGCTATTTCTTGTCTTTTAACACGATCACTCATTTCATCGAGCTGGTTTCGAACATTTTCGATCAACTCCACAGTTATTCGAACACTTCCAATGATATCACCACCATACAATCGTTCAGTTGCTCTTAAGAATCCAATAGAAATTATCAAATTTATATAGTTATATTACTTCAAATTATTTAAAATCATTTCACTGATTGATAAAGTCGAAGCTTGTCCATTTACAAGTAATATTTGAGCTTGATGCAACCAGTCATGAGTACAATTAGAGGTGTCGATCCGATCCCATTCTGCCGTTTGACAATTACAGTATCTTTTAATCATTCCATTGGCATTTGGGCATAATTGTTCGTTTTGTATGCAGGCTCGAGTCGTATTGAAAACCAAGCCATCCTTGTTGCGAACAGTTTTGCAAAATTTCGGCTTGGTTGGTATATTTGAGCTGAATATTAGTGGTAGCCATATTAGAATCAGCTTGAACATTTATTCAAGCTATTGTCAACGATAAAATATTGTTCGGATTTGAAGAGATGAAAAAGATTTAATAATAGAAACCCAAGAATTGATGGAAATGCGAAGAAGCAATAATCGATGATTCTGAACCGGTTTTTATCGTCATATAATATTCTCTTCGCATTTTCATTGAACAAGCTGTCTCTTTCGGTATATATTTGAAGATTATATTGACTGAAACAATCTTGTTAGTGATTTAGTTAACCTTCAAACACGAATTTGTTAAAAACTATTTGATACAAAAAGAGAACTCTGTAAATATATTATATTTGGCAAATTTCAATAAATCTAAACATGTTCGGTTGTATTGAAGAACATCAGAATTTTAGAACCGTAATAGTTTTGAAGATATACACTAGGTGACAAAAGTTTTGTCACAAAAGTTTTTTCGGGTTTAACTTTTTTGTGACTTGGCCAAATTGGCTGATTTTTTGATATGATAGATTCATATGGTTGTAGATTATTTTACAAATTCCCGCTTGTGATTACGATGATCCGTTTTACAGTGACAAGCGTTTATAGTAAAACGCGTAGCTCAAAGATATTCCGCACTTTTCTTGCACTGCATTTTTTAATAATTTTTAAAGTTCAATTATATTTTTTTCATATTTTATTGAAAATAGCAGTAATTGGTAACATTTTAGAGATGACTCCACGTAAAGAAACTCCAATTGCCACCCGGCAAGCTGTTATCAATATGAGGGAAAACGGAATGCGTGGTACCGAAATTGCCAAGGTCCTCAAAATCAATAAATGAACTGTATATGAACTGTACACTGATTCACATAAAATATCAAAAAATCAGCCAATTTGGTCAAGTCAAAAAAAAGTTAAACCCGAAAAAACATTTGTGACAAAACTTTTGTCACATAGTGTATGTGAGACAACTACGGAGCATTTGGCCATTCTAGTGTTTGAGGGGAAATGAGGATTTTGGCAGTATAACACGCCACGGTAAAAAATCTGCGCGTGAATGCAAATGCTGCGTGACCGTCATAATTTTTTATTACACATTAAATAAAAAACAACGTTTTTGACCGCTTAAAGTAAAACATGGTAAAATTCCTTTATTATATAATAAATACCCGTATCGATATTGTATATGAAAATAAAAATCAATGTGTAAAATGAGAATAATACCTTTATTTTGATGATTAAAAAAATAAGCAAAATAAAAATTCCTTATATCTTTTGAAATTCTCTACAGATCTTTTCCATTTTTATATCAATCGATAGAGCACATTTTTCTGATTCTATTGATACTAAACACTAATTGTTTACAGTTGTCAAAGTTGCAGAATCTTTAAAAAATTATTCCTTAATACAATCAACAGTAATAGAGATCTAAATAGATATTTGAACTATATATGAGCACGCCAAATGGTATGAGAGTAACATGGGCTCAGTAAACGTGCTCAAATCTAAGTTTTTCGATATATAAATGAAATTTTTAGATAGTTTAAGACAAGCTTAATTAAATTGTCATGAACAATGTCTTATTGAAAAGACGTAAAAATGTTGAGACTCGCTTAAAAATTGTAAAATCGTTATTTCCAGTTGGCATGAATGAGCAAAGTGTTGAGTTTCGAGGAAATTTTTCGCAATTTTTTTCACTTTTTGGGTGATTTTTTTTCCATCTCTGGCTGAACTAGTTCAATCGTTTCAGATATCATTCCATTTGGGTACTTCTGAAGCCTCGAACTGGCAACCGAGAAAAGACTGAATCCTAGTACCTAGTCTGAATCCTAGTAAGTTAAAGTCTGAATCCTAGTAAGTTCGGATCAAAAAAGTAAAATTGTATATCATCTTGGACGGGACTGCATTAGTCATATTACATCTGTTCTTGACAACCTCATGAATCATAAACAAAAACATGGTATCACTCACGGTTGTTTTCCAACATATACGTTTCTCTGATCATCATCATCGAATAGGTTCACCATCGGCTGTTCAATTCTGTCTGCGGCAGCGTTTTTCATAGACCTAACACATACTATTCCAGCCTTGCTCTCCTGGCAATCAACTTCTTCAACGGCAGTCATTTCGTTACACAAATCAAGAATCTGACACAGGACCCCAGTCTGTCTTATCCATATTCGGCGGCATCCAAGAGCACTTCGCAATTCCTTTGAAGATTCGATAGATAAAAGCGAGGGCAAATTAGCATGCATGTCAGCGCATCGAGAAGTGGCTTGCATGAACGTGACGTCTCTGTTATCATCAGTTAAGTAGCATTTGTTATTGAGTTGATAACCGTTGCAAGGCATTCCGAATAGGCTAACCTCTAAATTTTCATCACATTAGCTCAACGAAATTAGTCTTACTTGCTATACAGTTAAATCGAACAACTAAGAACATATCTGATCCTAGCGGGCACGGGGTCTCGAAAAACAAATTGTGCGGACTTAGAATGTAACACTCCTGCTCTCCTTCACATTCGTTCATAATTGTTTGCAGTGAATTTCGATTGGAGCACGTCTGTATAAGATCTTGTTCACTATCATGGCACATTACCCCATCCTATATTTAAGAATATAATTTTGTATTTACTCATCGCCTCACATTTGCGCCATACGACGCATATTCAACCGTGATTTGTTCCATTTCGCCACATTTGAACTTTAAGTTAGATTTATTGCAGATCTTCAAGGATTTTATGGAACTGTGGATTGCTAAAAATGATTGTAGTAATGTTTTTCATTTTCCGTAAACGTACGCGTTTCGCACCGTAACCCACTGAAGTCTTTTGTACACAAACATTGCGATAAATGTTTTGTATCTAAAATTGAATCATTTGAATAATTTAATTAGTTTTTATTTTTTTATTTTTAATGTTTATGAATTAAAATAATAAAAACATTGAAAATGAAATCGTCCCTTGGGCCACAATTATTTTACTTTAATAAGTAATTTTTCTCATTAATCTACACCACAACAATATATGAATAAATACATTCCAACTGAACTCATAAAAATTGTAGCTCATATACTACTATCGACATTGTCAATTAAAGTATTATTGCCCGATTAGTGGAACCCTTTTAATTTCACTTATATAGTGATTTGTAAGAGGAAGTTAATAATACAATTTTAAGTATTGCAAATTCTATTTTCATGCATGTTTCTTATGATGACATGATATATAATGGAACATCCCTACGTTGACCACGCACCCCAAATCAAAATAGCAATTTTGCGATTTTCAAACGTGTGCGGAATTTTTTACGTCTTTACAACAAAACAATTTTTAGTGCAATTTAATTAAGAATGTCTTAAACTATCTAAAAATATTAATATTTTTCTAAAAAGTTATATTTGAGCATGTTTTCTGAGCTCATTTTATTACCATACAAGTTGGGGTGACCGCGTATTTCATGAAAATTTTATATGTTTCACATTAGCTTAAGAATTAAATATTTTAACCTTTATTTTCTTGTACGTTTGATTGACAAACTGCAGATTTCTTCGAACTACAATAATCCGTTGACCATTTGAAATATCCTGTAGACTTTTCAACTGACAAGCAAACATCTTAAAATTTGTAAAGATAATAAACTTAAGAACACATATGCACCATTGTAGTTTGAGTAGACGTTTGGCTCCCCTGGAGCCCAGAACTCCTCAGTCTCGACTATGAAAGAATAGGGATACGATATCCATTGATGTTTCGTCTGATTATCAACACCATGAATTGAAATCCATACCCCGTTATTAACTAAAAAAAACATAAATAATTATAAGGTTTGAAATGAATGGCTGTCAACAAAGCAGAACCATTGGAATCGATTAAGAATTGTGACAGAAAATTTTGGTCATATTCATTGTCGACTGAAGCCAGCTGCTGAGATATTTCTTCACAATATTTTGCAGACTTAACTTGATTTTATTCAAATATTTTTTTGAATTAACTCACGTTCTTCCAATTTCTACTCTTCAAATTGATAGAATAACACTTTCCCATGTGGTAAATTTGAGGGGGTTGGCATTTTGGATTAGAAGGAGTGTCTGAATAATTCTTTATTTAGATAAACTTAAGTTACTAGGTCTTATATTGTTTATTTCAAATTTATCCAGACGTTATTTTATTGGATTAAAATTATGTATCTAGATAATCTAGTGAATTAATTTTCTAAATCCAAAAATAGGAGGAATTCCACATCGTAATCAAGAAAAGTGAAATAGGAATCAAAATTCAAAATCCTGCATTCTATATTTTGAATAAAAACGGGTCGATCTTTTGAGGTATATAATTTCTTCTTATTTTATAGAATCTGTGAGGTCTGCAGTCAATTTTTTAGAATATAATCTCAATGTTATGTATTTTGAATGCGTTTTTATTATTTCCATAAAATAAAAATTGTAAAGAATGTCCTGCATTTGCATTTTTCTATCAAACCTGTTGAAATATAGCAAATTCCACCATTTTGGCAAATATCATTCATACATACTTGCTGATAGTTAATTTGATCGGATAAATAAAAAGAACATATTAAAATAATTAACTGAATATTCATTAAAAACGTGTGAGCAAAAACGATCGATTGGTTCTCGAAGAATGATGATGTATTTGCTAAACACTTGAGTTGAATGTTTTTGTGTAAAATATTGAGATATTAACCGTTTCTATATGTGCTCATAACTTTTTTATGTGTTATTTTTAATCGCGATTATAATCGTATAATTAAATAATGATGGAACAGATAATGTTTATTTTAACGGTGCGGTATGAGAGATTAGTTTATTAAAAGAAAATTTAATAAAACGACACAATATTTATATATTATAAAGTATATTTCAGTCCACAAACTTTAGTACGCCCTATGCTGACAATAGGACAAAGTCGGTTACCTAAAAATTTAACTTTTAACTATCGTCACACAAGTTTGAAAAATTCTTCGACAGTATAATGGCCATTTATAAATATGTTGCGACAAAACTTTGCTTTCCCGACACATACATCTAAAAATTGTCCACTAATATTTTTTATAACAAAAATATATGAAAATACAATTCATCATCATTCCACATTCAGGTTTCACCCAATCAATGATGATAAGATTCTTTGTCTTTCTAACAATAAGAAATATTAAGTGTTAGTAAAACACTGCTTTTTTGTCTTTATTATTATAATGGGTCATTTACAGCTGTAAGTGACCCATAATAAAATAAGCTTACAGCCCAAATGTTTTTCTACATTTAATTGAGTGTCAGTAAATAACAATAAATGCGCTGAGTCGAACAGTGGCGGTGTTTATGTCCTGTCGTAAAATAAAATGTTCGCTTGTTTATTATTAATATAAACAAGCGAACATTATAAACAAGCGACGATTTTATTTTACGACAGTACGTAAACACCGCCACAGTTCGACTCAGCGCATTTATTGTTATTTACTGACACTCCATTTAATTTTTATAGTTTTTCATGAATCCGTTAAATGTATTGCATGTGGTTCCTTGATGGCCACGTATTTCTCCACATCTTACGCAATTTTGAGATTTATATGCTTAATGCTAACTTTGATTATTTTGAAGAACAAACCCAACTTAATGGAATGAGTTCCTCGTCATCCACCACCAACGACGAGATGTTCAAAAACACGTGTTTTTTGACGAGATTAGTTGCGTCGTCTGTTAGTGTCTCAGAAACGGCCGGTGGTATAATAAAGGTTTATTTTTAATCATTTTGTAAAAAATATTTCATATCGTAGAATGTAATGGCAGGGGGCGATCTAAAAATTGTCAATAAGTCCGAAATTGGAAATGATCCGCAGACTGAGGCCGACCGCCGAGCTCAATATTGTATTGTTCAATCGCTACAGAAAAAGTTCAGCAATTTGAAAATCATTGGAGAGGAGGTATAATATATTAAAAATTTATTTAATACTATAAATATTGTTACGCACCAATTGAAATCATAAATTTTCCAAATTTAATCGAGTAGATTAATTTACAGCGTGTATTATAAAGTGTAAATTATATATTTTATTTAGTCTAATCTGCTTCAAACGTTTAATTTATCTCAAAACTTCTAAAATAACAATTTGGACCTGATCAATTGACAAGTTTTACAATTTCATTTAGCTCGTTGTTAACCGAAATAGATATAATAAATTTATTTTTTAGTCGACATATATTATTTATTTGGTGCTACTGTTTTTAACCGTTCAAAAATTGTAATTTCTTTCAATTTTTTGTTGAACAATACTTCCAATTCGGCAGCAAAAATTTAATTAAACTCTTATCAAATTATAAGAAATCAATAGTTCATTTTTAATATTTTCTTTTTTTAATTGCATCAATGAAGATGTGAAGCAAATTTTCAATTTATTTTTATAACTATTTCTCTTTATTTCATGATTTCCGTTATATTTCTTCAAAATTTGTAGTTCACGTCGGATTGGGTGATTTTTATTTTTTATGAAATTAAAATTATCAAATTCTAACTTCACAATAGTGAAAACTATAATTTTTTAAATTTAGGAAGATACTAGCGTATGTCCCGAAATTGAGACAAACTATCATCCAAATGTTCTTCAAGTAGACAATTCAATGAGTTCCGAACTTCGAAACATCAAAGAAGATGACGTTGTTGTTTGGGTTGACCCACTCGATGGTACCTCGGAAGTAGCCCTAGCCGTCAAGAACAAGAATGCTGCTCTACTAGAACAAGTCACTGTGTTAATTGGAATCGCATACAAAGGTCATCCGGTTGCCGGAATAATCCATCAGCCATATTTTTCGAGCACTGGAAGAACCATCTGGGCAGTGGAAGGATGTGGTATTCACGGAATTTCACCGGCGTCAGCCAGTCAACGAAAAGTGGTTGTAACTACTCGGAGCCATCTTAGCCCATCCGTTTCGAGAGCACTGGACGCTCTTAAGAAAAAAAAGTTGGCTGATCATATTGAACAAGTTGGTGGTGCTGGATACAAGGTGAATTGCGTTTATTGTGGTTATTTTTTAAAGTTCGAATTTTAAGGTCCTCAAGGTTCTTGAAGGTTGCGCTGCATATGTCTTTGCCAGCGCTGGCTGTAAAAAGTGGGATACTTGTGCAGTAGAAGCCGTTCTTCGTGCTGCGGGTGGGCAACTGACAGACATTTCGGGTAGAAGAATTCAGTATTGGGAAAATGTGCAACATAATAACACTGGAGGCGTTCTGGCCACGGCTTCATGGATTTCCCATCAAGATTTCGTCGAATCTATTCCAGAGGAAATTAAGAACTCATTGCCAGAAATTAATTCGAAATCGTAAACTAAAAGAAGAATAAATTACTAATTCATAAATTACCGAAAAAAATAAATAACTTATTTTACGGGTTAAAGAAATAATAAAAATATTCTAACAAATTTATTAGTCAACAATAATCATTTCAGATGAATAACAACAAATAGATTAACAATAAAATTCACATTTCTGGATCTCCAACCATAACCTTTTGTGTAACTGGCTTGTAAGCTTCTTCCTCCGTTAAACCGGCAGCCTTGGCCCGCCTTAAATCTCGGCGAACTTTCGAATCCCTGATAAGTTTATGCTCTTTAGCCGCGTTGAAGATGTGCTTCGGAACATTTCGGTGTTTTGAAATTCTGCGGATCTCTGGATGGTGTTTGAATGTTTCTTTGAGCTTGTTATTATAATCAAAAGCTTGTCTTTCTCTCTTTGTCAATGGTCCAAGTTTTTCAGCCGCGTTGGTCTTCCATATTCGAATATTCATCTCATTACTACCCGAGAGAATAAATTTAGCATCGGCAGTATATGTAACAGAGAGAACCGCAGCCATTCTCTTCGTGAAATAGATATCCCTGAATTTTTTCATTAAAAATAATTAGAATCAGAGTGCACGCCAACGGCACGGCTATCACATAAAAATAAAAAATCAACGAAATTGATCCCGTTTCACTAAATGTATTGTTTTCTGTTTTTCTGACTATTTTAAGAGTACGAAAATTTATATGAAATGAAATTTACATCATTCGTTCAATGTGAAATTATTGTTTTTTTAATGAAACGTAACTTACAAATTATGTAACTTACGTTTCATAAACATCACTCGCTATCTTAAACTACGCTAAAAACAGAGGTTTAAATTTTATAGAAAATAAGAAAAAATAATAAATTTGTTAAAAACGTATCAATTTCGAAACGAAATTGGAAGGAATTCTTGGCAATTTTTTAACAGGCTGCCTTCGGAGTGCACTTTTTAACCGATTATATACAATTAAATTTTATGGTTTATTTTACCTGCTGTTCATTTGATTTGGTTTGAAAATCCTAATGGATTTATCAAATCCTGCAGCAACAAATTCCTGACCAGTTGGTGAATAATCTACATCAATGACAGCCGATGTAAATCCTGTGTGCGATAGGATTGGATGTTCCATAGACCTCATATCAAAAGTGTACAAGCTTAAAAATAATAAATAAGGACCGAAACACAAAGAAAAATACTTGTAATCTTCACTGGCTACCGTAAATGTGTAAGCTTCCATTGGATTCCAAGAAATCTTGTTGGGCCTTAATTTCATTGTAACCTTCTTTAGTGGCACATCCATCCTTGTGTCCAGCACAAAAATTGATCGGTCGTATCTCGCTCCGACAATTACATTTTCCTCAATAGGGTTTGCCCGACACGTATGAATTGTATCTGTGCCTAGGTTGTAGCTTCGTAATGGAGTGTTTCGATAGGGCTTCCAAACAGAAATATCTTCACCACAGGTAATAAAGTCGGATGAAAATGTTTGATGTGATACTGCATAAGGAATACCTGATAATATTAAATTTAATTACAAACGGTGATAAATATAATCTAACCTTCCAATGGGAGAGAATGAAGAGGTGTTTGGACGTTATCATCTGCAGTAAGGGGCAATTTCCAGTATTTCAATTGACAATCTTGCCCAACTGTTATAAATGTATTTCCCTCGTTTGTGTCTACTGATATATCTATAAATTTATATTAAATAACAATCCATTAACTTCCGAAAATTCAAACCATTTACTAATCCTCTATGTGCATCCAGGGTCGCGAGACATGATTTATTAGAAATGTTCCAAATTTTTACTTGACCGTCACGAGATCCTGATAAGAACGTCGACGGCCTGCCTACAATAAAATTTATAAACAAAATAAATATTTAGAGATCTCACTTGGATGTTTCTCTAGAACTTGTACTCCATCGAAATGCCCATCAAGACTTGCTACAAAGGGTTTCGCAAAAACCCTCTCGAGTTTTGTGGCATTTAAAGCTCTGGTATATTCCGTTTGAGACCGGAAAGGATCCTTCGGTGTGTTGAAATTTCGAACAACTATACAAAATATATGTTTTGATTTTACCGTAATATATTATAGTCTATTTATGACATAATTGAAATGTGAAGCTGGGAAAAAACGAAACTGTATTTTATTTTTTATTTTGTTTTAAAAATCGCTCTAACTATTTGACAACGTAAAATGTTAATAGTATTCATAAATATAGGCTAAACAAAAATTTGACTCACTTTTATTGCGTTTATCAACAGTTTCCCGCTGATACGTGTTGGGATTCCGCGATATTACTTTTATCTTCATATTCAGTATTCCTGTAATTCTTGTAATAAGAATTAACATTTTTCCAATTAATGTAAATATTATGTAAAAAATGAGATGGTGGAGGAACTCTAGTCGATTTCAAGCACATTTCAAGCACATCAAAAAGTCTAGTTCACGTCGCATACATTATTCTTATTTTTTATGAAATTAAAATTATCAAAATTTTACAAGATAATTTGTAATAAAAATATTAAAAACATTAAAAATTAATCAATAAAAAATATTATTAAAACAATAATATATAAATAAGTGCAAAATTGCCATCAACAATGTGCAATTTGCAACATATATCGTAATAGGCGGAGCTCCTTAATTTTCGAAAAAAAAAATTTTTACTTATAATCGTTTTAACAAAACGTATTATAAACTCCTAGGAGTATTACTCCTTAATATTAATAATATGAAATCAACATTATAATTTTTAGTTAGAAATAGTTGTTTGTATTCCTTGATTTTCAGGGTTTATTTATGTGAATTGAAATAAAGTCGTCGCCAAATCCGATTACCACCGCAAAATGTGGCGCACTTTTTTAATATTATTTTTTCATTTAATTTTTATGATTATTAGTATTTTCCACATTTATGGCACGATTGAAACAACATCTGAAACATATGCACGTGTGATATAGACTTCAAACTTTTCCCATCATTGTTAGATTGAGATAATAAATTTTCAGATTTGTTGTCTGTTAAAATATCTTAAACAGAACTTGGGACGTAATCCTCAAAAATGACATCGCTTTCAAATCAATTGGAAATACTTAGGAATGCGACTGCACGCCATCTTACAATCGAAAAACGTCACGTATCATTATTGTTTGACCAAATAGATGCCGGAAAGTTAAACAATGAAATGGCTTTTAGAATAGGTAAATGTATATAATTTTATTCAATGAATTAAAGATTAAGGAGTCGCTGGGTTGGAACAAATGAAGCGGATTGATTCCATATTCGATACAAATGATTTTAGTGATTTGTTTAGCGAGACTAGAATAGATTTCGTCCGAAGTTTACTCGAAAAAAAAGAAAATGAAAAGTTGGATGTGAAGTTAGAGAAATTATTATATCAGCTTTCTCCATATCTTCAACACTTCGCGTGCCAGCAAGTTTTGGAATTCCTTGTACACACTTATCAAATATACGCATACAATGCCGAATTCTTAATTGTAAACTTCTTGCCGTTTCACTCTACAAAAATTTTTGCTCGACTTATGAGGATTTTGGATTTTGATTGGGCGCGAAGCAAAGAATTTGCTTTTATCCAGGAATATAAAAAGAACGAGACAGTAATTCCTTTCACGTCTATTGCTAAAGCTGCCATGTCGGGTACCCATTCATTGATAACTAAAGTCACCGATCATATTAAGAACGGAGTTCAGGTAATCTGTGATAATAATAATCGAAAACGTATTCCTTGATTTATAGGTTGTCGGAAGCGATTTTCTGGAGGTAAAGCATCCTGTTCTTTTCAATTTTCATGCAAAGCTCCTTTTGTCACTTTTTAATGATCCTCAAAGAGTCGATGAGATGATGCTCAGCAAAGTTATGCCTTTCATTGAGAATGGATTGAAGTAACTACAGTTTTGTATTTTCAAAATGTGAACGTTTGTAGAAGTAATATGACCTCATTTCGATATTGCTCTTTAATGGTAATTTGTCAATTAGTCCTTACCGTGAAGTTGAAAGATGATGTATTAAAAACGATATGCAAGTTAATTATAACGGTATAAGAATCGATACTTGTCTTAAATAATTTTTATTTTTCTTTAAGAAAATGCAACCTGAAACGCTTTCAAATTCACTTACTACGCTTCTTGTTGTTTTTCAACAACAGAATATTAATCAACTCCAAAAAAAGTTAGTAAAAACCTTATTAAATCGAATTTAATTATTTTTAGAGTTTTGAAAAAAATGTTAAATCTTAACCAAGAAATGCAAATTTTTCTTAACATTAACAAGTTATCGAAAAGAACTGATAATTCCAAATTTTATAATGCAATGTGGAGACATTTATTCGAATTTATTCGCGAATCAAATGGAATTAATGACGAAGATGCTAAATTGGCAAAAAATGTTCTGTTGGAGACAATTGAAGATATCGACATTTTTAACGGAGAACTAGCAAAGGATTTGTTTGAGATTGTTGGTTTTTCTTTATATAATCTATTGAATTAAACTTTAAATTTCAAGTTCTGTAAAAATCGAACGCTTTATGAACGTTGATTAAAAAGAATATTAAAATGTAAGGTTCAGAAATGTTATGTTAATATTTTTGACGGATTTATGCTGGATACATAATTATTTAATGAATGGTAACTTTGAATTTTTAGATTATCTAGGTTTCCACCGTTTTCTGATGTAATTAATTTCTTAACGAAAAGCAGGTCGTGTATTTATGATTACCTCCTATTCGACAACAAAAAGGAAATCACAAATTCACGTAATTTTGAGCGTTTTATAAAATATGTTTTGTATAAACAGAAATATCTCGAAAAAATTTTTCAACTACAGACAGAAGCTATACATCATTTGAATCTTCTTTATAACATAGAACAATACCAAAAATATTCATCGATACAATTTAGTTAAGAGTTATTTTTCTTGAAGAACTTAATTACCCTAAAATTCCATAGATAAGAGCGGTTTAATTTCACCGATAAAAGTAAACAACAAATTTTTTGTTTTGATTTTTGTTTTTATTGAACAATAACAAGGGTTGCAACATAAACATAACATTAGACTTTTACCATTTCTACTTCGTCATCATCGTTTATATTCATCATAGCAAAATCGTTTTTGAGATTTTCAACATCACACAATGCTTTTTCAAAGCCATGTTGTATAACATCAGATGAAATGGTTCGGAAACTTTCGCTAACCAAAAATGTAGCTTCTTCGTAGCTCATTCTTCTCCTTATTCCATTTTTGTGTAAGTTGCTTTGGCTTCATTTCTCGTCCATTTTTCCCAGCCATGTTCCAAGTTGTCTTTAAAAAGTTTGTTGATGCCGACGTCTAAGGGTTGCAATATTTTAGTCAATCCTCCTGGTATTATGGCAATTTTGCTATTCTGTTGAAAAAATTGTTTCACTTCATCAGTTATGTGGCAACAAGCAGAATCAAATATCAACAAAGAGCTATCAGGGTCAGAATTGTAATTTTCTCTTTTGTTCCATACTTCGACGATCCATGGTTTCATCAATTCCTGATTCATCCAACCTTTTTCATTTGTTTTCACAATGACATCGGGAGGAAATTGTCCTTTTGGCATCAACTTCTTCTTAAAAATTAGCATTGGTTTAAGTTTCTCTCCCGCAGCAGTCACTCTAAACACAACAGTAAAGTTAGATTTCTCATGTCCGGTAGAATCAATTTTAATGTTTTCTCGTCCCTTCACAGCAACAATCCGTTCATACACGATATCAAAGGGGACTGGAACTTCATCAATATTTCCCAAGTTGAAAGGGGATACATACAAGGCTTCAGCTGCAACGAACTTCCAAAAATCCGAGCATTTCTGTAGATAGTCAGGCGGTAATGGCTGACCAACATTTCTATAAAAAATCCGAAAAAAATTTTGTTTGAAAAAAGTTATTGTTACAGATTGCCTTTAGAAAGCTTTTTCAATTATAAAAAAGGATTATTATCATAGACAACATATCAGATCCATTAGACCCGTTTGCAAAAATCCTCTTAAAATTATTAAAACTGAAAAAATGTGCAAAAAAAAGCAAAAAAAGATCAAAAGTTGAACAATTGTTTTGAACAACAAAGAACAACCAAGAAAAACAAATGTTTTGTTTTCGAGTAAAAGTGCAAACCGCTCTTATCTATGAACCGCTCTTATCTATGGAATTTTAGGGTACATCGGAAACGGTGAAAACCCAGATAATTTAAAATTTCAAAAGGATCGTGTATTAAATTAATATATATCAGCATGAATCATTCATAAAATAAAAAAAAACCATTGTTATCTTGCTCATTAATACACAATTTGATCAACTTCCTTGATTTAAAAAATCATTCAATGAAAATATTCGTACTTCGGACATTTCTGAATCAAAAATTTCAATTTTTTCTTTATGTAATATAGAGCTATATAGAGTAAAATAACCGGAAATGTTTATAAAGTGCTTTGTTGTAATTAATAATAATCTCTTCAAATATTGCCGCTTTGAAGGAAAGATACCGAATGTAAGAAGAAACGTGATGGTCACGTTTGGACTGTTGCACATTTTTAATTTTACTTATTGCCGCACATTTTGGAATAACTTTTCTTTCATTCGGCATCATTTCCTGAAGACTTCAACACGCCGGTCAAAATATCACGAAAAACGCAATCCCCACTCCATAGCAATTATACTGTCTGTGAATTGTGGTTTTGTGTCTTGTGTTTTTTCGTCTTCTATTAGGTATCGGTCTCTGAAAAGTACAATAATTTATAATGATAATTGTCTCAACGCATTTTTGTGGAATTTTCACCGGAGTGCGTTTCTCCTAAGTTAGCAAAAATATATTGTTTCTTTAAAGATATTCGCCGAAGGAGTAAATGGATTGATTATCGATAGCAAAAAATTTAACAACTATATCCATGCAATTGCAATTAAATTTGCAAAACAGTTTGATGAAGTATATGAAAAACATCTGAAGGTTGAAAAGAAACAAACGAAGAAAGTTTTGGCGGAATACGGGCTCAGAGATATTCTCGAGTTTTCATTTGAAGAATCAAAGGAGGTAATGGAAGTCGATGTAACAGATAAACAATATGACAAAAATCATGAAGAAGACCTGAAAATATCAGCTCAACAGAAAGCTGAATATCTTGCGAATAGTTCGGAGTTTTCAAAACGTCAAGTTTTTACTGGAGATCCCATCGATAAGGCTATCGAGTGGTTGAAGGAGGAAAAATGGGAGAAGTTAGAATGGGCTTTTGATGAATTATCGAAGAAAGACGCAACCTATTTTTCAAAGAAACCAGTAGATGATGTTGAGCAGTTTTTAATTGATGTTGTTCGTATTTTCGGAGTTGAAAAATGTGACCATGTCGATAAAAGTGTTTTGAAATCAGGATTGATGAATATCAAAGTGTCTCCACAAGTATTCGCTCAGATGCTCACAAATTATTCCGAAATTGGAGAGACGAGTGCAAAAAGACCCAAAACCGAAAAAATAAGCAAAGTGAAGAAGGCATTTAAGGAAAATGAAACTGAAGAAACCTTCAGGAATCGGACAATTTTCGTTCTCGAAATAATGAATGCTCAGAATCAAATTTTGTCTAGTTCCGCGCTACTGAAATCGCTGTATTCGATAGTTAAAGCTTATAATATGAGTGGGAAATTAGAAACGCTGTCTCGTCAACATTATTTGGTATTGAATATTATTCGAAAAATTCTTGAAAATCCTGGTAAGAAAATTGGAAAATTATTATTAATATTATTTTAACCTAGGCAAAAGCAGAATTGTTCCACATGATATTGATATGGATTGCATAATTGAAACAATGAGAGAGGCACACAATCATCATATTATGAGAGATTGTTTGAGATTGATTGTAGCATCAACCAAATATGCACCAGTAAGTGGTTATTATTTAAAAGTTGAAAATTGGTAAAGTAGAAATAAGTGGACACTTTAAACTAGTTAAAATATAAATTCCCCTTTTTAGAATTCTAAGTCAATACATTTTCCAATCTATAAGAGTCATATTTCAGATGTCTGTTGTGAAGCATGTCATGTCGATTTTCACATTCATGGGTAACGGAATGTTGCGAAAGGATAATGAACTGACTTTATCAATTGTCGAGAATACCGTTGAGTCGTTATTCTCAGCTATCATCAAATGTTCAAACCAGTCTCAGCTTATTGAACTTTCCAAATTATTCGCTGCGAGTGTGGTTGATATTCCCGCTCATCGACGCGCTAGAATAGCTCATGGAATTGCTCGAGCTGTCGGCGCAAGATACGCATCGACTGTTGTTCTCGTAATGATTTCAACGTTTTGTACGAGATGGAACCGTACGACAGAAGCGGCTGTTCAAGAAACTGCCAAACGCGGAAGTGATCAAGAAGCTTACGATGATCTGTCAATCGAATTACTGGCTACCCTGTCACCATTCGATCAATTGGCGATTGTACTTGAGTTGATTAAGTTTGTACTCCGACTAGGTGGTGATGAAGAAGTAGCTGATCTGAAAAAAAACGATTTGGATGCACTAATTTTTGATAGAACAACTCACAAACTACCAAGGATTCGACATTTTCGTTACGTTATTGTGACGTTTATTTCGAGGGTTTTTTCAACAAAATCTTTGATTGAACGAGTAAGTAATATTTTAATATTATTATCATGATATATTCTTAGATGGCGACTTATGATGACGAACAATTATTGATAAACGCACTACCATTGAGCAAGCAGCTAATCGAATGCTCGGTAGAATTAGATAAATTTGCCTCTGATCAATCCAGCAAGTTGGAGACAACGGATGCTTCGGCTCAAAGATATTGGGTTGCTTTCGCGTCGAGGACGGAAGTTGTGAGCGAAAAGCTTCGCCATCTGTTGCCTGGAAGTGTAGCAGCACGATTAATTGCTGAAGTTTTACAAGAATGTGCACAGACGGTCTCATACCGAATGTGTGAGAAAGTTCTTCAATTAGCCAACATAAAAATTGGTCATGATGGTTATTTATTCGAAAATGCCGGTATTAACGAACATGAGCTTATTGAGTTGGCTAGCGCGTTGAATCGTTTCATCGTGGCTGAACGATTGGAAGAGGAGAGGATTAGGTTGTGTCAGAATGCGGCGTTCACACTTAAATTAATCGCCAAGCATTTGCCGACGCAGACGGAGTCGAATGTTCTCGGAGACACGATGAATAGATGTGTGAAGATTGTTGAACAATATGAGAAATTAGACGATAATCTAACCGGAAACGTTCTACTGTTGGCTGGCGAGTTGATCAGATCGCATAACATGAGAGCCACAATACCCCACTCTCTTACGCTTCTAAAGATTTGCCTTAAGACAGTTCAGGAATGCATTGATAAGCTTTCCAAGTCTTCCCAATTTGATAATACCCAAAATCAACCACAAACGAAGGGACAACGAATCCGACAGCAGTCGTTGGGCGGTCAGAAGTTTGGAAGTGACACACTGCTGGTATGCTCATTGACGTGCATTCAGAGAATATTTGACCAGTTCTCCTCTTTCGTCAGCGAATATTCTTCGGATGTTATTGTCCGTTACTGCCGTTTAATAGCGCGGTTTGGAGATCCACTAGAGCTATTTAATATGAATTTGCCGTCAAGTAGCTCATCACAAACTGGAAACAAGTCAGGAATTCAGCATCGATTGGGATTAATTCGACGAGCACTTTTATCTATTGAGATACGGATTATGCCGAAGCATTTTGCGGTTGCAGTCAGCCAAATTTTCAATGATAGGAAGTCGCTATGTGCGCTGTTTCATTTAATGACGGCGTTCGTGGAGCAGCCGAATCGTAGAGCAGATAAATTACGGACTGAGGTGGTGGAAATACGAAGCGAACTCATGGAGAATGTAGTATTGCCCGCCTTGGAATATCGCGGAGCTCATAGACGTGTTGACGAGTTTGATCAAGTGGAAAAACTCGAAAAATCTGTTTCGGCATTTGTTATTTCAATGGCGAATATTCTAAGTGAACAAGAACTAAGACCAATCGTGAATGAAATTATCGTTTGGGCGGAGGCTGGCTTGAAAAGTGATGCTCCAATTAATGTCAGATTAAGATTGGTATCATTGATGTTATTTTCCAATTGGTATGGTTCTATTTTTGTTATATTAAACTCTGTATTTGCAGTTTATATGAGGCATTCAATTCGCTGGCACTTCCATATTTCAGTCGTTTAATAGAAATGGCAGAGATTGTGCTTAGAAAATGCAATTCAACGACTTCGGAGAGTAGCCTTTTACTGGGTGGAAAGCGCGGAACCATTGATGCACTGGAAGCTGATTATGTTCTCACTCAGAGCATTGATTTGATTTCTAATGCTGCTAAACATCGAGATTTCTTTACAATGTTTGATCAAAAAAATAATATAAAATTTTATTACTGTATTACAGTGAAAGATGCAATTTGGTGACGGATACGGTTGTTGATGAGCTGATAAACACCAAAGTAGAAGGGCACGAGAGAAGATGTTGCGCTCATTTGTCAACGGCAATATATAGAATTGGGAATGCTGATCCTGAGAACTTTGGCGATTTGCTGAGCAAGATGATGATGAAAACAAGGGATAATAGAGCGAAAATTAGATATAGAACTCTTCTCGTATTGGAATTGTTGATTGATAAGATTGGAGATAACATTCAACCGCATATTTCAATTATTCTTCCTTTCTTAAATGAGCTGATTGAAGGTATACTGGATATAATTTATACGAGAAATTATTTTTTTAGATGAGAACAAGCAAGTAGAAGTTCAATGCCAGAAGGTTATAAATGCACTTCAGCAAAAGTTTGGAGAAAATTTCTGGTCCTAGATTGTTGATTTAATTAAAATTTTGTTTTGTTAGTTTCATTGTTGTTATATTGTTAATTGTTTTTTAATAATGTTGGAAATTTATTAAATGTTTAATTCGCCTTCGCTTCGGTTATTATATTTTTTCTCTAGATCTAAGTATCCTAAGTAAGCAGGGAGCCCAACACCAGAGGTGGACGAGAGAGTGACTTCCACGTGCGTTATTCCCTTTAATAATCTAAAGAGGATCAATGGTTATCGATTATCAAATCATGACTAGGAATGGGTGCGGAATATTTCAACAGTGAAATATTAACAGATAAGTCCGTTGGTGCAGCTGTAATATTAAATTTGAAGTCCTTTGAACGCTAAAAAAAACTTCAATAATTTATTATAATATAAATATTACAATCGATAAAAATGTTTAGTATTATTATGTAGTATATACTCAATTATAGACATCTGTAACATAAATATCAATTAGCTTCATATTCTCCAAACTCGAGCATTTCTGGTTGATCAATATATTCAATCTGTAGCTCACCGCGTTCTTGGGCTTCTTGTAGTTCTTCTTCTGTCATGTATTGTAGCTGAAACAAATAAACATCAACAAAGATATGCTTTAAATTATTTTAACGTTGCTTCAAATATTACCCTATTAGAATCGTCGTAAGATTGATCTATTATCTGATAATTTCCATCCTCCATTTGTATTACTTGAGTATCTTCATTAAAATCAATCGAGAAATCTTTATTGTTCACCATGTTAATCAATTGATCTGAATTTCCGAAACATAAATATTTATTTTAAAAAAAATACTTTACCTTCCATTATTTGTTGATCTGGTTGATTCATTTCGTACTCAGGTTCTTCCATTACAACGACTTGATCAACTGAATAATTATTAGGAACCGCGCTGCTCGTCGTTGGTTCCTCGTCAATCGATGTCACTGGTTCCTTCTAAACCATTTTCACAATAATTATTAACATTTTATTTAAGTACCTTCACTTCCTTTAAGTCTGGCTTTTCTATCAAGTCTTGACTTAATGCTTGAACTACCTTATCATCAAATTCTTCATTCTCATTCAATAAAACGTACGATGGATTATCATTATTTTTACCCGTGTAAACTACTTGAACCTATAAAACTAAATATAATTATTATTCAACAAACGAAACAAACTCTGTCAAATTCAATATTATGTTCACGTCTAAACTTCTCCAATTTTATCGGATCTCTTATCAATTCACCCAACCGAAGATCTCCATGTTTTAACATTTTCTTTTTCTTCGAAGTACCGATAGTTGTGCCGCCTGTGCTCGTCCTGTCCACTGACGTGGATTCTGTTCGACTGGTCTCTACGTTGGCTCCACTAATAACTTTTCCTGACGTTTCCGGCATAACTTCCGGGTGTTTTATCCGCAAATGTCGAATAGCTCGGCAAATATTGTAAGGCTTATGTAACGAATAAGACAAATTGCAAATGAGGCACTCGACGAGTTGGGGATGAACGAACTCCATGGAACCATCTCCTATTCGTTCGAGACGCGCCCGAACAAGCTCATACTGCATTTTTTCTGTTTCTTCCGGGTGATAGACTTTGAAATGTCTTATAGCACCAGCAGAGATTACGGCACCGTAGACGTTTCGTTGGCATAATTTACATTTCCATTCGCAAGCTGAATGAGCTTCGAAGTATTGAGAATTAGTTGGGCATATTTGTCTGAAAATTACCAATATACTGGTTTTCAATCTTCATTAGATCGTGGGTCCAGAGATGGGCGGAATTCCAGCTATTTATCCACGCCTGATTCCGAATTTCGAATATACACGTATCATATAAACGTTAAAACCAGTTATGGGCGGAATAACACCTATTTCGCCCATCTCTGTAGTTATACAGCTCCTATGGCTTCTTTTATTATTCTAAATGATGGGCGCGAGATTCAGTTGAAAACGACTATTGTCGTTGTCAAAAAGGTCCATGCTAAATGGAAGAGAAAAATGATGGTCCGGTTGAACATTTTAAATTATTTAATCAATTTATGTTATATATCTCGATTGTTAAAAACACATTTTCGACCGTATAAACGAAAATATCATTTTTTTTATTATTTTTTCCTCTTCCATTAGGCACCGATCTCTGAAAAGTACAATACACTTCTCACAATTTGACAATATAATAGTAGAAAATTTTTTAATTACCGGTAACAAGGTTTCACAAATTTCCGTTTCATTCTATTACGCTTTCCAAACATCTGCTGACTATTTGTTGTGTTGAGCGGTCCCTCCTCATCATCATCATCCTCATTCTCCTCGTCTATCTGATCAACAGGTTGTCCGCTTCTGACTCGTTTTAAATATTTAGCAATACCCTATTACACTATTTTATAATAGGAATATACGTTAACTGTTACCTTCTCAAGTGACTTTTCCGAAGTATACTTATTATTCAATCGATTGCTATGAACATGAAATTCATCCGGTAAGCTTATTTCGAAATCTTCTCCAAATTTTTCAGCCAACCTTGCGGTTAAGACCATTTCTTGAAGACACAGAGAACATTTTGGAACTTCCACTTGATCTACGTGAGCTTCGGTGAAGTGCATTCCAATCGCAGCTCGATCCATAAATGAACCGCACCAGATACATTGCAAATTATTTTGGTCAGATTCGGTGTCAACAACTGCGAAATCCTGAAATTCAAGAAATGTTATTCTCCATCTCGCTGAGTTGATTAAAAAAATAAAAACGTCCATTACCTATAAAATTCAACAGAAATGAAGAAAAAATATTGAAATATATTTATTAAAACTCACATGTAGAGACAACGTCTTTAATCCTGGTGTTTGACTAACTCTTGTTCTCCATGATCCCGCACATCGATGTTCAGCCGGATGCCATGCATTAAAATGACGTGCCAAATGGGTAACCTAGAGAAAAATTTTAGATTTTATTTCAAATGTCATTATACTCTAACCTCAAACTTCTTGTTCAATGAAACTACCGCTTGACAAACATCACATCTAGCGTGAAATCGATCCACTAATGAAACAGGTACCTTCCTTCCAAGTTTCTCCACGATCTTTCTGCGTAATGCCATTTCCAATTGGACTAGAGACATTTCGTGTGGGTTTACTCGAATCTGGCTCACTCTCCGCATTTGCCGTAACCCTCGTGAGAACAGACGCACTGAGTTGTAATTTGATGTGCTCCCGTCGTCGTAGTTGCGGAATCCATTCTCCATATTCTTTACTTCCTGTTTCAGCCGCGATTTTAGCCAACTCTCATAGGGAACTTCCTCTAACTCTACTCCCGGTTGCATGTATTCAGGATGCACAGTTGTCAAATGTTCGCTTACCAGCGTTTCATAAGCTACAATTTCGCCACACAATCCGCAACAAATATTACTGTTGTCCAGAAAATTGAATTCGACTCCTCTGAGATCGTAATTTGAGCTCTGAGCATCTTGTGACGCTTCGCCTACTTCCTGCGTCGATTCGCGTGGTTTCTCCTGCGTTGCAATACTACCGTCAATTACGTTTGATGGCTCCACAATTTGGCCATTATCGGTTACCAGTTCAACAACAACACCGTTCTCGTCAATGAATATTGAATTACCGTCTTGGTCGCGGGCTAATTGCACTTCATGAGATCTTCCACCTGGAGAGTTAAGTTGAATTATCTGCCCGGTTTCAATAACTCCAAAATCAAGATTGAGCATATCATTATCTTCTGCTTCCAATTGATTTTTCTTTTCCTGTGGTCTTGATTCCGTTTCATCTACTACTTCATCTTCTTGCACTTGTTCAGGAATCAATTGTGGTGGAAGATCATCGTCTTCAATACCCTTCTTAAATTCGTGAGCTACTTGACGTTTGCCTTCTTCGATATCATTTTGAGTGTTCACTTCATCCTTTCTGTGTTCTTCTTTCTGATTTTCACTCGAACTTTCCAATAAGTCAGCATCTTTTCCATCTTCTAAAATTTGAATATTTGTTAAAAATATTCCAATTCCCAATTGAGAAATAAATTCCAATAGAAGTAAGAATCAAAAGATTAAAAACGGAAATATGGTCAAAAATATTCATTTAAATTTATTTCATTAAACATACCACCATCGTGTATCAAATACTCCCTTCCATCATCTCCTACAATCATTGTTGCATCTCTATTGCCGTCAACAATGTCATCAGTGGCTTCCAGCTCGTAGACAACATTTACGCCGTCTTCTTCAAACTCGATGTATTGTTTCTGACTATGAGCCTTAAACTTGAACAAAATAAATCAATACATTTTCATAATAACCTTTTGTTCTATCTGAGCATAATCATCATAACTAATAATTTGTGAATCTTGCTGATCACCAACGTTACCGCCTTCCATTTCGATCATCACTGGCTGGTCAAAACTCTTAATTGTGTCATATTGTTGTACATTCGGCATGATTCCTGCCCTGGCAACATGACGTGCTTTTTGTTTTGGCATATGCTCGAACGGAAGATCTTGTCCCTCTCGTTTTCGTTTCACCTCAACTTCATTCTTATCCATTTCCTTAGAAGTCGATGGTATATCTTTAGATTCAGCAAATTCGTCTCCATCATCATTCTTGCTCCTTTTCCAATTCGCCTTCCATTGCGCAGTACCAGGTGGAACAAGATCTTTCGGCACAGGTCTTCGATGAGGTGGGATTACCGGTGATGATTTACCCCCTATAAAATATAAATACATGATTTCCAAGTAAACGAATGTAGCACAGACTATGGCTCAATTTATGGGACAAATTTTTGGGAGGAGGCGGCGGTGGTGATGAACCTGATTCTTCCTTATCATCTTTCTGTTGTGGATGCTGTTCTTCTGATTCCACCAATGGATCCTTTTTTAGACCTTCTAATTGGTGTAGTGATGACCTGGATGTCATAAATTGTCGCCTCGATTGTCTTCCTTTTCCACGAAATTTTTGCCCCATCGGATTAACAATCATCATTTTTTGTTGTTGCTTCAACTTAGCATCATCCATCTGCTTTCCGTCTGAATAGTCGTCTTCTACCTCTTCTTCTTCTTCGAAGTATCCGTCTACAACAGAATCTTGATACTAAAAATATTTCGATACATATATAAAAGAGCAGCCGAAAAACTTTACATGGTTGATCGGTGCCTGTGGCTGAGAGGTTAGTGGGTACTTTCTGGGCCTTCCACGACCTCGTCTCATTGTATCTGGTAATCCGCGAGTCGATAACTCATCAATGCCTGAAAATGTAATATTTCCAATATATTACATTTATCCATTTTTTAAACCTCCTCGTAGCATCGGACGACCTCTCCCCGTCATTCCCTTTCCGCGGATTTAATTCTGTAATATATCATGATTATTATAAATTTGTAAAATTTTATAATCGATCGTGACGAGACGCGTTTCGGTGCAAGACGCTATATGTCGTAAATTGTTGTGGTTTGTCGTATAGGTTTCACATATTTGTGTTGTCTTTTCCAATGAATAATAAGGCGTGTACGCAAAACGTCGTAACACTTGCAATTGCAATAATTCAATCACCACAGATAATCCTGATTGTCCAATAAAATAAAGAGTTTAAAATTTTAAAGTGAAATTTTTAGTGTCTTTGGTTTTTGGTTTGAACAAAAAAAAATTTTCCCTTCAAGTGCTATTAAAATATGTACAAACTTATTTGGCAATATTCAGTGTTATTTCGCTCGAAACCCTTCATGTTCAGTTACTATTTTAAGTACTTTATTAGATACATTTCTTATTTTTTACGAACCAATAAACACAAATAAAAATTAATTTTCCAATTTAAACAGAGGACATATGCAAGAACGTATTTATCGGTAAAACGGTGATGGAAAATCATTGATAAATCAACTTTTCCACTAAGCCACCACTATACAGTTTTAATTAATTTTGGGATTTTAATATTAATTCTTAAATATACTTATTTACATTTTCTTCGAAACGTAGTTTAGCAATGATTTTCCATCAACGTTTAACGGATAAATAATTTCTTGCATACAGCCTCTGTTTACTCTCCCTTATTTCACCAGTTATTGGTTAGTTATATACCTAATATTTTTATTTCTGTCCTGCATTCGTATCAAACATTCGCTTTATGCTGATATTCTATACAGTTCTAAAACATGGAAAATTGGTCCAAACGTCCGTAAAGAAACTGCAAAATTCTGGACAGACGTTGGTACAAGTCCAGCAGAATAGACTAACAAAACTGCCAAAAATATGAATAACGGTCCACGAAGAGATACACGAGAAAATGGATAGGAAACCTTGCTGCAAGAGAGATATGGTCGTGTTTGGCGAAATCGCTAGAAATGGAAAATATAATATTATTCAGAAAGGCATGGTATCTAAATTATTATAAATCCTTGTTAAGTAAGATAGCGATTGATTTATTTTGAGATGCCTAAAGTAAAAATTTTTCTCCAAGAATAGCGACATGTTACAGTATCACGCCAATTGGAAATGACGATTTTCTGCTTTTTATGCGCGTCATATAAATATTACGTGAAATTAAAAAAAAACCTAGTTTAAGCCAGTTTGTCATTTATTTCTTGAAGTATTGAAAAATATTAATATCTTCCGGAAAAATTGTATTTCAACACATTTTCTGAACTTGTTTAATGAGCATTCCAATTGGCGTGCAGTATGAATTAAATCTTGTTCATTATATACGATACATTGAATAAATGATAAGCAAAGGACGCTTTTCAAAAAAAAAAAACAAATTTTTTAATAAATAGTTTATTGACCCATAAAACAACAAAATCATATACACTCAACTCAAATTAAACCTTCCAATTCTTTCATAAAATCATTATATGCCTCATCAGTGCTCTTTGCTTGGTGTTGCTGTTCAGGTTGGTGGTGTTTTTGAACTGGTCGCGGAACGGGAAGTTTCTTATCAGGTCTCCTTACTAGCTGCGTTGGTACCAACTTCACTGTCTCTTTTCTCAAATTTCGAAGTTCTGGAGCGGCAGATAGAGTAGCATCAACTTCACCACGGGTTATCTGTGGTGCAGATGATATGGTAGCTGTTTCCGACGAGAAACCCATTGGATTGTACGGAAAGCGTGGAACTGGTGGAACTCTTGGTTGATTATATGCTACTGAAATTAACCATTTTAACTGAAAACTTTATTAATCTCAAAAAAATATTTCTGAACTATAATTTTATCCAATATTCCACAACAAAAATTCTAAATATTTTCATTTTGTTACAAGGGAAGTATGTTGGGTCAATACCTCAGATTTTGATGAAAGTGCAAAAAGATTTGTTTTTCGCCTAATAGTATTCATACAAATTTCAGCTCGTCAAAAATAATTTTAAGGTTCTGAAAAGGGGTTTTAAGCGTGAAAAACCCTGAAAATTTGTGGACAAATGCCATCGAACATAAGAAAAAAAAGTATTCGTAGAGTTATGCTGGAAAACTTTTTTTCATATTTTTAATTTTCAAATAGGCACGTTATCATGATGAATAAAAATTTAAAACTAACCGTTTCGATATATATTAGCTGTCTGAGGCTGATAAACGTTATGAGGAACATCGAATTCTGGTACTAAATACAATAAAAAATTAATTTTCCAGTTATTATGCAAAAATAAATACTAGGAACTGGAGCCAAATCTTCGTCATCAATCCTGCCTTCTTGGTATCTCTCATCTTCACTATCGCTATAATCGGGTGCTAATCCTATCGGAGGACCTGGAGGCTTCATATTAGACCGAGGTGCTCTAGCAGGCAATTTGAAATCAACTTTTTTTCTGTATAAAAATCATATTCATTCTTTCAACTATCAACTTACGGAATTGTCGGTGTTGGTCCATATAGCTGTGTGTGTCTTATTTCGGCACTAGTTCCCATAATGTCACCAGCAGGTAGAGGAATAGATTCTGGATCAGCTTCTCGGGCCATCCTAGCCTGTTGAGCTAATGTGGCTAATCTTTTACAATCGGCATTATATATAGCGAGTTTTTCATTGAATCGTTTCAATCCTTCGTCATCTTTGGCTTGTTGAAGTGTCATTCTACGTTTATTTATAAGATCCGTTAATACCTTCTGCTTCTTTTTTAGCACATCGATGTGAAAAGTTGGCGGATCAAGACCAAGAACTAAAAAAAATAGAAAGAAAACTAAAGTTTTAATTACTTTGTCGCTCGAGAGTGAGTAATTTAGCAGTGGTATCATCTAAGTTTAAACATTTTGCCATTGTTTGACGAATTTGTTGCCTATCCCGCTTGTTTCGTTTGTTTTCCCGACGTCGCTCCATTTTTCGAGCCTTCAGGAATATTTTAAGAACTTGTTTTCATAAATAATAGCAACCTGGTCAGTAGGGGCGCGATAGCGTTCGCCGCTTTTTGTTTTTGCAATTGATGGCATCTAAGATTTATAAATAAGTACAATAGGTGCGAAAAATGATAATTCATTTGCAATATTTCTTAATTAATTACAATTGGTCTCAATGAGAGCGTGAATAAAATCATCATTCAATAATTTCTCTTTGTTTCCAATATTCTTTCTTGGAAATTTCTAGCGGATTGGTTATTTCATTGGAAATTAAAAATTAGATCATCAATTTCTAATAGCTTGATGATATTATGCATAATAAATTGTTTATTATTCACTAAATAAAATATTAAATAAAAATTTGTTAAAAAATTGTGCCATGCGTGGCCAAAGACAAAGGACAGCAACGTTGGGACACAAACGAATATTTAGATGGCGTCAGCGTTGCGGTTCGCGTTGCGGTCGTATAATTTAGGGTACACCTTGTCTAGATGTCTGTGTCTCTACATACACTAAAGGAAGGACAAAAAGCTAGGCCGTATTTTTAGAAGGGTTATTTTGAAATATTGAGTGTCCGTAAATAACAATAAATGCGCTGAGTCGAACAGCGGCGGTGTTTATGTATTGTCGTGGTGTAGGTTAATGAAAAATCACGATTAAAGGAGCATCCCAAATAATACAATGGTCTCGCTTGGGGTAATTTTGATTTAGTTTTCAATTTTTTTTTTAATTATTTTGCATTTTTTGTTTTATATTGTTTTATCTTAATTAATTGGTTTTTATAATTATAATAATATGAAAAAAAGCGAAATAATAAACAATTTGGAAACTAAATCGACATGAATCCAAGCGAGACCATTGTATAATTTGGAATGCTCCTTTAACCATGATTTTTCATTAACCTACACCACGATAATATTGTCGGAAAATAAAATGTTCGCTTGTTTATTATTGACATAAACAAGCGAACATTTTAAACAAGCAATCATTTTATTTTACGACAGTACGTAAACACCGCCACAGTTCGACTCAGCGCATTTATTGTTATTTACTGACACTCTGAAATATTCTGATATTTTATGGAGATGGGAATGAGGTTATCTTAGACTGTTTCGAATAATATGCAGCGAAACGTTGAAATATTTATTTATTGTCCTTTTCAGAGACCGGTGCCTAATGGAAGAAGAAAAAAATTAGGATGGAATGAGGTTCTCGTTTGGACGGCCTCTTTTTAGATTTTCCATTCTTTTTAACGAAATTATGGGCAGTACATATTTAAGAGGAATTGAGAAAAATGTTTTTTGTGGCCCCATTATTTTCTCTTCTTTTATCACTCTTCCAATAGGCACCGATCTCTGAAAAGGACAATAGAATAATTAAATAACAAGGATATTGTACTATAAAGCTGAAAAACAGCTACCACAGCAAATAAGGCTTAGGTACCTAAGGCTAAGCCTTTCATCTGGAAATGAACTTCCATCCAAATACTATTATATTATTATCATATTTATTTGTATTGTATTTATAATTATCTCAATATAAATAGTTTCCAACAATAATGGCCTAATATTCATATTATTCACTATTCGAGTCCACTCTCTCGTTTTCGTGTACACGGAATTATACGACCGCAACGCGAACCGCAATGTTGACACCAATTGGTGTCATATAGACATTCGTTATTGTACCAACGTTGCTGTTTTTTGTCTTTGGCCTTTATTTGGCTTTTTTTTAATGGAGCGTACATTCCAATAAATCAGTGGACTGATCTATCCCGTCCGGGACTGAACAAACTCTCAACATATTTCGAACTTCGTAGTAACAAGACTACGCTTTACAAACAATATTTTAGACTAAGTAAATTCATTATTTTTTCCGAAAACCTCAGGAATAACTTAATATTGTGGAAGACACTGAACATTGAGAAGTATTAGACAACAAAACTCGCTGCTACTTATAATAAAGCAGCACATCAACTAAAAAGACAAAACACATCCATTCTTGCACATTTATTGACAATTTTGGATAAAATTTTTATAAATATAATTATTCATATTTCTTCGAAGAATTCCTGAACACGATTGATGACACATTCGATGAATGTTGAAGCAGATGAAGCAGTTGCTGGAACAAGTAAAGAAAAGAGTATTGTGAGAACATTGTGAGTGATTTTTTCCAATACACGCGTGTATACACGTTTTATTGTAAATTATAAGCACATGTGAAATTATATATGTTTCTGTGACAAGTTTTTTTTTAATAAAAGTTTTAATTTGACAAATATAAATAATGGAATGAATATATACTGTTACCAGTGCACTCATGAATTTTTCAAGACATTAAAATCAAACAAATATTGTTATTGAATACATAATATATTCAATAAGTAAATATTGAAATTTAAATAATAATACAATCCATATAAAATTATTTTTAAGAATGCGAGGAAACCAGAAAACCCGTTCAACGTTTGACATCGATGAACTCTGGAGGAAGAAGTTCAAATCATTGCACAATGGAAAGTGAGTTACCTGCAAACAAAATAATTGTTGAAATAAATATCAATTCGAAATAATTGTAAACACGTAAAAGAAAAATCACTAAACAGAAAACAAATCATACTAAAAAGTGAAATAAGTAATTACCTAATGAGACAAGAAAAACGGACTCATAATCATAATGCCAGTTTAAAATTGCCTGCGCTGATTATTATTATTATTTAGCTTTTGTCTCCAATGGCAACGAAAACCAGTAAATGTATGGGAGAGAACTCAAAATTAAATGAAAACCTTGAGCTCAATATCAATATGGCTTCTCATATAAAAAGATCCCACTATCATATATATATATATAATATACAACGATTATATCAATAAACTTAAGAAAACAAAATTTTTCTTCCAGATTACCTAGCAAAGAGCAAATGGAAGCACGAGTCGAAGAACTCACAATTTTAAGTAGTGCGAAGCAGCCGGTTTGTAGCAATTTGCGTAATTATGATATTAATCATGTTCAGGCTACATTTTCCAATATGGATGAATCGGAAGGTAAGAACGAATCGAGCGTCAAACATCTGTTATGATCGAGAATTGCCAATTTGCGTGTTATGTACAATTTATTAAAAATGAATTTGTGTTTAAGTATGAAAACGAGAAAAATAAGTTTTTGTGTGTGTGTTTGACCGGAAACGATTTTGAGAGCAAGCAATAAGACGATGTTGAGATTTCCCCAAAAAGGAGCTATTACCTATTATTTTCGAATCTGTTATGTGCTCGTGTTGTTCTTACTTTGGCTCCTAAAATTGAAGACTTTTTCGTCTCTCTTCCGTTTTCTTTTATTTTTCAAAATAATAATTAGTTAAAGTTTTATTTTGAATATCTTTCTATATACACATAATGAATATACAAGAAATACAATGTATATGAATATTTTATTGAGAAGGAGATGATGATTCAAAAGGTGGTAAATATAAAATATAAAAATATACAAATAATTTTTCTTTTGAGAAATTTTACTATTTTGAAATTCCTAGTATATATTATATGGATATATTTAACCTGAGCTAAGTTGATATGTGTATCTATTTTCCATGGCGAATTATTAGGATCTCAGAAAAAAATAATTTTATAGTTGTCATATCAATGAATTTAATGATATTTGCGAAAAACTAATCATAGTGAAAATATAGTGAACCAGAGAGATTATACTTCCTACACGCTAGATGAAAATGTGCACGTCAACTTGTATGGTTATAAAATGAGCTCAGTAAAAGTGCTCAAATCTAACTTTGCAGATAGAAATTTCTACTTTCAGATAGTTTAAGAATAACTTGTCTAAATTGTCGAGAACCGTGTTTTCTAGAAAGACCATAAAAACTTCAACACGCTCTAAAAAATCGGAAAATCACTATTTCAATTTGGCGTGAAATGTGAATTTTACAATATTTTAGAATTTCAGCATTTTCTACACTGAAATTTTGGAAGAGTGTAGTTCAAATTTTTCTCTTCTTGAAATCTTGTGAAAAAGAGTATTTATGAACAAAAAACTAGTCCCTTCCTTCCTTCCTTCCTTCCGGTCACTGTAGGGAATGTTGTGGCCATTTAATCCAGATACGGAGCAGCTGTCGAATCAAGACTAAACCTCACCAATTCCATGTTCGATAGATTTAAAGAGGCAAGACGAAGAAAATCATAATAAGAATAATATCGAATAATTCACGGTAATTACTGAGTAAGCGAAAGATTGTCTAATGACGATTAAAGGGTGAGAGGGGAGTTGTCTGTGCCCTCCATTGGATGTACTCTCTTTTTGCGACAAGGTAAATTCGCATGGAGCTTCCTTACACCTGCTCCGAAATGGGAAGGGTGGGGCGATGAACTCGGCGCGCTCATTCAGTTTTGATTATTTGCTTCGAAATGGATTTGATTAATCTTCCGTCATCTTCAACGTCTTCTCTTCTAATTGATCCGAATACCATTAACTTACGTTCTATTTATGAGCTTGGAACGGGTTCGTTTTTATTGATTTGTTTCGCAGAGGTTATATGCAGACACTCACGCCGCCTTATCAGTGATAAGCTTGAGCCACTGCGAGAGAGCTTATCCATTTCAATTTGGGCTAGAGAAATATATTCTGAAAATCAATATTTAGCGATTATTCGGTGCGCTGTGCTTATTTTATCACAATTATTTGCATATTTTAAATGTGTTCTAGAACAGTTTCAGAATTTACTTTAATTTTAGAATCATTTTGTCTATTATTTTTATTAATGTTCGGGGAAACAGATTTTTGTGCAGATATTTATTTCTTTAATATAAAAATATTTTCTTGTTAGTATAGCGAAGAATCGAGTAAACGTTTTTTTTAAAATTATTTTCACGCCAATTTGATACATACAGTCTGTGGCTCGTTTAAAGGTTAAAAATAACACATAACAACACAAATAAAATTTATTTCTTTAGTTTAAGATATTAATTCACAAAATTCATCATTATAAGACTTTCTATTCTAGTATTCAAATCGGCATTTTATTTTTTAAACAATTACTCAATTAATATTACCTTAATTATTACTTTATTATTTGATTCCTAATAAAATATATAAAGAAACAATTGTAAACCAATTGTTTAGTTAAAATGTATTGACCGGCTTGACGGTTTATTCAGCCAGTTGCCGCCTAATTACCCGTCGAATCGGCATTTAATGAGCACACCTTGTTATTTAACAATGAGTGCTTCGGGTGTCAATTATCTTTTTCGGTAAAAAGGCAAAAGCTTCGGGAAAGCTCACCAATAAAAACAACAATGGAAGCAGCAAAATGTGGTTGATGAGTAAATTTAGTAATTTCGATGTGCACACCTGTCCCCCCATTCCGAATATGCTTAAAATTGACTCGATTTTTTTGTCTTTTTTACAGATATGGAAGCTCTTCAAACGAGCACTTCGAGTGATGTGACACCAAATAGCACGTCGCAAAGCGCTGCACAGTTTGAATATGCCGCAATTGAATACCCAGCGTAAGTTTTAAAAATAGAAGTTGTAAGGTTTTTTATGGTGGGCATTGTTTGGTATCGTTTCAATGTTTTTCTAAATAATATTTTTCTTTTATGTGCTATTTATGGCGAAAAGTATGTCTATCGAGTTTTTAAATGTTTCAACTCAATATAGTATATTCCAAAATTAAAATAATTATGGTATCATTTAGTAGAATATAAAGTAATGTTCAATTATATATATATATCAGGGTTGCACGGAAACCGATTTTTTTTCAAACGGACAACGGAAAACGGAAATGGAATCAATTTTTTTCGGACGGACGACGGAAAACGGAAATGGAAATTAATTTTTTCAAACGGACGATGGAAAACGGAAATGGAAATTAATTTTTTCAAACGGACGACGGAAAACGGAAATGGAAATTATTTTTTTTAAATGGACGACGGAAAACGGAAATGGAAATTATTTTTTTTAAATGGACGACGGAAAACGGAAATGGAAATTATTTTTTTTCAAATGGACGACGGAAAACGGAAATGGAACTCGAAAAACGACGGAAAGCGGAAAACGGAAGATGGAAGATGGAATTTCGTGAAGATTAAACTAATGGGAATAGAATTTAGATTTTTTGCTTCTAGTAGAACGTGTATCTATTATTTGGCTTCGCATGCACACATTCCACACGATTTTGACGGGAAGAAGAATATCAAAAGATTGGAAAATCACCAAAGAGAATCTCCTACGAAAGGGGAAGGATGGTCGAGAAGATCATGCATCGACAATATCCATTCTGTTCGACCACTCATTGAAAATTGTAATGAATTCAAATTTCCTCTGGAATTAGCTCTAATCGACTTTTCGGATTCTTTTTTCAGATATCAGAATCCATGAATCAGCAATCAATATTCCTTTAAGAGATTGGTGAGTCAAGTTGACTCGACGTCCCCATTTCTATTCGCATTTGCTCTCCAAATGATTCTCGATGAATCCGACAAGGAGAGTGTGGGAGAAGCTGAAAATATCTGTGTTGATGGAACGTTTTTGATTCGAATTCGCGGACGACATGGTGTTAATCGGAAGTTCCTCAGAAGATATAAGCCGGCGTCTCAATCAACTCGAAGAAAAGGAAGAAATTATGGTCTAGAAATCAACCCCAGGAAGACGGTGATTGTACACAATGACTATGCAACGAAAAACTCCATATTTAGCATTCTACAAATGCAATCTTCTATTTCCTCACCTTCCAGAAAACGAAAAAAGAGCTAATACATCATCATTCCGACCTTGCTCGAAACTTGGTACTCATCTCAGAAAGTTCTCTTGAATAAACGTCTTCAAATGACCCTTCGACATAATATACTTTCACTCCTAGCCCGATGGCTCGATTTCCTTTGATTTGTTAGTTACGAGGAAACTGCTCAGTTGGGTTGAACATTGGCCGATACTTGAAAGACGAAGCCGAACACTCTAGAGAGAGCTGGCCCGCATCTCGACGCACTTGGGTTGACGACCGACAATCAAGTAGTCAAGTTTGGAACTGAATAAAGTGTCTAGAAACTCGCAAAATGATCCCCCATCGGATTGGTTTCTCTCGGAACCGTGACATTGCACATTTTAAAAACAGACCGGGGTTCCACGGAAATCAGTTTATTCAGACGGACGACGGAAAACGGAAATGGAAATTATTTTTTCCAAATGGACGACGGAAAACGGAAATGGAAATTATTTTTTTCAAATGGACGACGGAAAACGGAAATGGAAATTAATTTTTTCAAACGGACAACGGAAAACGGAAATGGAAATTAATTTTTTCTAACGGATGACGGAAAACGGAAATGGAACTCAAAAAACGACGGAAAACGGAAAACGGAAAATGGAAGATGGAATTCCGTGCAACCCTGATATATATATATATAAGTATTATATCAGGCATTGCAACAGAATCTAAACAAGTAATTTGAAATTCCAAATTGGAAATTTAAGTGGAAATAAACGGAAAATATCATTGTTCATGTACACATAATCCTCACGCCAAATGAAATCGTAATAATCATAAGTCAGTTTATAAGCCTTTAACGTTTCCTATATTATTCACAGATATAATATTTGATATTCAATAAGCCCCAGTTTAAAATTTTAATGAAAAGTTCAAGCTAAATATAAAGTTTTCGGGATATTAGGAAACTAGGAACAAGACACATATTCAAGTATTTGCTTCTACATATAATCTGACTCAGAAAAATATTGCGTCGATTTTGAACACGGATTTGGAATCAGCGCACCCGAATCTATCAATGGTCCAAGTTTCATCAAATTCTCACAGGAACGCTAAAGTGACTTCCCTTGTAAGATCATGCCTCCTCTACACACAGATAAGATGAAGCAAAGTCGATTTTTCGAAATTTTACAACGATATATATATATATATACTCAATTGGAATATTATCAATCTTTCCAAAAACTATAAAGTATATAAATATCAATTAAATTTATATCATTTCATACTAAGTAATCTACTATAAATTTGTATACAATGTACTGTTAGAAAAGTTTAGTGAATCCTTGAAATTCATTTTGGTGGTTCAATTCTTGAAAAAAAATTTAATGGTAAAGTTGGGGGCTCAGAAAAGATACTCATATTGTAAATTTCCGCAAGAAGCGCATGTTTTTAAATAATTTAAGCCGGGCTAGTAACAAAGACGTGTCAAATTATATGAAAATAATACGTTTAAATGAGTAATACACGTTTAAATATTGAAAATATTCATTTCAATGAGATACAAAAGTTTATGAAATCGTATAATTACCGTATTAAATATAGATGTAATTTGATTTTTTGAAGATTTCAAAATTTACAGAATTAAATTTATTCACATTTTCATATTAAATGATATTTAAAAAGAACAGTCAGACAAAACAAAAATGTAAACTAACCGTAAGCACACGACGTATGAAAAATATTCTTTAAAGAATTCTAGAAATGAATGAATTTAGTTGTGTTTATGTAAAAATGAATGTATTTTTGAGTTTTGTGCTGAGCTGAGTGTGCTCGTGTCGAAGGAAACGACCATCTCCAAGGTGACTGCCGATGAAGATGACGGCGATGGTTGTGATGGTTGCCGTGGGTTTCGGATGACAACGGTTCCTACGGAGATGGATCGGGCGCCGCCGTGGAAACATGCTGGCGCTATGTCAAGCCGGACATAAAAAATAAAGTTGTGTCCTCCTAGTTTTTGTTGTTTTGTTTGGTATCCCTAGTTACCAAGTAATCTTGAAGAACAAAACCGGAAGTGGTTCCGATTATTTAATTGATGTATACGGTGTCCAGTGAGTTTATGGAAAATTGAACCGAAAACTAGGATTAGTTAACATAGGCGCTAAAATAAAACAAATTTAATTATTCCTGATTTCAAAAATAAACCAAAAAAAGGCACAATTGGCACAGTAATTATTTATTTACTAAATTAATAAATACAATAATATTAAAATTAGAACAATATAAACAAATTAATAGGGACATACAATATTTACATTTTTTAATCGGAAAATGGAGATTTTCACAAATACAAAATGCGGAATATGGAATACAGAATTTCGTCCATGGATTCTAGTAAAATGACCATTGTTACGCAAGAGGTGATGTTAGTAAAGTAACCAAAATCATTTGTCTGATGAAAGTTCAGGAAAAACGATCAAGAACTACTCGCCATTAATATTTTATGTTCAATTTATTTTAATAATTTCTCATTATTATATTATTCTGTTATGTTTCTTCAAAATTATTTCTCATATTTTGATAAATATAGAGAAATGGTAATTTTCATTTGGAGTACACATAAAATTCGTTTTTTTATATTTTAATTTACAATCCGACGATAAAATTTTGCATTTTTTTGTCTAAAATTCGAAAATATAATTTCCGGTTTTTACATTCAAAATTTTTACATTAAATTTCGTATTCCCTAATCCGTATTCGGCCGATTTTTTCTTCTAGATGCCGTCATTAATTTTCATCTCGGATTCCATATTATATAAGGGTTGCACGGAATTCCATCTTTCATTTTCCATTTTTTTGAGTTTCATCTTTCCGCTTTCCATTAGAAGAAAAATTGATTTCCGTGCAACCCCGCTCTGTATTTAAAAATTTCAATTCCACGGTGTCGCCTTCGAGAGGAACCAATCCGATGAAGAATCTTCTTGCGAGAATCTTCTTATACACTTTTTCTTTCTTTTTTCTTTTTCCTCTGCACTGCACTGCCACGAAGTATGCAGCATGTTGCAAAAGTTCACGCACCAATTGAATTTAAAAAAATGAAAACACGCCCTTTTTTTTTACTTAATTTTTTGGTTCTAAAACATTTTGAGGAGCCTAAAACAAACTTAATACAATTAATAAATTATTATAAACGATTCTAAGCAAGAAAGTACATCAAATTTAATAAAGATACGCTGTAATTAAAAAAGTTTAAATACTGGAAATTAATAAATGAAGGGTGTGTTTTCATTTTTTTAAAAATTCAATTGGTGCGTGAACTTTTGCAACATGCTGCATACTTCGTGGCAGTGCAGTGCCCCTGTCAAAATCGTGTTGACTGCGTGCGTTCGAAGGCAAATAATAGATACACGGTCCACAGCAGCAAAAAAGCTTCATTCCATTCCCAGTAGTTGAATATTCTTCACGGAATTCCATCTTACATCTTCCGTTTTCCACGTTCTGCTTTCCATTTGAAAAAAAATTAATTTCCGTTTTCCGTCTTCCATAAAAAACCGATTTCCTTGCTATCTTGATATTTATATATATATATATACATAACTTAACATTAATCGTCAAACTAACAGTATGGATTGCCAGACTTGTTCACCAGATGAAATTGAAGATTTTAACATATTTAATCGTGTATTCCGAAGCGCATAGTGATTTTGAAAAAATATTTTGTTTGACGTAAAGTTACTAGATTTGTTCAAAACTATTGCATTATAACAAACTTTCGATATCAGAAATTGAACACAAAAACGACGGAAAACGGGAGATGTCAGATGGAATTGCATATGTCCCTGATACTTTTTTGTTATAGTTAGTTTTTTTTTCCAGGAGTCCGATTTATATTTGATAAATTGCAATTTGTTATTTTAATGTAGGAGAAATAAATAAAATACTTAACCTCTGTACCCCGATACCAAACGTGAGTGTAGTTGAAACATTTTCTATACTAACATTCAATATCGGTGTACGGAAGATATATCATACAATGCAGAAATATTAAGAACTGTTGAGAATAATGAAATATATTCATGAAATAGTTATCCATTGAACTGGGAAATTTGTGAAAAAAGCTGGGGTTTAGATATATTTCACATTTATCTACCGTATCCAGAAAAAGGAAAATTTAAACATTCGAGAGTTGTCGTCATGGTAAAAGCATAAATGGAATGAATTATTATTCTTTTCTGGAGGCGAGTTTAGAGCATTTGTGGAAACAATAAAAGAAACACTAAAGACAATAATAAATTATTATGATGAAAAGAAGACTATAATGGATTCAAAACGAAGACACGGATACGTTGCACTTTTTCGTAGAACAAAATGAATCGCTAATGGCTCATCCATGCCAACCAACAGTCTCCCCCCACGAATAGACGATTGAAACCTTTTAAATCATTTAGTTCTTTGTTGGTTTCGCATCAACCGATGTATCTGCCTCAGTGCAATTCCATGTACAAGTAAGTTGGTAACAGTTGCCCTGGATGATCACTTGGCAACATTTAAATATTACACAATTGATTCCATTGGATACTGTTGCTAATGAAGCTTCCATACACAGTCTTACTGATTAGGGACGTATTAAATTGCCATTTTTGTTCGTACTTTGTCGTTATAATTTTAAGCGAGAATAAATATTCTGCGAGACTAGTCAAGCGAGATTTCTTATCGAGTTTTCAGAATTATATCCGTTTTGTCAATTATCAAACAATTGAAAGCTACATTTACTTGTTTAAAAACTAATTAATTAGTATACGCTCTTATTTAGCAAACATGCCGAATGGAACAAATTATTCCAGAGATTGTGAGATGACATAGAAAAAAATTTGTAACGCTCCCAGTTCAATCCAAACGGACTATCGTTTTTTTTTCTATTTTTTCTTCTATCATTCGGTCTATTTGCCTGACAAGGACTATATATATATATATATAAAATACCTAATTTTAATAAACATTGTGCATTATCTTCATGTGGGTACGCCTAATGAAAATGGTGATTTTACTATATTCAATTGAGTATTATAAATTCTAACGCACTCCACTGCCACGAAGTATGCCGCATATTGCAAAACACCGCGCACACATTGAAAGTGATTATTTGAAACCACGCCACGCCCTTGATTATTAATTTAACTTTTTTTAATTAAAGTGTATCTTCATTGAAATTGATTTACTTTGTTGTTTAGTTTTAGTTCAAGTTCAATCAGTTGTTCAAATTTGAGGAAGATACACTTTAATGAAAAAAGTTTAAATAAAGAATAATAAAAAGTGAAGAGAATGTTTTCTCTCAATTGGTGCGCGCTCTTTTGCAATATGCGGCATGCTTCGTGCCAGTGGAGTGCTAACGTGAAAATTATATTTTGTTTTTTTCACGTACTGATTCAGATTTCTGTTAAGCTATGTAAAAATCTAATTGATTGTCTTAAACTTTAAATTTTAAATGGCTTTCTGAGCTCATGTAATTACAAATTCAATTGGCGTGTGTGGGAGAGTCTTAAAAGTCTATAATCGTTCGCTAACCAATCACAATATTACTACATATTATCATAAATTACATTAAGTTTCATTATATTGTCCTTTTCAGAGATCGGTGCCTAATGGAAGAACAAAAAAAAGAAGCAAAAAATTATAGTCTCGGATGGATGGTCACAAACGACTTTTTTTGTATATTCTTCTTCAATATGGCTGCCTATTTTTTTGAGAAAACACACATTGATGAGAGATGAGAAGGAGAATCTCAATCCATCCTAATTTTTCCTCCATTAGGCACCGATCTATGAAAGGGACAATATTTAACAATAATATTTTAGTGACTCAATTTTTACTGACATTTTTCTTCCCTCTAGTATAAATATTAAATAAAAAACAATAAAAGAAAATAAAATACGTATAAATAGAAAAATATTAACATTTTCCGCCACATCTAAAAATAAAAAAATTGGAAAATCACAGATGTTACCAAATGGTGTCCGGTTAATTAATTAATAATTACATTCCGGCACAATCTCTAGAGTAAAAAAAGAAAGCGTCGGTTACCCAACAGATTATTGTATAAGATAGTAGCATTATTAACCACCAAACACCTGTCTGCTCATTCCTGATGAATGATGATTTGCAGCTCGGTGACTCCGGCAAATTATTCAGTTTATGCTCCTGATACATCGAATTATGCCACATATTATCAGGTTACTATTTCATTTTTTTCTTAATTGTTCAATGTTATTTTAAAGTATTCGGGGAACATTCAATCGAGCACACAAGATCAAAGCTATTTGGTCGTTGGACAAAATAATCATCAAGCAAATCCTGCTCCCACGTCACCCATATCCGATAATGATAATGATGGATCAGGTTTAGGACACACGACAAGAGCAAGTCCAGCAACGGTAAGAATATTAAAGTGAGAGATAGAGAGTGGGAGGACGAGCTGAAAGTAGTTTGTTGACATGACAACGGGACCATTTAAGACGGAACCAGCCACTGAAGGCATGTTTGTGCTTTATTATATTTTTTCGCCAATATTATTTCGAGTTTTTTTCTTAGTATGAATTTGTATTGATTCGATTATTTGGAAAATTTTCAAGATTGTATATTAAACAATTATTTTATTGAAACAATATATTGAAGAATAATTATCTAACGTATAGTATAAGTAAGTAGAGATAGAGTTTATAGTATAAGAGCTAATTTTAGTACAGGCACCTAGCAAGGTTGATTGAACAATAGCACGGCTCCTTTAAATTAAACCAGAGGCAGTATGCAAGAACGTATTTATCCGTTAAATGGTGATGGAAAATCATTGGTTAACTGCCGTTTACAGTAAATTGTAAATATTTTACAATCTTTTTCGTATTAAAATGTTATTTCTAACATACACTTACTTAAATTTTCTTATATAAGTAGTTTAACAATAATTTTCCATCGCCATTTAACAGATAAATTCATTCTTGCATATGGGCTCAGATTTATAATTTCTCTCATTCCAAGAGACGATGACTTCTTTTGAAAAGTTTTAGTAGTTTTTTGAACTCGTTTATAAGATCTGAAATGTTCTGATATTTTACCAAATTTTAAACGTGAAAGATTTAACCAGAAGCGGTAGGCAAGAATGCATTTATCTGTTAAACCCTAATGGAAAATCAGTGATTAATTAGGTTTCTAAGTTCATGTAAGTAAGTAATTGTATTCAAGAAATAATATTTAAATTGCAAAATTTATTGAAATATATATTTAATTTAGTAGAAAAGGTAATTTATCAATGATTTTCCATCATCGTTTAACGGATAAATACGTTCTTAAATACGTTCTCGTTCTTTTCTTAACGACTTAATTTTTTTAAGCGTATTTTTGATTATTTGATTTCGTTTAATTACATATAAAATGTAAAATAAAACTACTAATCATGTTAATCAGAATAATCATAATAATTTGTTGATGTGGCAACATCCATCGAATTACTTGAGCATTTATTCATTCATTCAGCTCATAAGCAGCTTTTTTGCGCTACTCATAGCAACGAAACGTTAAGAAAACAAATAGCATAGAATTTAATGAGATATCTCTACTTCCAGAAAAATTAATCTAAATTTGAAACTTTTATTTTTCCTTTTTTCTTTTTGCTTCTTTTTTGACTTTATTGAGAATTAAACTTCCATTTTTGGTTCTAAATTGATTGCGAATGACTCTAATGGGTGGAAGCAATTCATCGATAGATGGATTACTAACAGATTCACGTTTGCATGTAAGTAAATGGGTCCAAGTGGAGTTTGAATAATTAATATACCCTACTGCCAATTATTGATGTCAAACTACAAATGTGAAAAAATAGCAAAAGCTTTGCGCAAAAATTAGTTTTGTACGTGTTATCGATGTTTTTTAATGAGTTTTTCACATTTTCAACGTTTCTGTGCACCGAACATCCAAATGGGTATAACTCATTTGATTAGCGGTGTGTTGTTTATGATTGTTTTCGGAATAGTAAAATGGTGCTCCCACTTAGGGAAGTAAATCTATGTTTACGATATAATTTGACGATCCAGCAAGAAATGTGTAATGCGTGATTAAACTCTATGAAACTCATATGCGGGTGGACAATACATTATAAATGTAAAAATAAATAAGTACGATGCACTTTTGATTTTTTCACATTTGACAGTTGACTTCAATACTTGTGGCTAGGTTTATTGTAACTTATTATTGAACAATGGTAAAATTACAGATTCAATGGCTGTTGGAGAATTATGAAACTGCTGATGGTACGTCGCTTCCACGATGCACATTATATGATCATTACAAAAAGTTTGATCGCGTTTCATATTGTGAAATTAATTTAAATTCTAGACATTGCACTGAACATCGTTTGGATCCCGTTAATGCAGCTTCATTTGGAAAACTCATTCGATCGGTATTTTTGGGATTACGAACGCGACGACTGGGGACTCGCGGAAATTCAAAGTAAACAGATATGAAACTTTAGTTTGAGTCAGCGTAAATTTTCAGATACCATTATTATGGGATCCGTATTAAGCCGGATTCCCCACTGAATCGCTCCAATCAGATAAATTCATATCCAATCGCCGACACCTACTCGGAAACTGTTAACAGTGTTGCTGTCAAGTATTCGGAAGAGTCGGTGCCTGCAGCACCGCCTGCTCCACCTTCATCTGTACCGCCACCACCTCCTCCACCGCCACCACCGCCACCGCCACCGCCAGCGCCTGCGCAAGTGCTACTTGTGCAGAGGCCGGCACAATCGCAAACACCACAAGATCATCCGATCATTAAACGAGCCAAGACTGATTCCTCATCATCTTCGTCGTGTCGAGAGTACGTTTAATACATTGTTTTCTGTTCGTTCTTATACAGTATGTTGATGTTTTCCATTCAAGAATAAACACATGGTTCTAAATATTATTTTGTTTAGTAGCGCTTCGCCAGACATTCAACAATCAAGTCATGATTATCACCCATATGTGACAAGCGACGACACTGCGTCGATGGGTGATGTCGATCTTCCACAGATCAGTATCCGTAGCTCAATGTCACTTGAAATCAGCTTAAGGTAGAAATTAAACATTATACAATTTAATTGGGTTTGTAGGAGAAAATTGGGATTAACTGTGGATCATTTGGAAAAGTTTATTAACGCCTATCACTTCATGTGTCGAGAGATTTTGGAGCACGTAAGGAAGATTGAGTTCGAAGAAGTCAAAGAGTGCTGGAAGCGATTTTGGCAAGATAATGGGTTGGTTTGTGTTTTTCTTGTTTAATACAATGTTTTTTAATTTTGACAAAATTCACATTTTTTACTGGAATACAGGTATGCGAGTGTATTCTATAAGTCAGATTGGCTCACAGGGTTGTTTAATGATCTACTCTCGAATAAAAGCTATTGAAGAGTTTCTTATGAAAAGGGGACATAAATATTATGTAATTAATTGATTTTAATTCCCTATAAAATTCTATAAAATTGATTTTAATATCAATGATAAATTATATTAATTATTCCAGTTACGCGATTACACGAGATGAGTTGTCGGCTTTGTGTACGCTAGAAGAGGTACAAGATTACATCATTGAGGCTGACCTAACATTATACCAAACAATCGTCGACTGTCTCATTCCAAATGTGTTAATGTCTCAATTAACATGTAATAAACATTTTCGAGAACCTTTTTCGTATAATAACCTTTTTATAGCCACTCTTACACAATCGTGCCGCAGTTTTGCCAAAAATGTTGACTATTACCTTCAAAATTCTCTAAAATACAGTGGTATACCGGACACATTAGTGAAGAAAAAGCTACAGGCGATTAGATACATGAGAGCAGGACTCAAACGGTATTTTGAATGAAATGTTTATTGAATAACTCAATGTGTTCAGATACACTTCATTGAATCATTTAGCACAAGCAGCAAGAGCTGTCCTCCAGAAACCAGAGCAAGTGGCACAGATGTATAACGATTATATTAGGTTTGACAATAATTGCAAGAATAGAAGACATTTTTTGATTAAGGGTCGACATTGAACAAGTTAAAGAACAGGCTGGCTGGATATGTGGGTGTGATTCGTTAATGGTACATCATGTGAACGAGGCTTTCAAATTGAATCTTGAGAAAATGGCTCCAATGAGTGAATGGGCTGAATGGTTGGAGAGCATCGTCGACCAAGTGCTAGCAAAGTATCACGACAAGCCAGCCGAAGTTATCGCAAACGTTGGAAAACAATTTCTCCTTAACTGGAGCTTTTACACGTCAATGATAATTCGCGATCTCACGCTGCGCAGCGCCATTTCTTTTGGATCTTTTCATTTAATTCGATTACTAGCCGATGATTACATGTTTTACCTTATTGAGACAAAGATAGCCAAAGCGACTAAGCAGCAGATGATTACGGTAATTCGACAGGAGAGAGATTATCCACTATTCAATGAATCACCTGAATATATCATCCCTGCGAGTGAGAGAGAGTCACAGTTTATCACTATTGGCAAGGCGAACGATCAGGATGAGCAATTAATTGATGAGATGATGTGCATATAATTAGAACGTGTCTTATATATATAGTTGGTTTAGATTTATTATTAATATTATTCTTCTATAAGTGAATGTTATGATAATATTTAAACTGGCCTGAGTTCGATTTTATTTAAAAAATATAGTTTCGGTATTTCGTGTAGAATACTCATGTCTTTATTGATATTATTATAAGTTTGAGCTTAAAATTTTGTTTCAAAATAATATTAAATTTTGGTTATTCTTTAAAATACTAATTAGAAAACTTAGTTATTGTATAATATACTATATGATAATATATTATTATGTATTACAATTGTGAATAATACAGTAAAATTCTGTCAAATAATTTATAAATAAAAATCAATATCCTAGTCATTATGTATAATTTTATTGTATTTTAATTGTATTATTGAAGATTATTCTTGCCCTTTTACCTGATCTCGGTTTTTCATTTATTATTGAAAATAGTTATAAACTTGATTAATATAAACTGAATTGAACAAAATCAAATTTATTCAAACAAACAAGTTCATTGATTGATTTAAATGAATGAATGAATAAATAAATGAATATACCCGTTCTTCTGTTTTGGAAGCAATGCTCACCAAAACTTACGAGAAAATATTTGACGTCTTACGTGATTACTAGACGCGATTGGCTGATCGACGCGCTGCACACGTAACATTTCGGAGACTATGTTTTCCAAAACGCCTTGTTGTGGAACTCTCCAGCCTTGATCTTTGGAGGAAATCTGAAAAAAATATAAAATGGATTAGCGATTTCAAAAGAACTCACGTAGAACGGAACCAACGGTTCCACTAAATTTAGTAGAATTATGGTAATGAGCATTGATGATATAGCCACCATGATTTAAATAATATGAGGAATACCTTTATCAGATTATTTCAATGTAAGGGCGGAGCGATTCAAAAGAAGAAACAAAGGAAATTATTAACAGCGTCGTCACTGGCTTGAAAACAAACAGCTGAAATATGGTGCACTTGGAAAGCTGAATTAGAATTGATTCATCAAATGTTTGTTTGTTATTTTCTAGAAAATATTACTCTCACGAAAATTAAATGCAGGAAAGTTTTATTGCAGAAAAATTTCACAAATATTACTATATTCTTCGTAAAAAACAATTTGATAAATATAAAAAGTATAGATGTAGGAAAAAATATATTTTATGAAATCGTCTACTGCTACGCTCTGGTGTCCCTTTCTATTTTTTCAACTCATATACGGTGGTTCTGGTTTAAAATTTAAAAAATATATATTTGAGCATATTTATCATTTTTAGGTATATTTTAAATTAAACATAAAAACAAAGAATTTGATTTTTCACCACGATAAAATTATTACTCACGCAACCCGAAAAAGTAGATTTCGCTAAATTTAATTTACACGCAGTTTATTAAATAATTTTAATATATTGTCCTATTCAGAGATCGGTGCCTAATGGAAGATCAACAAAAGAAGAGAAATGATGGGCGGCCACAAACAACTTTTTCGTCAATTCCTCTTAAATGTGTGATGGCCATAATTTCGTAAAAAAAATGGCCGTCTAAACGAGAACCTCATTCCATCCCAATTTTTTTCTTCTTCCATTAGGCACCGATCTAAATAAACAAATTGGAAATTAAATCGACATGACACCAAACGAGATTACTTACTTACTTACTTGGTTACTTGGTTAGTCCATGTCAATCGTGAAGATTGCGGACCATCTCTCTCCAGACGCTGCGACTTTGTCTTGCCATAGTTGACCAAGTAGTTTTCCTCTCAAGGATTCCAATCCTTCTTCTTCCTTTGGTACGGTTGGTGGAGATCTTATGCACGTAATCAGACGTCCACTTACGGGTAGAGTCAGCCGACCGCTCTTTCGGTCTGCCTTTACTTCGTGTGCTGCAACGGGGGTCCCATTCTGAAAGTATTTTACACCAACGGTCGGCTGGCATTCGAGCAATGTGACCGGCCCATTTCAACTTAATTTTATCCGCAATGATCCCTACATCAATTTCGTCGCAACCGGAATAGAAACATATGGCATTTGCACATCGTTTTAATCGCTCCCTGTCCTTCTTCAGCATCGTTTTAATCGCTCCCTGTCCTTCTTCTTTAAATCGACATGACACCAAGCGAGATCTTTTTATTATTCTGGATGCTCCTTTAAACCGGCTTTTTCAAATACCTACACCACGCCAATAAATAATTGAATACTAAATAATTGCTAAAATAAATAAAACTTCTTTTCAATGAATGAGATCATTATACTCATCAGTGAATATGTTATATAAATGCTACTTACATATTTGATTGCTTGGTTAGTCCGTGTTAATCTTTAAGATTTCGGACCATCTCACTCGAGACCATGCGGCCATAGTTGACCAAGTCGTTTTCCTTTCCTTCGTCCATTGGAGGTCTTCGGCCGTCGACTTGCGGATGTAGTCGGCCCATCGTTCCTTTGGCTTAACTTACTTTTCTCTTCATCTTTTAGTGTCAATAAAAATGTATTTTACAAAATAACAAAAATGAGAATATATACCCGCACTTCAATTACGACCAAGAGGCACCGCTCTTTTCATTGGTGCATCGGCTCATAGTTTACGAACTCGAAGAGCAAAACACTGCGTGGAAGGCTGAGATTGGCTGGATCGTTTGGACAGCAGAATCGTGTGGACCGCTGGATTGTACCTCAAACCAGGGATAATTGGATCGTTATGTTTAGAAATAGCAATATGGATCGTCGTTCGAGCATTGCCGTGGAGAGTACAACGTAGATCGAGAAGCTTGGTTGGTTTCAAAACGTCGGACGGACGTCGATTGTAATTTGTTCTAGGGCCCGGGAGTGTGCTGACGAATGCATATAATTTAATTGCGTAACGTGAACTATATTTTAGTTGTATGCGACGTATAAATAGTGAACGTGTTAATCATATTTCATTCTATGTTTGTTTAATTGTTATATTTTTATTGTTCTATATTGGTCTTTATCTTTAATAAATGGTTTAATTACCCAAGTTTGAGTTTGAGGTACGACCAAGAGGCACCGCTCTTTTCATGACGTATATTTAAGAAAATATCTAGATCATCATTAATATAACCGATTTAGATCATATGTGAGGCTCACATAGATGAGATATATAAGAGACAAACATGGAAACGTCCTTTGTGGTCTTCCAAACGTTATCATCATTTTTCGTATTTATTCTCTTCTATTAGGTATCGATATTGGAAAATACAAAAATATACCTTATAATTTTTAATATTATTTCTTACTTATATTTTGTTCGAAACGAAATTTAACATTGATTTTCAATCACCTTTTAACGGATAAAAGTTCTTTAATACGATGCCATATTTCGTTTAAAAAAAATAAGCAGGTGAAATTCGCTTTAAATGATATTAACCAAATTGTTTTTGTTGCATTATTTTATTTTTAATATTTAAAGCATCCTCGTATTGTTCAATCGTAACCAATCATTAAATTAATATGAAATCATCAGGAAAATAACTACACTAAAATATTCAAATAAAAACATATAATTAATAACAAATAGTTATGGGTAAACAACAATAAACCCTAATTAGAAAAGAAAATGAGCAAATATTAAGTTTTTTCAAAAGCAATAAGGAAAACCGTAATTATATGGAATACAAATATAAATAAATGAAATCTACGTCAGCTATAAAGGTGAGCTATTAGGTGAACTTGTAGCTACAAAGTTGGGAAACATTAAAGATCCAGCAAATAACATTGGTTGAGCGAGAAGATGCTGATAATTTATGGGTGTTGTCTGAAAAGTGGATCGATTAACATGAAATGGTTTTTTTTGGGATACCGAGCTATTCATCATTTGGTATGCCGGAATATTCTTTCGAAAACGTGCACGTCTATTAGAGAACCAGGTCATAATTTTGTCTTCGGAAAGACCGGTTGTCTTCGAAATCGCTTCTTTTTCTGAAGCATCGGGATAGTTATTGGTCTGAAAATAGGAAGCAATTAATAAATATTATTTATAATTATTTTCGTTTCAAATCAATTTTTTTAGTTATTTGGGAACTGGTAATATTGACGCCAAATAACTAGACATTTATTTAGTATTTTTAGGAAATAAAATTAATTAGAAAGTTTTAAATTTTGTTCCATTGTTGAAGTAAACAGATTACTACTGTTATTATAAACAAGAATTGGTTTTACATTCTTATAACTTTAACTTATATACTTTGATTGAAAACAATGTTAAAATGTTTGAAAATTTGATGAAAATGTGCTGAAATTTTACAATTTTCATTTAATGAAAATATTCGTAGGTTTTTTAATCGAAAATCTCAATTGGCGTGCTTATAAATGTCCTAACAAGTAAAAGATAAATATTTTATATATTTTTAAAAAATTTTGTACGTACGTAATTAAAAATTTTTATTAAACATATATTTTTATGTGAAATTAAGTAACCCTAAAGAGGACAAGAGTAACAAGAGTGACGTCATTAATTTTTAGCATTTCATCTGAATCAGCATAAAATTCTCTATAAGATGCTATTTTAAATTAAAGCACAACGAAATATAAACATTTCTCAATTTACTCGTTAATATCAATAATTCTTCTGTTTTATTTTTCCAGATAAATAATGGAATGTTAGATAGAGAAAAATCAATAAAATCAATATTTTCGATCTATTTGCATAATGTTGTAAAATATCATTGAAAGAGGCAATTTCTCTGGAATTTACAGTTTCAGATTAAACAGAAAATATGAAGGAATTCCTAGAAACCACAATAATTATCTATTTAAAACGAGAAATTAAAAATGTGATATCTTGTTTTCAATATTTTACTTTTCAGACATGGGTGGCTGGAAAAAAATAAGAAAAAATAAAGGTCTCTGTTTTCCGGCCACTCTTTTGTATATCATCAATGTGCGTCGTCTCAAAAAATCGGCAACATACATTGAAGAGGAATAGATGGAACCTTATTTGTGGCCGTCTAAACGAGACCATTATTTTTTCGTATTGTCATGGTGCAGGTTATTGAAAGTCGATTTAAAGGAGCATTCCGAATAATAAAATGGTCTCGCTTGGGGTCATGTTTTTTTATTATTTCGCTTTTATTTTTTTTATTACATTTTTGTTTCATTTTGTTTTCTCTTAATAAATTGGTTGTTACATTAATAATAAGATGTGTAATTTATTATATTTAGGATCGATATTTGAAGATAAGCGAAAATAATAAATTAATTGAAAAGTAAATATACACCTGTCTCAAGCGAGACCATTCGGAATGTTCCTGTAAATCGACTTTCAATAACCTACACCACGACAATATTTTGTCTTCTTTCTTGAGGCACAGATTTCTGAAAAGTAGAATATAAACTATATATATATATATAGTCGTCGCCAAATGCGATTACCACCGCAAAGTGTGGCGCACTTTTTTAAATATTATTTTTTCATTAAATTTTTATGATTTTTATTACTTTCCACATTTATTCCACAACTGAAACAACAGCTAAAACATATCCTTCAGTTTATTTAAGCAAAACAGTATAGAACGAGTCTAAACGAGGAAATAATCATAAAAATTAAATGAAAAAATAATATTTTAAAAGTGCGCCACATTTTGCGGCGGTAATCGCATTTGGCGACGACTATATATACAATTTATTTTAAAAGCAACCGCTTGGATCATATATTAGTTAAAATATATATCTCGTATTTTAGAAAAGGAGATTAAAAATATGGCTTACGTTAAAAGCAGTCTCTAGAACATCTAGTTGTTCTGCCGTAAAAGAAGTACGATTACGACGTTGGGCTGACTCTGATGGTGAAGTTGTTGTACTTTCCTCATCATCCGATGAACTTGATTTGTTATATTCATCTGAAACCAAAATATTAGCAATATTTAGCAAATGGACATGAAACACTTTATAAAGATCTACAGTTTTATTTTCCTTACAAGTTATATATGCACTCAAAATCGAAAGATTTTTAAACGTATATGGGAATTTTAAAGACTTTATAGAATAAAATTTTTCACGACAATTTAACTTTTTGTCTTAAACTGTCTAAAAATAGCAATATCTTCCTAAAAATTTATACTTGAGTACGTTTATTGATATATACAAAAAACATTATTTAAAATACAACTTTTACAGTTTGCAGTTTACTAGGTTTTTTAACGGCTTCGCTTGTGTTTATTTATATACTTTATATGACGATTGAGATTTTATGTTATGAAATTTTATATATAGAATGCAAACATTTATATTCGTTTTTCAAACGGGTATAAAATATTAATTAAATTGTACAAAAAAAATGACAATTTGATAAGGATGCATGTAAATCGAGGATGTCCCCCAAAAGATCATAAAATTCTCAATCGTTTTGATTATTTATTACCTTCACACATGCCTCATTATGGGTGGCGAAATTAATGATGTCGTGTGGATCAATTAGATTACAAATATTGACAGTTGATATTCCAATTTATGGAGATTGAACACCGATCATATCACACTCATACATACACCTTGATTAATTGTGTGGAAATTGCGCAAATCGATTGTGTTTTTCTTGATCATTTACAGTACATTCAATTGTTATACAGTAGCAATTAGCAATTGAATGACGGAAGGATTATAGCGTCAAATTGGGCGTGCAGAAATGACCAATCGAAACTTAAGTGTTGATTTAATTTCAATATTAAACTTGTCAACCGCAATTTTAATGGGTTTTTAGAGAATCGTTGTTTAATTTGTAATGTGACAGTCGAGGGATCAGAACGATTCAATAAATGGAAATAGTTAATAAGAGAGAAAGCAACTGTTAAATTAATGTATATGGTTTTATTGCTCATTAAAACACATATTTTACTTTACCAAAGTTTTCCTTTATTTCCTGTATAGAAAATTTAATTATTACTAATATTTATCAAACGATTAACGATTTTGCAAATATGAAATATGTACTCGTGCAATTATTTAGGATAATTTTTTGTCAATTATGGACATTTTGGTATTATTATTTTGCAAGAAAATTGCAAGAAATTTTTTAATTTATAGTCGTCGCCAAATGCGATTACCGCGGCAAAGAGTGGCGCACTTTTTGAATATTTTTTTTTTCATTTAATTTTCATGATTATTTTCTTGTTTAGGCTCGTTCTATACTGTTTTTGCTTAAATAAATTGAAGAATATGTTTTAGATGTTGTTTCAATCGTGGCATAAATGTGGAAAATAATAAAAATCATAAAAATGAAATTAAAAATAATATTTAAAAAAGTGCGCCACACTTTGCGGCGGTAATCGCATTTGGCGACGACTATAGAATAAATGAAATGGACTATAAGAAATTGATAATTCATTAACAAAATTTCAAAATTTTAGATGCGGATTGATTTTTCGATCGGATTCCGAATGGTTATTTGTATTTTTTTATGAAATTAAAATTCTTAACTAATTATTAAATAGAAACATACCAATGGATATTCCAAGTATGCTATCAATGCTGTAGCTTAATCTCTTCCTTTCCATCTTTTTCTCCCTGTGCAATCCTTTTGACCTGATGAGGCGATTGATCGCCGCCACAGTTGGTGCGTTATTCCTTGTGCATATATCTGGAAAAACAATTTTCGAAAGTTGAATTATTCATCAGCCAACCTTTGCCAATGAGAATCTCCCTCAATTCAGCTGCGCTGACATGTGGGTTTTCCTCGAATGCCACCAGCAACTCCTTTTCGACCGATTGAACGCTCAACCGGGAGCGCGGACTGCCACCGATCTAAACAATCCCTAATTAATCACCGATGTCATTGACACACAATGTCATATTGTTTTTGTTGCTGTAGTTGCCACCCCGCGGCGAAAACACCGCCGATGGGTGAAACACCTGCATATACGGTATCTTATTTTTTGAATGATAGTATAAAAAATAATTTTGTTTAATATCTGTCCTTACCTGACCGGGAGAAATCGAGCCGGTTTCAGCGTAACGGTTTAAAATCTTTGAAACAGCTCCGTGTGAGACTTTGAGCTCGCGACTAATATGGCAAGGTCTGGTAATATTTAAAGCTATTTTAATTTATCTAGAAGAATTCTTACTTAATTCCCTGTTTTGCCATGGAAATTATCGCTTCCCTTTTGTGTAGCGGTAAGGGTCTGCCATTTATGAAAACTCCACCAAGTTGATTTACTCGGCCCTGAAGAATATTTTAGACAACTACATAAAACTAAATTACTAAATTACCTGCCCGAGGATATGATTAAAGGTGATCGGATCAGCCATTCTAGAAGTCGAATACGTATGATGCGCGTAAAAGTTGTTGCAGTGCATGAAACGCTCCGCCTTCGGTCGTGATCAGCCGTTGATTGATAGCGAACCCGCCTACGCCGAGAGAGACAACGGTACGGTATTCGCGCATGTCGACGGGAAACATCAAAGGGAATGGTGAAGATGGCTGTGCGATAGTTTTCACACATTATCAATGCCCATTTGTTTGTTGTTCATTGCTTTTTTTAGCAAAGTTCAATTGCTTGATAGTTGGAAATCCGTTATTAAATGGAAATTATTGTATAATGAGTTAGCAACGAGAAAAACCAGCATTGGCGAGTTTATTAACTATCAAATTCCAAAATAATTTTTACATAGGTAAAATTGTTTTGTTAACGATGTTTTTCAATAACAGTACTAAATTCAACACATGTATAATGTATTTTCTGTGAGAAAAGAAATGGAATATGAAAAAATATATTTCTGGATAACTACTTTTTTGGTATTTTCCACTGCAAGATTCAAACTTTTATTTTAATGATAAAATGGATAATCTTACAATACTATTTGGATCATAGGGAATCTATCTGCAAAGTTTGATCAAAATTTGAGAGCCCGACCTAAAACAGAAATGGAACATAATTCTTTAACAGTAAAACTTTCTCAAATTAGAATTTTATTTTACAACAAAACTAAAAATATGACACTTTTATTTAACTAGGGAGGTCATTTTTGGATTCAAAAGGTTTCAGCCCGTCCCTAGTAAGTGCTTGTCAATCCATCAATTTAGTAAAAATTCTCACCAAATGGAATACTTAATTGTAAATGAATTTTTATAATCTTTTTTCCCATAAAAAGCAAAATATGCTACGACTTGTCCCTCGATTGAACGCTTAAAAAATTAATTCAGTGTAAAAAAATACAATTACGTAGTATTATAAACAATCAAAATAGTTATAAACATTTTCAATTATAATTGTTAACATGTCATTTTCTAGTTCGGCTCAGTTCTTCTTTTTCTAAATCTTTATCATTCTAAAATGCATAAATGTGTAAACATATATCTAACACTTTTAATTAAACAATACTTTTTCGATTACACGCAAATTCAATTATAAATTGTTTAATTGAAAAAAAATCAAGGAAAATACTGTAACCGTTCCGGTCGAATTGTGTGGGAGACTCCTAGATAATTAGCAATTAAAATGCAACACCTTCTAAAGAAAAAGAAGAGAGAAGTTTGCGACATGCACGTGTGACAATCGATTTAATTAATTAATCCTGATTGATCCTCGCTCTCTACTAATTATCTGGTAAAGTGCGCGTATTATGCTATCTGTTACCAATTTCAAAAGAGAGGGATTAGTGTTGATTGTCATTACGCATTCGGCCGCTTTCCTTTGACCAGTTTATGTAGAAGCTCTCAATGATAGGAGGTGTGAGTTGTGCTTATCGCTTATCACTAGCACCCCAAATTAAGTTGGCGGCTCAGAAAAGATGCACATTTTGTAAATTTCGTTAAGAAACGCATATTTTCAGATAGTTTGAGATGGACAAGTAAAAATTATGTGTCAAGTTTTATGACAAGAATACGTGTAAATTAGTATTACACGTTGAAATATTGAAAAATAGTCATTTCGATTTGGAGTGCACTAGAAGTTCGGAAAATGCATTATGATGCAAGAAATATAACAATGAATAGTAAAGAAAAATATCATAAAGAGAATGAATTAATTCGGGCTAGGTCTCGATTAGGCTAAATAAATTTACGTATATTTTTCTATTTTATAGACTAAAACAGTAAAATTCTTCAGAGAAAATTAATAAATATCTATTCCTCCTAACAACAAAACAAAATTGTTTAATTAATAACACGTGGGTAAAAATTATTCAATTTTCATAAAATTTATTTAAAACAGAAACGGTAATTATCAAAAAATATATTGTCAAAATGTAAGAAATTTAGAATTAATTTTCAACATTTTTGAATTAATTTCAAATGGTCTCAATGAGAACGTGAAGAAAATTTCCAATTTATTTAAATAATTTCGCTTTATTTCATCATTTTTTATTATATTTCGTCAAAATTTCTAGTTCACGTCCTATTGATTATTTTTATTTTCTATGAAATTAAAATTAGAATTATCAATTTTTTTCACAACTTGATAATATAACAATTTAAATCATTTATTCGAAACTCTAAGAAAACCAATCGAAAGGAAAACCGCTCGGCGGGCATGACGAATGAGATTTGCCTGAAGCTGCAATCAATGGTCCCATTCATTATCACTGAACCGAATCAGGTGTGAACTTGTGCCGATTAAGATGATCAAAAGGTGCGAGGATTTATGTTGATTGACAGCCGATGTCAGATTGAACGAGATAATCAATTGATGAAAGGAATGAAACCGATGATCCACTTAGTACTGTAATTATCAGTTAATTAAAATGTTACAACGAGCGAAACCAATTTTCTACTGTCAACATACACTATACGATACCCAAAAAACTATTTTTATGCACTCCAAATCGAAATGACTATTTTTCAATATTTCAACGTGTAATACTAACTTACACGTATTCTTGTCATAAAACTTGACACGTAATTGTTACTAGTCCATCTCAAACTATCTGAAAATCTTAACGAAATTTACAAAATGTGCATCTTTTCTGAGCCCCCAACTTAATCATTCAATTTGGGGTGTTTATGTGTTACGGATGCTCAAATAATCGAAAACTGTGATGATTGGATCATCAAGAACCCATGATTACCAAATTTCATCAAAATCGGCAAAACTCCCACAATTTTAGGATCATTTATTGAAAAAAAAACGCCGCGGCAAATCTATACGATGTCCCTGAAATTTAGACGATAACTCCAAAATAAAAAGTTACATTTTCTAAAAGTTAGTTTACATGGTTCTGCAGAGCGAGGTCATTTTTGGATCCAAAAGGTTTCGGGCTGAAACTTTGACCCACTTAAACCCCCCAGCACGCCAACTGAAAATAACGATTTTCGCATATTTAAACTTGTCTGAAAGTTTTTGCGTCTTTCAAACAAAATATTTTTTACTACAATCTAATTAGTCTTGTCTTAAAATGTCGAAAAATATTAATATCTTCCATTAATACTAGATTTGACCACGTTTACTAACTAGGTAGGTCATTTTTGGATCCAAAAGGTTTCGGGCTGAAACTTTACTTGGTGATGAGCGCTCATTTCTTTGCCATACCAGTTGGCGTGCCCCAGTGCAGGACAATTTGTTATGTGCACTAATAAAATTTCCTCAGCTATCACCATGCAAAGTTTCAGCCCGAAACCTTTTGGATCCAATAATGACCTCCCTAGTTAGTTTAAAAGTTTTTTTAATAAGTTTGAATCAACATGGCAAGAGGAGCACTTTTCATCTCTGCGGAACAAGCTCAGAGATCTCTTAGGAGTTTCCGTCAAAAATATCTCCACGTAATTCGGGTCGAACATGGTGTGGCATCTCAAATTGCCTAAAGTATTATTCAAACTATGGAAAAAGAAGGCGAGAGGTCAAGCAATGAGATCCTCGATTCGTCCAAGTCAGCCCGAGAAAGAGGACCAGACGTTGTTTCTATTGCGCCTAAGAAATTTTGCATCCCATAAACCATGTTGTGGGTTCTAATTTTTTGTCAGAATACTATTCGGATCATGAGAAACCTATCTGCAAATTTGTATCAAAATCTCTGATGGCAAATGAAACAATTTCCTTGTAAGTTCTATCTTTGAGCTTTGAGTATATAATTTATTTTCTTCTCGATTAATAAATATCATTGACCATAAAATGCAAATAAATAACACGCAATAAATATTTTTAATAAAGCGAGTATTTGTTTATAATTATTTCTAATATTTCTATTTCAATTATTTATATTTCAAAAAGTTGTCCACTAAATAGATGAGTTCACCATATTCCAGTATATTTGTTCGAGTTTTTAAACATTCGTAAAAAATTGAACTTACCTAGATCGAAAGTTCATATTTGCTTCATTCGGTTGCTGTGTACCAACCGAATCATATGCATGGATATTAATTACTCTTTTCATTTTTTTTGTACTAGTATTATTGTTTTGTTTAACTTCAACTGTTATTGTGAGATGGGTAACCGTTTTGATTGAAAAGTGTTTTGATAATTTTTAATGTTTTAGGTTTATAAGAGACGACTGCGAAAAAAGGTGGAGTCTGCAAAGGAGAAGCTTAGGATGACGGAACAAGCACAGACAAAGTTTGAGAGCAAGTTAAGAATGGCCCGATCTTGTACAACTTTGGGTAGGTAGAAAATAAAGTTTTAAAACGGTGAAATAAGCAATGGCTTATTGGCTTCCTTGTAAACTTTGTAAACCAAATAAAAAATTAATTTTTATAAAATTATAAGATAGTGAGATTGATGTTGTAAGATTGTTCTGGAAATTTTTGCACGCCAAATTGAAATAGTGATTTTTCGTTTTTAAAGAGTGTGTTAAAGTTTTTACGGGCTTTCTAGAAAATATTGTTATTGACAAGTTTATTCTTAAACTATCTAAAAGCATTCATATATAGTGTATTTCAAAATAGTTGACGACGCAATCACGCTGCAAATACGGCATACTAATTCAAAATCAAATCGATTATTTTATTTTATTTTTGTGATATTTTTTAATTGTTATTGCTTATATTTCACGTTTATTAATTAAAAATTATTAAAATAATCGATTTTAAAATGAATTTTAATTAGTATGCCGCATTTGCAGCGTGATTGCGTTGTCAACTATTTTGACATACACTATATATTTTTTCAAAGTTAGAAATGAGCACGTTTACTGAGCTCATTTTATAGCCATGCAAGTTGGCGTGTTGTTTATTATAAGTATATATTCGAATATAACACATTTTATAGTATTTTAGTTGATTATATCCTTTAATAATTTAAATTGATGTTCCATGCTGGGAGAATCAGAAATCCAGAAGCATTCCACTGTAATTAGTGCGAATCTTGCCCAAAAAATGAATAAATTGCAAAAACATACCCTCCACTGCCACACGTTGATTGAAAACAATGTAAAAATGTTTCAGAAATAACCGAACATTTTCGCTGAACTATTTTTTATTTCAAAGATATTATCCATTAATGAGCAAATTTAAATTTTTAATTTGACAGTGTTAACAATGATTTTTCAAAAATTTTCGACGGATTAATTCTGGATATTATTGAATGTTTAATTTGAATTTTAAAATTATCTGGATTTTCACCGTTCTTAAATAAAAACAGCTCCTAAAGAAAACTATCTATGAATATTTTTTTTTGTATTTTGGATATTTTATAGAGCAATTTATGACGATTTGAATGCTGTCCTTATGTTTGTAGTGTTAACTGCTGAACAATGCGATTTTTGTAAAATTTGTAATATTGAGGAATTGTTTTGGTTAACTTTTTTATCGTATTGTCAAGCTGAAAATCGTGAAAATTAACAAAATTACAAGTTATGATATTTTAAATTTTAAACATTTAATTTAAACATTTAAAATACACGACAATTACCGTAACCACGTGACTCATTGTTAAGAATTCAGAATTTCACTAAGAACGTAATGATATAACTCTCGTTCTCTTGATATAGTTTAAAACGGGTTTAGAATAGCAAAATGAATACATTTTTTGAAAACGTGATTCGTTTATCGATTTTTCAAATTGACTGCCTTCCCCTCGTGGCAGTGGAGTGCAAACGTTTCGGATTTCCGTTCCATATTTTAGACATTGAGCGCATCCTGTTCTTCGGATTTAATACTTCAGAGAAACTAGGTCCGGAATTCCGCCTATTTCTGGTGTACAATATTATTTTTCGGGAAATATGCTTTGAGATAGTTTTAGACAAATTATTAATTGTGGAAAAATTGTGGCGTAAAAAAGAATAATTAATTTATTTACCTAACTTTCGCAACACACGGTTGAACGAAATTGTCCTTTTCAATTGATGATAATCTGCACGCTAATTAAAAAAACGCATCTGCGTTATCCTTATTATAACTTAATAATTAAATATTTTTAGATAAAATTCCCATCAAAAGCATCTACGAAACGAAAGAATCGGCAAAAGAAGTGTCTAAACGAGAGCCATACAGAATAATGGCACCGGAACAACAACAACAACTACAGCAACAGTTGATGCAACTTCAAATGATGCCACAACCACCCACGATACCGGTGATGCCTCCTATATACCCGCGTGGCACATTTAATGTGCGACGAAGTGGTTTACGATCGCAGACAACAAGCAATGATGATACCCCACTCGCTATGAGTACCTTGGAAACAACGAAGCCGACAGAGTTGAAGAATTCGTTGCCACGTGCTGTGCAGAGCTCGGCGATGACCACGCAAATATCACCGTTGCCAACTGCGGATGAAGAAAGCCATAATTCCGATAGGTTGGAAGAGGACCCTACTCAGAATGATCGGCGTACGAGCAAGGAACAAGTTAATCGGTCTAGAGAGAAAATTAATCCATCAAAAGAAAGAATTGAGAAATCAAATCCGTCCAAGAAACGAGCTAATCATTCGCACGAGAAAATTGAACCGTCAAATCCATCAAAAGAAAGAATTAATTATTCGAAAGAGAGGATGCAGCCTTCGAATCCGTCTAGAGAATTAATAAACTATTCCAAGGAAAAGGTTGACCATTCGAACCGACCGAAATCTAGAATTAATCATTCAAAAGAAACAATTGAACCGACGATAAAATCTAAGGAGCAGATAGCCAGTCCAAAAGATAAAAAACACAGATCTCGAGAAAAAATTTTGCCACCAGGTGAAGAAGAACGGAATGACGGTGGAAAGGATATGCCCATTTGGTTCCGAACGGAGCTGGCCGCTTTGAGCACTACAGCCTCTTCCGACCGAGCCAGTTTTAGAAGCCGTCAATCATGGTTTGCCATCGACTCAACAGGTAGTGAGACGGTAGCAGCGACACCCGAAACTACAACGTCTGCCGAATACAAGACAGCATCCACTTCAAATAAATTTCGTCATGGCGCATTTGTGTTCGAGTCTTCTTGATACTGTTAACATTCTTTTTTCTTTATTTTTGTTATAATTGTTGTTTATTTGTAATTATAGTTTGATAATAAATTCATTTGTTTTATAACATTTAGAATGCCCAACATGGATTTGGACATTTTTGAATAAAGGTTTCGAAATAGCCTTTCGTAACGGACATTATGACTGTATGTACAGTGGTTTTGTTGAGAGTCGGCTTTGACGAGAGAACTGTGAATATTCCTTTCATGCTCAAATTCTTGCGTCCCAATTTGTTCATGCAAGCGTTACCGGGGTCGCGGCGATTATCGAGGTAGAGCGGATCACGATCAGGGTCGTAATTAGTCTGCAGGACGAACCAGTCGTTTTCGTCGTCAAATAGTTTGCGCTCAAATTGAACCATAGTGGTGTTGCGGACGAGAACGCTACCCTCGCCTGCCTTAGCACCACCAAGGATGAAGTAGGCACCGGTGAGCAGCTCAACGTTGGCGATTTTTTCGCGAGCACACTAAGAAAAAATTAATTATGATGTGTTTCTTGACTGTACCTCGAACGTGTCGCAGTTTTCAAAAAGCCATCTCTCGAAGTACATGACAAACTGAAGATTGGTATTCTCATATTCACCCATGTACCATTTGGCAACGTTGAGAAGGTCCGGTTGTACCTTGGCGTTCATTGAAAGAGAAAATTTGTGCGGCTTCATGGCTTTAACGTTAATATTATCTTTGTCAGACAAAGGTTCAAATCTTTGAAAATAAAAACAACGAAAGCATGTTGCACTCGTTTTTCCATGATTAGGAATATTTCAAAGCCTTTCTCTACCATCTTATCAATTTTTGGCATGATTTAAAGTGAAATACAGTGCGCGTGAAAACTATACCAATAAAAGTGTTATCATTGGATTCATAATCACAAATATAGATTCATAGTCACGAAAAAACCATGAATACTAATTTACTAACCTAAAATTCCAATCAAAGACCCACAATTTTAGGAGAATTTATTGAAGATAACGCTGCGTCATAACTATACGACACTCCCGAAATTTAGACGATAACTCGAAAATAAAAAGTCGATTTTTCGAAAAGTTGGCATAATGGTCACGCCAAATGCAACTATAAAAATGCAAAATTAATAAAGCGTCGTTATCCTAACATTTAGAGAATATAAGACAGTTTTGAGATATTTGAAGGCCAATTTCAAAATAAAATAAAAAAATAGAGAAACACGTCTAAAATTAGAAAATTTTCTGTTTTCATTTGGCATGCTTGGACGAACGAGGTTGGTCATTTCAAACTACCTGAAGGATCCTTCAAAGGAAGAACACCTGTGATCAAAAACTATTGAGACAGGATGTAGGCAGAATTGTTAAAAGAGCCTCGAATTCGTTCAAGAAAGCACGAGAAATTTTAGACGTTGTTGCTTCGACATTTAAGTTCACCATTTTGCGAGAGTATTATGGAGACAGGATCGTTCGAATTCGTAGAGAGCCTCGAATTCGTCAGAAACAGTCCGAGAAATTAGACAAGACGTTGTTTTGATTCCGTCTAGTTCACCATTGTGTGAAAAAAAAGATATTGAGCCATATCTTACGTCTAAAAATTAAATCTGCACCACGAATGATCATAGGAAGGATCTACGAAGGGTGGAATTCGTAAGACAGAATATCACTAATAACACGCTTAAAATTCAATTTTTTCAAAATTACGGTGATTATTTAGTTTCACGCGAAACGTTTTATTTGTCCTTCATTTCGACAAGAATGGATTTGACTGATCACTATGTCTTAAGAAAGAACTTTCCCTCGATTCTAAAAAGTTTTCGAGTTAAGAAATTGATATTTCATCACAATAATTATCCGATTCACTTCAGTGGTTCGACGGAACACTGGTTTGAGCGAAATAAAATAGACGGTCTCATCGGATCTAAATTAGGCCCAGAACCTTTGGCATTCAAAAATGTTCGTTGGAGCGCACTATCAATTTTTTTCTTTAAAATATAATGAATTTACAGAGGAAATGGACATTATTTAATGCATTGTTACTGCCGTGATCAATTATTATACTATGATCAGCAGAACTCGGGTAGACTCGTCGGGTAGACTTCCACGGCTAGACTAATCTCCTTACTTAATAAGCTAATCGCTGCATACCGACCAAAATATTTGATGTGATATCTGTTTACGGTAGTTCTACTAGATATTAATGCAATTTTAATCATTTAATATGTATGAAAACGACATTATTCGCGGGGTGTCGTATAGTTATGACTTTTATTTTATAAATTCTGCTATCTTGAATCCAATGATCTTACTTTTGATCAACCGTAACTTATAGAAATCGTTTTTTTGAGGGTTTCGTATAGCTTTTATGCGCACTGTACTATCTATTTTGAGGGAAATTCTTTTAAAAAAAATGTATATAAATTTTTTGAATCTAGAATCAAAAGTTGACAATTTGTCTCACATCTATTGTCCTTTTCAGAGATCGGTGCATAATGGAAGAGCTAAAAAATAATAAAAAAAAAAATGATAGCCTCAGATGGACGGCCACACGGCCACACAGGACTTTTTTTGTCTATTCCTCTTCATTGTGGGATGCGCTTTTTTTGAGATAAAACACATTGATGAGATACAAAAGAGTGACCGTCTAAACGAGAACCTCATTTCATTCTATTTTTCCTCTTCCATTAGGCACTGATGTCCGAAAAGGAACTATAAATTTTTACAAAATCCTTCACCAACCCGTCAAAACTCCAACGTGTCCTGCCAGCGTGGAACCTTTGAAAAGAAGTTTTCCACCTCGATAAAAGTTTATATTAACACTGCATTTCTTTAGAGCTTCAGTTAACGCCCATGACTGTTTTGCAATATCCCATACGAAGAGTTGGCCGAAATCTAGATTTCGCGCGTGATACAAATCTTTGTTGTCCTCTGTCTGCGCGACAATTGACGTGCAGAAACGTGACATCTCGTAGAAAACGTTGAGAAACACGAGGTTTCCAATATTGACATCCAATTCTTCAGACATTCCCTTAAAGTGGACATCTAACTCTGGTTTTCTTTTTTTTAACCTACTAGAACTTCGTCCTTGTATGGATTCATGATCATTCCTTTGTCTAAAGCACTAGCGGTTATGTTTCCTATTAAATCCCATGCATTAATTCCGGGAATGATTGTGAGGAAATACTAGAAAAGTTTAATTAATATAAAATCGATATATATATATATATATATTAATGATATCTCACATCGAGGACATTGAAAACTTCTTTGATTTCATTTTTAAATGCTTTAGCAATTTGCTTGAAGCGGAGTTTTGGAGGAAGATCCAGATCGACGTCGAACCATGGGACTTTTGTGGCTTCAGTTGGATCATAAAAATCTGGACCTCCCACAAGACAGTTTGGCTTGAAATCTGGGTTCTCCACTTTTACTGTAAAAACTAACGGAACCAGCTGAAATTCTATTTTCCGCCTAAAAAACGGGAAGATCACCAACCGACAGAAGTAGAAGACGCATTTCGAGTTCAAACTGCATACAAACTGCACGCACAACTTTTCAAATGATTATTTATCATAACGCTTATCTTGAAATATTTTATTGCCAACTCAATTATCAAACGACCACAAAAATAAGTGGAAACCAATAAATTATAACTAAATGATTGGTTTTTTCATGCAGCACAAATAACTGTCGGTTGTAGATGATGGAAGACACGTGTAGCCGAAAGGACAGCTGAAATTAGTTCTGTGAAAAGTTTCAGAAGCTAGAGCTTACTCCAAAGAAAACAATGCCAAGCATCGTTGTACATCGTTTGTTAGTGGATGTTTCGCGGCAATGTAGGAAAACGGACATTGAGGGGAATTGGTTGATTTTAGCAAGGAAGTATCTTCTGCTAATTATTTCATTATCTTTTTCATATATAATGTCATTTATGATGAGTTGAACGTCAAAGTCGAAATCTTGTGTTAACTGCTATAAGATGTTTTTCATGCATTGTTTTCTTGTGATATTTACATTTGTAAATTAAAGAGAAAAATGACTTAAAGGCTTTTTAGGAAGAAAATTGTGGTCTCGCTTATGGAGCAAAAAGTTTTATATATTTTTTTCCCCAAAATTTCCTTTTTCATGGGGGACTTTTACCTTTTTTTATAAAAATTCGTATTCATGGGTATTGTATTTCTTAGTTTTGACATGCCCTGTATGTGTATAACATACGTTTTTCAGATATTTAGGACAACTCATCTTCAATATTTAAAGTAATATTTTAAACCTCGATCTCTGCAACATACAAAGACATTATTTATGTTTGACTGTCGACAGGAATAATTCGCCTGTAAAACATTCGATAGATTTTTTACCTTTAAAGTTTACCTGCTGGCATCTTTCACCGATTTTTGTGCACATCACACTTAAACCGTTTTGAATCAGTTCACCCGTTTTGTCAGCACATTTCAAACTAAATAATGCAACTTTGCTGAATACATAGGCATATTACCTTTGCTCCGCATTGATATCAATGTTTCCATCCTTTTCCGACCAGTTATTTGGTACTAAAAAAGAACGGTCTTTAAGTATTTAAAGAAAACAAAAATAAATTGAAATGTTTCATATTTAGTCGTGTTATTGGCTACTTTTTGAAGTCAAAACGTCATGTGGAGTCGTGATAATGTAAGCAAAACAATAATACAGACAATTTTCTTCTCCCGATAATTAATCATTAATTAATTAATTTCTGCTCTCCACGTAGTGGCTGACAATAGACATCCGTTCTAGAATTAGTTCAGAGTATAATAATGGATGAGTCCAGTATACTACCGCATGGACGGATTGCCTGTTAGTATTCTGATTAAACTAAAAAACGAGAAAGATATAACTATTGTTCCAAAATGCCAAAATAAAATGAAGATTTCAATTTCTGCAGATTGGAAGAACTTTTTCAGAGCCTACGGAGATAATTATTTTTATAAATTGCAGATAGATCAGCTTTAAGACTTTAGAACTTTAAGACATAAAGGATTTGATGTTTTTTTCAAGATTTTAAAAATATAGATCATTTTAAAAATTAAAATAAAATACAAACATTTCGACATTTTTTTAACTTTGCAGCACACAAATCCTGATGAATCGCTATTCATCTGACAAGTGCTTCCAAATGAACATATGGATGATCTGTACTCTCCACCACACTCTTGTGTGCTTACTTCCCCCGATCTACACTTCATATTCATATTTTCCTTCACTCGAGGGCAACACCACCTATAAAGACTTTCCTAATATGTACATCGTCTACGCAATACGTTTGGTCGTGAATAGGGACACACTCTTCATCAAGAAGACATCCAGCTGAGCAGACACTCCGAGCAAATTCTCCACTAGGGCACTGCGCCAATGAGCAGCAAACACGTTGCCCAATTGGAGTTAATGAGCATTCATATCTTAACAATATATTTAGAGAAGATAGTGAATAGTTATTCACCCCTTATCACATCGTTTCAGCGAACAGTCTCGAGGTATTGGTCCGTCCAGTAGTAAATGACTACCATTACCGCAGAGGTCCGTTGCGTTTTGACAGCAAATTGTTGTTGAGCTTCCACGAAACTTAGCGCACACTCTGCATACTTTTAAATGACTATTTTTAGATTTATTTACTTCCCTTTATGGTGCACATTTTGGCCATAATGTGCACCATGAAGGGAAATGGGAGACGATATTATTACAGCTAATATTATTCTTGACGAACAAAATATTCAATAATTAACTAAAACTATCTTCTCAAGTACTGAATTAAATTTAAAATCACCCTTGACGACAATCTTTGCACAATATCAAATTCTTGCCATTATTAGCCACAATTGGATGACTTTCTGAAAGATCTATAACGAATAACTGCAGCCAAACACCTCTCGAAACCTGGACAAATGTTAGAAATCTTCTTCTTTTTCTTTTTCCATAAGTTTTGCTGATTTGCCGAACAGCAGATGCTCATACCATCTCGGCTGCTCGCCACACAACTCGACCCCGATGGGCACTGGCTGTCAATACTGCCGCGCAAGGGAAGGCAGGCGAAGCCGGTGGCAATACGCAAATGCGGATGACGGCATTCAGGCACTGCCTTGAGGCAACATACGCCTCGGTGACAGCTCGAGTCACCCGGACAAATTCGATTACAAGTTTTAACCGTTTTTGACGTCGTAAGTGGTATCGAGCCAGACGGACACAGGTCATCGAGATAAGCATACATGAGTTTAACCTCACCACTACTTGTTAGATGATGGAATGTAGATATCAAAATAATAATCAAATGGAGCAACATAGTCTCGAACTAGCGTTTTCGAAAGAAAGATGAGCCAAATAACGGAGTTATTGAAATGAATAAACAAACAAACAAATAAATACGGTCAATTGAATACGATCGTCCTTTAGACCTCTTAAAGAAACATTTCATTGTCCCAGTAATGGTTGAGATACTTGTTCAATCCATCAACCCACATTTTACTCAACGCTAAACTATTACAATTAACATTATTCAATAATAATCATTGCGCCCCATGAGTATTAAAATAGTTGATTTTCGAAGGATCTTAAACACCAAAAAAATTTTTAAAAAAACCGTTGGATTAATTGAAAAATTTACTTTTTCATATTGCCAAACCCAAACCAAATATACTAATATTCCAAGTGACAAAACGATACCAAAAATGTGAAATGATATTTCCTTTCCCGAGAGGAATGACTACGATATAATGTAAATAAGTATTATTTTTCGCTCTTCATGGTTCTACCTCCACGTTGTGAAGAGTTGTAGCTGCTCCTTATTGTTACTCCAAAAGGCCGGGCGTCAAGAAGCAGGCTAAGAGATCCTTAGTCTACGTTGGCAAGGAAAAGCCGTTCGGAATTTAAGGAGTTAAGCCGCTTCTCCGCTGGAGAAGGAGTCGGGCTCCAGTGTCGTTTGGGAGTGTGTCGTTTTGGATGGAAAAAAAATAGGCTCCAGTGTCGTTTTGGATGGAAAAATAGTTGTCGATTTAACTTTCAATTTGTTTATTCTGTTGCCTATCCTTTTCCATAATCGAACCCATATCTCTGACTATAAATACACTGTTTAATTTTGATAAAGTATTTCAGAAACACTTGATTTTCCGGCGATAGTAAATCTCTCCATGGATCACCATAATTTTTCAAAAATTAATGCAATTAAAAATTAATGGAAAGTTTATTTTCACTTCAGAAAACATAACGAAAAATAAAGATAATACAAAATTATTACACCAAATATAACCCTCATAAGAAATTCTCAGAGTAGGTTTTAAATAAATAATATTACACAGTAAAATATAAATAATTACAAAATCTGACGTTATTATGAGTGAATTTAAAAAAAAATACTAAATTGTAATTAAGGTTCAGTAAATTCAAAAGGATAAACATATTAGCTCATTATACAAAGAAATTAACTATATCCTGTCAAAATATACATGAAATTTTTCGATAATAATGTTGGTACCGTTATATACAATAAGTAAATCACACTTCAGTCTTGGGTAATCAATAAATGTTTATAATTTATAACAAACTAAACTATAGGTTCATAAATGTACAAAATAAATAACTAGAATTAATGAAAAAATTATTATTGATGCGTATTAGAGTTCCTCATAAACTGCAAAATATCTTTTTTCGTAATAATTCCAAGAACCTTTCCATTTTTCGTGACTAGAACTTGCCGGAGTCCCAGTTTCCTAAACATGTCAATGACAGTTTCCATTGGCGTCTGGTCGGTGACCGTCATCGGTGCCTGTAAACGATTATTTAATATTTATTCATTTTTATACAAATATCCAACCATATCTACAATCTTTCTGAGTCTTAGCGGCGCTGGAGCTCCTGGTGTAGACTCAGACACGTTTTCCGTGAAATAAGCCACAGAATTTGTTACCACATAAGGCTGAGTTTTTCTTGCCGTGTGAAGAGCAATATAAATGTCCCTTCTTGTAACAAATCCAACCAAATGCATACTGTTTTGTGAAACGACAACAGGGAACCCGTTAAAGTTAGTCTGTCTAAGTAAGCTCTGTAATAATTGGTAAATATATATTAATTAATTATAAAAATTAAACCTCAACATCTCCCAGAGTCATTCCATTTTCTGTGAGGACGCTTAACTCATTCTTCGACTCCCTCAACTCCAAGTCTTCTTGCGTTTGTTGCGGTCTCATTACTTGTGAAGCGACAGTAGAATATGGATATTCCCCTTTGCTGTCGAGGAACGGATAACCGTTAAGTTCAATATGCGCTTCATAGATTCCCATTTTGCACATCCCATCTCCAATCCATTTCGAAAACATTGTCGCTACCATTGTCGGAACAATAAACTCGAGACTACCAGTCAACTCGAACATTATAACGACCAAAGATACGGTCATTCTGAGAAAAAATATATTAGTGTAAACAATTTTAAAAAATGATCTTCACCTAGTGACGCCACCCAAACACGCAGCAGCACCCACCATCGCATACAATCCCGGCATGACACAGTCTTTACCAAGCTGACATGTAAAATAATCGGAGTGAATCGAGTCTTCTTGAATTGTCTTGAAGAGTTGATTCACAATAATTCCCATCATACGACCAGCGATTGCGCCCATTGCTATTGAAGGAACGAATAAACCACATGGCACCTACAAAAATTGTCTATATATTATTTATATAAATATATAGCCTGTTTCTTTAACACCATGGACCAATTATAAATAAAGATAATTGTATAACTGCGCCTGGGGCAACAGCAACATTAATACCGGCTATATATTCTATATAAATTTCTCATTTTCGGTATTAAAACGAAAACGATTTCTACTCTAACGATTTTCTATAAATGTTTGGCATACCTTGATTCCAAAGGTGAATATGGTAATTACGAATTTGAACATAAGTGCCCATAACAATTGTCCAAATGCTATTCCTATTGATTTATTCTGATCACATAAGTCGTCATCATCGATTTGATCTTCACATCTATCAAATAACTGTTGTACCATACTCTGCGCACTTTTTCTCGTGAATGGATTAAAATAAGAAATGGCAGCCGTAATAAAGGTTATCATCATAACTTCATATATCGGATTACCACCAAGTAGCTTCGAGTTTTTACGGAATTTCGACCATCTTGAAATAAAACATAGAACAGAATAATGATATTAATACCAACCTAATGTTTGCATAAATAAACAAACTACCTAATACTCCACCAAATAATCCCAATAAAGCAAATGGCACAAGCTCAATAAAAGTCCACTTCATCATATAATCAACGTGGAATAAAGAAGTTTGATTGCTTCCAAATGGGTTTACGAAACGAAGAATGATACCCGCAACAAGAGCGCAGAAAAATGACCGCCACATGGTTTTTAAAGGAAAATAGTAAGAAGCTTCTTCCAAACTGAACAACACTCCTCCAATTGGAGCTCCAAATGCCACGCTCACACCAGCGGCAGCAGATGCGGATAAAATCTCTCGCTTTTTAGCTTCATTTAATCCATACTTGGGAAAAAGATAAGAGAATATATTTCCAATACAACAAGCCAAATGCACCATTGGACCTTCTTTACCGAGTGATAATCCTAAAAGTGTTTAAAGATAACTACGGAAAATAAAAACATACCTGACGCAGATGATAGTATAAGACCAACTGATTTTATAATGAAAGTCCACTTCCCCAAATATCCTCGTATCACAAATCCTGATAAGATACATTTGATTTCGGGTATACCCGAGCCACACGCATATGGAGCAAATATCTTAAAATAATTATATCATTAATATATTTGGTTTTCTTTTAAACTTTAACAAACAAAACGGCTAATGATGACATCGCAACAGCCCATCCAATATAGAAAATCCATTCGAGAAACGAAAACCATATACTTTGGTTGTTATAATAATTGAGCATCCAAGGCCATTTCGTCCAAGCCTTGCAGTCATCATCTTTAAAAAACGTATCATTTGATGACCAGCAGCAGTGTTCACGGTCGAGCCAGAAACGATCAGCACAAATTCCCGTTTTAAGATCGCTCATCCATCTCGCACCAATGTCTATAATACCAGCAGACGCACCGGCAGCTAGTCCAACAAATAGCACACAAATCCAGCCGGCTCCAGCGTCCCATCCGGATTGAAGAAGGCCCAAAGGAAAATCAACTCTGAATACACCAAAAAAATAATAAGATCGTTTGAAGGGAAATATGCCCAATGAAAGATAGAAAATTTCTAAAAAATGTCTTCTTCGTTATTTTCAAAATGCAGATATATAACAATAAATGAAAATAAAATTTTGAAGCATTCCCTGGTCAATCCAAACGAGAACTTCATTTCTTTTACATTCGGCATCTTTCTTAGAAAACGACAGTAAATAAAAATAAGATGCATACTTTTTCTTTGATATAGCCTTATGACGCAACCGGTCACGAGCCAAATCTCGCTGCCAATCAATTGTGTGAAAATCGCCATATTTACTTTATTAAAAAACAAAATTATTTGAACATAACCAATGCTAATTAAAATACCTGAAAATAGGCGAATTCATGACATCGAATGACGTTGCGCCATCATCTTCGCCACTTTTAACACGATTCTCACTACTGCCAAATGGATTGAAATCGATAGACGATGCTTTAATAACATAAACATTATTTTATGTTATTTTTATGATCATTTTCTTTCCGTTTCCCATAAATTCTCACCGTTTGATTCAAGATGAATTGTGGCTGCATTGTCATTAAGCTCCAACTCGTCTCGCCCGGTTCGATCCATTTGGCCTGTGAATAGGCAATGTATAATGTATATATCGATTGGTATTATTTTTCAATTAAATAAACAATAAAATAACTACCAATATGAATATATTCGTTAAAATGAGAGCTCTGTGGGAATAAATATTTACTAATTTTCTGCATACTTTATAATATGTATTCGTCTAATTATTTTAACTAAAAATGAATATATAAATGAAGAATAAAATAAAATAAAATATTAGTCACATTGATTTTTAAAAGATTCAACCTCGACCACATTGACGCATATTGAGTTCTGGGCGTTTTTTTTTTAGCATTCGATTTCTATAGACTATTTCAATTTTCTTGAAAACCCATTGTGACAATTATAAAAATAGAGAGTTGTATTTTGTATCTCTCTATATAGAGATATCTACTTATAATTCTCTTTCAGCGCAGCGGTTCGCAATGCGCCGCCAAATAATTTGAAACAGCCTATAGCTATAGATAAATGTATTTAATTTAAATAGCTTCTACTTACTTCAATTTTAATAACTTTGCTCAGTTGCACTTCAACGATACAGATTCCAAAAAAAAGTTTATTAATAACTCAATAATAATTAACCGGATTTTATTAAAAAAATAAATCTATTATGTTATCTAAATGGACAACGCCTGAATCTCAGCAACAAATTCTTCCTCCTTCTTAATCTTTTCAATTTGATTCGGATTCAACTTCTCGCCTTTTTCGATCCTCTCCTAAACCAAATATAGAATTACTATTTTCATTTAACAATTATTTAAAACCTTTAATATTTTAATATCATCGACCTTCTTCTTAAGCTGCATAATTCTTCGTTCAATTTCATTCTGAACCGGTTTCAACGGAGTTGCTCCATTACCGCCTTTCTTTGTCGAATTTCCATTGGCCTTCCTCAAATGTGGTGGAATATATGCGCCCTGTTGACGAACAGCCCCGGCAGGAAGATTATTTAAGGGATTCGTCGCATCTTTTGTCTTTATGCGCAGTCCAGCGGCAAGTTGATCACTCTTCGTGATTGTTTTCACTTCAAACTTATTGTAACCTGTCATGGGTCTCCATTTAACTTCCCACAGCTCCTCCTTAGGCGAATCAAATGTAACTTCGTTTATCATCCTTCCAGTATAGTGCCAGAAACGATAACTATTATCCATTCTTAATCTTGGAGCTGTTGTGGAAGTCAAGAAATGTTGTCCATCTGGAGCCCACTCAAACAAAGTGGTATTCGGAACCTCGATCTAGAAGTAATATATTTACGATAATAAATATTCATAATACTTACACTAATAATCTCTTTCTTTTTTTCTACATCCCAAAATTCCATTTTTCCTTTGCTCAAATTTCCAAATCCACAAACAAGTAAAATATTTCCAAACGCGTTATAAAAAATATCGTTACGTGGTCCTTCATTAGTGTCAAATGTAGGATCACCTTTCAAATTATAAAAGGTCACCTATAATAATGATTCCTTTAAAATCAATTCCGTTTATTTACTATAACCTTTGCCGGCATATATCCGTAGCAGACAGCAAACTCTTTTCCATTCGGATTCCATTTAGCGGAGTATATGGGGCCTTTCTTCCCAAGGGGAACAATTCCTGACTCATCGTTAAGGATATTAATTAAGAATAACTGAATTAGTAATTTATTAACACTTTTTTTTAAGTTTCTCAATATTACACTTTGTTCTCCATAATACGATTTATTCGTTTGGTCGACTTCCACCATGGCCAATATTAGTAGAGCACTGCCTATAAAACATTTAATAAAATGAATGAAACATAAGGTATATATATATATATATAACCTTTGTGATTCCATGTCATGGTTGCTCTATCAGATTTAAAAAATGTTCGATTGGCAATAACGCTAAAATCCTTATTTAGACGATGAACTCTAACTCTTGCTGGTGACGCCTGAAAATGTATTTTATCCGATTAATTAGGATATTTCGTACTCCTTTCGCCGGAATATATAATGCTACATGATATGGAGCAATTCCTGGACTTAAGGCAATGCTACCAATATCTTTCTCTACCAGTTTATTCTCGTATCGACCTAAATAATTTTAAAATGACATAATAAAGATAAATTCTCACTAAATGACAAATCCGTATATACTAAAACTTCGCTTTTCATCATTCTAACAGCAATAGACTCGTCATCAGAAAACTTGGGCTCCCAGGTGGATTCATTAGGTGCTGTAAACGTCGACAAATGTTTCCCATCTGCCATACTGAATACTCTAACGTTCGGGTCAGGCTTCTGATCAGGTGAAGTTTTAGCCCCGTAGATAGCATATGGTTCATATATCAATAAATAGTTATCCTTCGGTGAAAACAAAAATTGCCGAGTTCTTTTTAATTCAACGTCAAGGATAAATTTACCCGTTGCAATTTCAATAACCCGCGTCCTGGAATTGAAAATTTAAAACATGTAAATAAATAAGTACACCTGAGTCCGTCACAATATGCAAACAAGTAACCTCCATTGCTATAAGCGAACACATTGCAATGTGAATCTTTTGAAGATTCTTGGTGAAACAATAGTTGAGCATCATCGCCCAAACCACGTTTCAGAGAGAAACCTGTATTTCCTCGAACAGCGTACACAAGGTTATCACCCATTGTTCAGCAACAATAAGTTTAAAGAAAAATCTAAACATAAAAATCCACGTCATATTGTCAATTACATTATTTTTATAACATATTCTACAATATCATGCATGCGTTATTATTGATAAACAGTACAAATATTTTACAAGAAATTCATAATTATTCATTACAGCCATTTATTGATAAATATAATATCGTTAAAACTAAATAATTTATTTATTATAGAGCAAATCTGGGAAAAGTATAACACACAGTGTGCACAAAGCCTAATTATAAAGAAATTTTAAAAATCCTAAATTAATAAACTAAACATTGAAATGATACCGAAAAAAATGTTCGGTCACAGGCCACTTCGCGGCCATTAGGTTTTCGGCTGCAGCCCATCCTCGGGAATTCGGAAATTCCGTTTTATCACTATATTCAATCAGGATCAGTATCATATTTATGAACCCGTTTGACTAATTTAAATTCATTATAGTCGTCGCCAAATGCTTTTTAAATATCATTTTTTCATTGAATTTTTATGATTATTTTCTTTCTTTTATGCTCGTTCTATACGGTTTTTGCTTAAATAAATTGAAGAATATGTTTTAGATTTCGTTTCCATCGTGGAATAAATGTGGAAAATAATAAAAATCATAAAAATTAATTGAAAAAATAAATAATATATTTAAAAAAAAAGTGCGCTGGTAATCGAATTTGCCGATGACTATAGCTAATTTCCATATGCCACAGATAGATTTCGAAAGAAATAAACATTCAACTGCATAGCTTCTTAAAAAGGTTATTTATGTACCAATATTGTGTGAATTTCAGAGTTTGATTCTTTTTTGACGACATCAGACTAGTGAGCTTTTGTGTTAGTGTTGTTGGTCCTTTGGTATTCCATTTTGTTTACATTATTAGGACGCAAAATGTGAGCAATTCACGTTTTGTTAAATGCTGTCTTTAAAAATACAGAGCATCGTATATGCTTAGCGATGCAGAGAAGGATTTTCATATAACTAACTAGGGAGGTCATTTTTGGATCCAAAAAAATTTGCAAATTTTCTGCTATTTGGAAATAATAAACTTGAAGTTCACAAAAATGAATAAACGTTGAATTAAAATATGAAATATTTATAGTATACTTTTAACTTACAATACAAAAAATATTTTAAGTTCTGAGAGATCGACTCACAAGAAAAAAGCTATGTCTTAAAAAAGAGGAAAGACACCGTAAATAAAGAAGACATTAAATAAATGTATATAAATTTATTTTCTATAATCTATAAATATTATTAACAAGTTTAAATGATGTTCATCCATTTAACAATAAAAACAATATGAAAAGAAAAATATGGCTAATAAGTGTATAATAGTTTCATAGACAACAGGTTATTATTATTATTAACTAAGTATCTTTTCAATATTCACATTTACATATCATACACGTTTTCAACGCAAATTTGAAGATGTATCGCACATTTATTTATACCATCGAATAACGAGACGACCGATAGTGGTGTAAAGTTTCGCATACAGTTGTTGTGGTCCCATTTGATAAATGAAGAGTCTATATCTCTCGCGAATGGGTCATTATGGATCCTAGTCATAATAGGACGAGAATTATAAATATAAATCGGCTATAAAACATTAATATAAGCATTTATAGCTTTTACAATAAACCTTAACAATTTTCCGAAGCTCGTCAAGATTGACACCATAGCAATAAACCCGCACAAATGATATAGAGTTCCGCGATATAACCTCATCATTCCAGACAAAAGATATTAATATTTCGCAGAATTTATCCATCTGTTCCCTCTGCACAAAAAGTTTTTTTACATTTACGTATTAATTACCGCCAAATCGTGTAATGCTAACGGAAGAGTCAGAAAAACTCGATGCGAGGGAAATACGCGCTTTACATTTGAGCACAATTTTTCCAACGAGCATTCAGGGTAGTCATTCTTCGCGTCCACCGTGATAGTTGACTTTTTAATTAAGGTTTCTGCCAATGCGTCTGCTTCCATTAAATCGATTTCCAGCCATTTTAGCCTTAATTTATATTATATATATATATATATATATACAATTTTGACTGAACCACGCCAAATTAATTTATTATTTTATTAAATAAAGTCTATAAATTTGTTTCGCGGATTTATGTGTAAATGACAAAGTATATAATTCCGTTACTTTATCATATAGGCTTTATTTAACTAATTTACTATCTATTTTTATGTAAGATGTCGTTTTTAGTGCTGAATCCTGCATGATTCCTTCTTGCAGGTCTGAAAATACCCGTATACATGTATTTTCGGGAATTTAAGCAGTGGAGTAAATTTGACCAGCCGAGTGAATTTAAATATTATATATATATATATATATATATACCTATTAGAATGTGATATAACCGTCTCCTTGACAATTTTGGCATCAAACTGCAATTCATCAAATATATTCCTCGAATTCCACGATGAACTGTCGCACGATGAGAAAGCTGTCATAAACTTAATCTTAACAATTTGAGGTCTTTAAAAAATATACATTTATATAATTCTAACATAAAATCAAACTTCCATTGCTCAATTATACAATCGATAACGTTTCGAGGATGAGTAGGCGATTTTGGCGAATACATAAGGCGATCGGAAACGACTAATTCCAGAACATCACAGGAAACGTTTGATCCTATCATATCTCTCATCTTACAAATTACTTCTTCATGATTAACGCTATTTTTCACACAAAATTGTGCGACTTCGGTCAAAAGACTGAAAAATAAATAATAGTAAATTAATGTGAACCTTTCTCGTACATTTCCGTCATTAATAATAATGAAAAGTTCCTATTAGTTGGGAACCCCTTGTGTAATGTTAACCACTGCATCGGTCCATAGATTTTAGACTGTGATGCCAGAGCGTAGCACATCATACAACCCGTGTCGCATATTTCATCGGCTCCTTTGTATGATCTGACATGCATATCTGTCAAAAACTTATTTTTTAAAATTTGACTATTTTCAATTCACCGGTAAAAGTGAAAAGCTGCGATAAAATAGAATCATGAATTATTTTGTTGCTCTCCAAGAATCCAGCAAACTCAATTGTCTCTATACGTACTTTCGCAACATTTCGTAAAAACCTCAACAGAATATATATCTATCTATATAAATACGCAATCCGAGACTATAAGTTAATTCTTGCCATCTTGTAGAATAGAACTTTCGTCCCGTATCAATCGGAATTACAATTAATCGCCGATTAATAAAACTCGAAAATATCAATTTTTGGATGACTTAAAATTTATTGAAAATATATTATTACTTGTCATGTGTGTTTGCTTTAATAAGCTTAATATCTTATATTTAGAGTATAAACAACAAATATTAGATAATTACAGAAATTACATACAAATTTTAAATTTCGTTTCCTTCAGACCATCTAGCAATCACGTCAAACAGAACCGCACAGTTTCTTTGAAATTTATATATTTTTTTAATTTCTGAAATGTTTTTGCAAAACTATGTAATAAAAAAATAACTTCAATAATATAATTAGGTTTTTCTTTGCGATACCATAATTATAATTATACACGGCGCTCCGCGGAGCAAATAAGTTAAACTATGAAAAAATAGAAATGACAAGTTATTTGACAGTTTCTTAAGGAAATTTAATTACAATTCCCAATCCTATTAAACGACATATACGTATTGTATATTATATAATTTGAGTTGGAAATCAATAACAAAATTAATTTCAAAAAAAAATTACTGGAAAAGAGCTGGTACGTCCTTCATTTTCAATTGCATATCATTGATTTCAACGTCAACTTCCTTTGTTTCTCCCGAAATAACTTGAAGATGTCGGAACTCCTTGCGGACAAAATGAAGACAAGAAACATCGAAAATGCGGTTCACTCGCTGAATATCTCAAGATGATTTAAAAATGAAATTTATATGTTTTCACCCGAATATCAAGATGATTCATTGCGGAATCTTCCTTAATAACGTTTTCACAAATCTTTGATACAATTGTAGCATTCGATAATGCGATATTGGCATAGTTGGGTTCTACGGACAGTTTTTTCTTCAAATATCAACTTTGTAGCGGTTTTGGAAACAAACTTACTATTTTCCGCTTAGGACACCATTCCTCATCAGATGTCGGGTCATACGGTTTTTTACGAAATGTTTCAATTGTCATTTAGATTCACCTGCATAGATTTATTAACTAACAAAAGTTATCAACTTTAAGAATGAGATATGAAATGTTAAACAAAATTATTTTATTCATTATTTATTTGCGCGAAGTTAAATAGATCATTCGTGAATATTCGTGACATTTATTTTCTATTACCCGAGAAAAAACAATTCAAAAAATTATTAAATATATTAATAACAATGTTGTAAAATAATTAAACGAATTATATCCGCTCTTCTTCAATTCATTCCATTTATAGGCACGCCATTCACTAATGGAGAAATTTTTTCGAAGGTGCTCATGTGAGATATGACTAGAATCGATTATTAATTCGTCAGATTCCACTCTTATGTCGTATTCGTATCGCGATGGCTTTCGTTTGTAAAAAACACTTGGCATGTTTAATGACCTTTTATCACGGAAAGAACACTCGTTTATCTGAAATTTGCGTAATTTATACGTTATGACACTAACCAGTTAAGCTGAGCCGATAATAATATTAATAAAATGATTCTTATTATTGTCGATTTTTAAAAATTACTTATAAGTAAAACAGCCTACCGGACATGGCTCTGCTGGGTTCTTTATTGACATCCTAATTGAGCACTTAAAATAAACAATATGTTTGTCGGCAAACATGAAAGCTCGTGATGTGGCTACAGCTCTCATCGATGTCAAATTGTACTTTATATTCGATAAAATATCTTCATGGATGGAACAGCCATTTGAATCAATTACTTCAAAAGTCTCATTTTCCCCACTGTCAGCAATACAGCTATGAACCTCAAATAAAAATATTAGTTTACAATGATTTACAGTAGTCTGAAAAAACCTGAATACAATAAACGTTGGTTGGTATTTCGTTAGAGCAGCTCCAAATATGCGAAACTGGTTCCCCCACTGCTACGCTACTTGATTCTTCTCCAATTCTTCCTAAAAAGTTTCATTTTTTCATTATTACCTTTTGACATACCAGTATCCACTTTATATGTACATTGTGGCAAACTTGGCTCGTTAGAAAGAACTAATGGTCGTGGTGCTCTTAAACGAAAAGATAATAACCGGCCAATTGAAATATTCTATTCATAAATGACCAAAGGGCGAATATGTTCTCAGAATGATTTTTATTTCAAGGAACTTGATCAAATTATGCAACAAATTTAAATTCTTAATTTGGCAGTTTTAACAATGATAATTTTAAAATTTTTTGACGGATTCATGCTTTTTAATGCATGATAATTTTCAATCTCTTAATTATCTGGGAATTCACCCTTTTAACATAATTAAGTTCTTAAAGAAAACTATATCTATGAATATTTTTGGTATTGTGATACATTATATTACGATTGAAACGGTGTATAGCTTCTTTCTGATATTAAAAACTTTTCGAGATATTCCTGTTTAAAAAAAAACATTTTTTTAGTCCCTAAACGCTCAAAATTACTTGAATTCGCCATTTCCTTTTTGTTTTCGAATAGGAGGTAAATCAGAAATACAGTCCTGGTAAGATATTTCATTTAACATAAAGTTAATTTTTAATAATAATGCGCATAGAGAAGCTTAATATGCGTTTTATAAAAACAGCATCTTGAAAAGTATTGTTTTCACTAAAAACATAACTAAAACACACTATACATAAGTGATCGACGGAATATAAATTTTCAATTTCGGAATACGGGACAGAATAAACATTTTCCGGATGCGGAACATGGAATGAAATTTTAAATAGCGGAACTAGGAATACGGAATTCCATACACCATTCGAATCGTCCTAACTTGCTGTATAACATATCCCATTACCACAAATATTTATAGTTACAGTTTTGTTCAAGAGCTACTTTTTTAAAAGAAATTAATTACATTGGAAAACGATGAAAACCCAGATAATAAAACAAATCCAAAATGATAATGAGTTAAATAATTATGCAGCATGAATGCGTCAAAAGAATTTTGAAATTATCATTGTTGAAACCGTCAAATTAATCATTGAAATTTGCTCATAAGTTCATAATTTAATCAACCTTTGCGCTCCACTGCCACGATCAATGCGTATCTTACAAAAAAGTGTGGACAGATTGCCAAAGCACCCCCTTCACCTTTTATTTAAATTCTTTTTTTTTTTAAGGATTTTAAAATCGTTTTTTAACCTTAAAACAAATTAATAAATCATTATTCTAAACGATTCTAAAACAAATTAAATCAAATTCGAAGGAGTTATGATTCTTAAAATATAAAGAATTTAAATAATAAGTGAAGGGTGTGGTTTTGCAATTTGTCCACACTTTTTGTGCAATATACGCATTGTTCGTGGTAGTGAAGTTCCTTTGGTTATTTCTGAATCGAACATTTTAACCTTATTTGCAATCAATGATAATTTGATCAAATTTTAAAAATTAAAACTAACGTGACATTTAGAACCGTATGTACCAAACTGCTTTCTTCTTTGTAAAAACATTCAACCTCATACGAAGAATCCTTGTGCGTAATAATTGACCCATGATAAGAGACCGTTAGAATTGTCACCATTCTTAAGCCCTTCGGTGGCTGTAGCTTAAATAGAATTTAATAATCCAAGTTATAAATCTATAAAATCAGGAGCTAAGTTTTGTTATTTCACGAATCATCAATCAAGAGATACAAAACATTACCTAATAAATTAAGAAGGAACTGAATGAAATATTAAGATAATTAATTTTTTGTGTATTTCTATATTCGGTATCAACATTAATATTAAATATTTTTAATGTTAACTACTGATGCGAAACTTGGTGCCCTTCTAAGGAAACTCTCAAAAGAACTCCAAAGAACTCTGGATATTATCTGCTTTCACGCCAATGTCGAAGGATCCTTTTCGGTTGATTTGCTAGTTCGGAGGAAGCTGCTCAGTTGGGCTGGACATGTCGCAAGGCTGCGTGACACGAGGTGGAGCAGAATTCTTTCAGAATGGGATCCACGAGCCTGGTCAAGAGCAAGAGGGAGACCCAAGAGAAGGTGGTCTGACACAGTCAAGCTCTGGGTAGAGTTTCACGGCTTGTATGGTTTGCAGGCAAATGGCTTACGAAACACCCAAGCACGCCAACTGGAATTCTATTACAATAAGCTCACTAAACGAACTCAAATCTTATTTTTTGAAAATGTTCAAATGTTTTTAGATAGTTTAGGACAAGCCTAGTTAAATTTTCGTAAAAACTGTGGTGTTAAAAGGCCATAAGATTTATCAGAAACGCTCAAAAATTGCAAAATCGTAATTTCCAGTTGGCGAGACCAAATATCCATTTTTCTGGGTCATGGACCGAGGCTTTTCGAAGGAACTTTTTATGGAAAAGTTGTTTGGTCTGACACAGTCAAGCTCTCCACGAGAAGTCTACCACCAGGGCAACACGGAGAAGAATCGGTATTCTCGAGGAGAAGACGAGGCAAAGCCGAACACTCTGGAGAGAGTTGGTCCGCAGCTCGATGCAGTCGGAATGACGTCGGACAATCAAGTAATCAAGTAAGTAAAGCAATTCAGACGAGTAATTATTATTACTATTAAAACACATCATAAGGTTCAATTTTCAATATTCAATTATCTTTAGAGTTTGAATTATCTCTTTTTTGGACTAGTTTACAATAAACGTAAAATTATCAATATAAAATTGCGAGTACCGTATTAGATTTGGTTAGAGTTAAGATAAATGATGTATTCCATGAAATATTTTTTTCACTTAAATGCACGTACCTGTCTTTGTCGAATTGCTGGACATTTTTCGTAACTAAACCAATATGAAACGTTCATCGATGGAAATTTCGAATAATCCGATTTACACGATTTTACATCATCTGATCCTCTGTTTAATTAAAAACAATCGTTATTTTCATTTTAAACAAAGTTAACTTCATATATATAGCACCTGTAAAAGGTGAGTCGAGCTGTAGAGATACCATTATTCCTTCGGGTGAACATGCGACTTTTGGCTTTCCTGAATATTCGTTATTTTATTTAAAAAAAACTATTTTACCTATAATTTCAGAATAAATAAACTTTCTAGAAATTAAGAGAAATATTAAGACCCAAATCATGTTTATATCGAGGAATAACGGACCAGACGACAAACTGACAGTAAAAGGTCAAATGGATTTAGTCGTTTTTTAATCGGCGGACCATCATTTTCGTGATTGATATAACCATGCGAGATAACATTGATTATTTAGTTGAAGGTCAGATCTATATCGATTAATTATGGATATGGACACCATCCAGGTTTGGCAAATTCAAAATCTAAAAATAGCCTTCCTTTTCTTGGATACGAAAAATTCCATCGAATTTTGAAATAAATCGAATTTTAACCTTTCCATAAATTCCTTTTTGAAATTTTCAATTTTTTAAGAACAATACCCGGGTGGAGTTTAAAAAACGAGGTTCCTAACATCACTAAAAAAGTACCAGGGCTTTCATCGATTTGTATATTTTGGAATGAGTGTTCAATACATAGAACATTGGTCAATTCAGTTGCTCATAAACTAATAGATATATCTTAAAATTTGGTTCAAGAAATTTAATGACCAGGGTTGCACGGAAATCGATTTTTGACGGAAAACGGAAAGGGAAATATTTTTCTAGACAGAAGACAGAAAAATAAATAATTTTTTTCAAACGGTGTTTTGGCCTATATTCAACCAATTAATGGATATAGACCCAAAATTAAAGCGAAAAACAGGATCTTGCAAAGTTTCATCAAAGTCCGAGATATTGACCTAACATACTTTATTTGTCAGAAAAGTCATAAAAATTTTGTAAAAAATTATTATTGACAAAGATAGTTTAACGGGAGCCTGTAAAATTGACGTAAAAATTAGTTTTTCAATTGCACGTGCACTCCACTTCCATGAAATCGTGCCGCATTGCAAAAGACTTCGCACCAATTGCAAACTCAACCTTTTAATTTATTATTTTTATTTTCAATATTTATAAGTCTCTTATATTGACGATGAAGACGCTTCTGCTCCATTAATTGAGGTACTAAGAATTTCTTTTCATTAATTCATCAGGATTTCTGCAGAATTAAAAGTTAACTGATAAATAAAATAATAAATGAAAAGGTTGTGTTTGCAATTGGTGCAAAGTCTTTTGCAATGCGGCGCGGTTTCTTGGCATTGGAGTGCACGTGGAAATTAATAATATCAATAATTGAAAAATTGCAAAAATATACATAATAGCATATGGTGCTTAACAGTGATGACAGTGAGTTTATTAATTCCACATTTTAAGCACTTTTAACAGTTTGAATTTTGTGTGGGATGTTATTAAATCTATGAAAAGCGGAAATTGCTTCATTCGGAAAATAAAATGCATTTCTGCAAAAATCACGGATTATTACACCATAGAATTTAAAATTTCGATTTTTTCATTTTTATAAAAACCTTTAAAAAATCAAAGATCTCAAAAGAATAGAACAAACATAGACCTTTTTTGTGTACAATTTAATTCTAAATCCCGCGTTTTGAATTTCATTTTACAATTCAAGGTTCGAGATTATTAATTCGAAAATATTTAAATCTAATTCTGTCTTTTATTTTTCTCGTAAATAACGTTTTTAACGTCTGAAAATAAATAAGGATTAAGAATGTTTACATTCGATTCTAAAATTAAAATTTTTTCCATCTTGCAACAGTCGAAATACGATTCGGGATTCCGCATTTCCCTGACTAAAAATCACATATGAAGCTTCATATCATTCGATATTTCCCTAAAGTTAAGCAGTTTTAGAACTCTTGATGAAGATTATAATTTAAGACTGTTGATAGGAGAACATTCAAAAGAATTCGAAGAATTTTTCTTTTATATAATTCAAGGATAGAAGAAAATTTGAAGCCCATACAATTATTTTTTAAACATTTTTTTGTAAAAAAAGATAGTATAAAAATATAGTAGAGTAAAACAGTTAAACTGAGTTTTACCGAGATTATTATTTAAATTTCAAAGATAATATCAATATAATAATCAGTTCAAGTTGTCCGTACGCACAATATTTATCTTTGAGCGTTTATATTTTATGTTGTTACTATTTTAGAATCCACAATAAGTAACACCCCCTCTTTCCCTAAAAATATATGTTTGCTAAAAATCAATGATGAAAGTAGAGACTTCGAAACTCTGTTTGTCTGAGCATATATTTTCGCTGTTGGTGGTCTTTTTTTTGCGACAGACGAACTGCCAGACGTGAGCACTTATAAAAACAGTCTTTAGTCTTTCATTGATAGACAGATAGTTTTTTACAAAATAAACAATTTGTTAATAAAGTAAAATAAACTATGAGAAACGACTATTTAAAAACAAAATATAATATTTTGGAGCAACTACACAAGATTAAAGATTATTTTGATAAAGGAATTATATCTAGACGAAATCCGGAGGAAATTCTTCGTTTAAATAAGAAAAATTTTTTAAAATTTGCGTGACCAAATACATTTAATAATAACCATTTTATAGAAATTCATGTCCTACACTCTACTTTCATGCGAAATATCGATGGACAATGTCAGATAGAGCTCGCAAACAGCAATATGGGAACAGAATACACACGAGATAGAAAAAAGGCGGACGTCCGCCAACTATATGAAGCGCTATTTTCCTGGCCTGGCGTAACAATGTGCGGAATCCAAATTATACGTTTTATAGCTCACTAGTTCAGCCGCGAAGAATGGAGTACCAGGGCTTTGTTATATAATTTATTCCTATATCTTTCCGTCTAATTGTTTTTTTTTACCAAATAAAGATTTGTTTCAAGACTTGCCGAAAGCTGCACAAAAATCCACAATATTACCGTCTTGTTCACAGAATTGTAACTTGTCATGAAAACTGGATCTACTGCAGCAATCCGGACACGACTATTGAGCTTCTTCCACATCCAGCTTATAGTTCGGAGCTTGCACCATCTGATTATCATCTTTTCCGATCTATGGCAAACTTTCTTCGTGGTCTTAGCTTCAATGACTTTGCCGATGTCTAAAACGGGTGCCGTGAGTTATTCGCCTGTAAGAACAAGGAGTGGTACCGCAGCGGGATCGAACAACTTGCCGATAGATGGGTTCAAGCCATGGTCTTTACTTTGAAACTTAATTGTTTTTCATATGTTGTAAAATTATGTTTAAATTTGTAATTAAAAAAATTAGGTTCACACTAATATATATGCACTTCACTGCCAAGAAACCGCGCCGCATTGCAAAATACTTCGTATCAATTGCAAGAAACACTTCCTTTTAATTTTTTTATTAATTATTGTTAAAAAAACTATAATTAATAAATAAAATATTGAAAAAATAATAAATTAAAAAGTGGTGTTCGTACAATTGGTACGAAGTCTTTTGCAATGAGTCGCGGTTTCGTGGCATTGGAGTGTATATGCATATACAATATAAATTAAAGCATAATAAAAACCATAAAAAAACAAAATAAATAGGTAACGGATAGTAATAAAAATAATACTATATAATAAAAACATAAAATAAGGTAGGTAACAAGAGGGATAGATAACTAATATGTCAGAGAATTTTCGTAACGAAAAAATAACTGCATCTAAACCTAAGACGACTAAATAAAGCTAACAGATATTTTTAAATCTAATTTATAAGTTTAATTACTTCAAGACTTCCCAGAATCGCGAAATTAAACTTTATTTTCAAATAGCTGACGTAATCTTACATCTTTCAATCGCACAGAACATGCCACAAAAAATTTTCTACGGATTGATTTCAACGGAGGATTAAACGTTTAATTAATACCCCTACGATTTGTAGGAGAATTGATTGAGAATAGTTTTCTCCAATTAACTGGGAACTCTATCCAACAGGATTTTTGACAGAACCTTGTAATACAAATCTTATCGTCTTTTAGATAAAGTTTCTAAATTAAAGAGCTTTAAGCGATCTGCGTAAGTAAGATAATCAGGATTACTGTGCTGAATTGAGGAACTATATTTTAGTTGTATGCGACGTATAAATAGTGAACGTGTTAATCATATTCTCTGTTTGTTTAATTGTTATATTATTCTTGTTTAGTATTGATTGTTGTTTTACCTTAAATAAACCGTTTAATTACCCAAGTTTGAGGTACGACCAAGAGGCACCGCTCTTTTCATTGGTTTATCGGCTCATAGTTTACGGCAAAAAACCGGCTGAGATTGGCTGGATCTTTTGGAGAGCAGAATCGTGTGGACCTCTGGATCGTACCTCAAACCTGGGATAATTGGATCGTTGTTCGAGCATTGCCGAGGAGTGGAACGTTGGAAAGAGCAATAGGGAAACAATTTTGCAAATAGTCTTAGGGCGAAAAATTTTGATGTAGTCTGGACGCGTTAAGAGAACAACACTGCTTATTGAGAAAAGAAATTAGTAATGTTATGTAATAAGTTAAATATTCACTGCAAAGGCATGAGATGTTACAAAAAATAACATGTTTATTGTATTGCATATTTTTGGTATTATTCATTGTTGAAAATCAAATTATTGAATCCCTCAAATTACCCATCAATTGGTTTGGAATAAATTCCGAGCGACCCTTGTTTTTTTCGCTACTTTCTATTTCTACGCCATTCAAAACCGAATGCAGTTGTTTTTTGTGTATATATGTGTGTGTGGTCTTTTCGTTTCGATTTATATTGCCTCTTTGTGTTATTTCCAACGCTCTCTTTCCCATGTATATGTTGAGTTTTTTTTATAATATATTGGACGGGTGTTCGAAACAAACGAACATCTCAAAATGTGTTGCGAAAAGCCATTCATTTTGCTGCTGACGTTTTAGTAATAGTGCAATCGGCAAAAGAGTCGCAGATGATTTTATTAGACAGACGTCTTTTTTCGGCTGATTGTTCTCTGTTTCTCTCCGACCTTGTCCTTTTCGTAAAAAATGATTGGAACGTCGTGCCCACCGACGATGAAAAAACGAACATTTGTGCCTTTATGGTATGGGTGGTCGAATAAATAATAAGTTTGAATTGAGCATTATATAGTTTCCAATTTTTCGATAGAAGATATCCTTATTATTTGTAAAAAACCGTAATTATAGGCTTGTATTAATACAGTATCTTTGTTTGCTAGGTAGTTCTGATTCAGAGATTAATTAAACCCAATATATGGAAAAGCATGTATTGTACTTTTCAGTGATCGGTGCCTAATGGATATAACCAATCCATTTTCAATAAAAGGTCTCAATGAGAACGTGAAGCAAATTTCCAATTTACTTAAATAATTTCGCTTTATTTCATCATTTCGTCAAAATTTATAGTTCAATTCCTATTGGTTATTTTTATTTTCTATGAAATTAACATTAGAATTATCAATTTTTAAATGAAATATCTATGAACAAATGGATATCCTAAACGTCATGAGGTTGTCAATTTATTATTTCGGATGGCTTTCTTATGTAGAAAATTTGCCTCTACTATCAAATAAATGCCTAAGCCCACAATAAATAAAATGTTTCATAATGTGTGTTACTCTAAAAATATAAATATATTATGAAATTAAATTAGAATAGTTTCATATCATGTAGGAAATTTCAGAAAATATTAAATGGAAGAGCAATAAAATTAAACAAAAATAATGGTCTCACTTAGACTGTCATCATAAATAAGTTTATAAATATCTATTCCTCTTAAATGTGCTTCGTCTATTTTATTGAGGTAAAACACATTGAATAAATACAAACAGTGGCCGAGCAAGCAATATCATCATTTTTCCTTTTTTATTAGGCTCCGATCTCGAAAAGTACAATAATTATTGTTAAGATGTTAGTTAATGAGGAAAATAAATAATTAAGGATTGTAGAAACCAATAAAATTACTCAGCGAATAATACTATTTTATTACTGTTTTTAAATTATTAAGCAAAAAACTAAAAAAGAGCTAAGTAACAAAACATAAAACTAAAATCGACTCTCTGTCTCTGCCCTGAACGAGACCGTAATTTCCTTACTTATGATCCTTTAACCCATTTCTCAATTTATTTATATCTTGACACTAATAAATACGTATAGTTTTCATCGCAGCCTAATATTTTCATTGGAAGTCATCGATATAATGCAACAAATTTTATAACTTTATTGTCGTGGTGTAGGTTAATGAAAAATCAGGGTTAAAGGAGCATTCCGAATAATAAAATGGTCTCGCTTGGACAGGTATAGATTTAATTTGCAATTTGTTTATTATTTCGCTTTTTTCACCACAATTTTGTTTCATTTTGTTTTCTCTTACTAAATTGGTTGCTAAATCAACAAAATAATTATTATAATAAAAATTTGTGTATAATTTATTATATTTAGGATCGAAATAATAAACAAATTGCAAATTAAATCTACACCTGCCCAAGCGAGACCAGTTTAAACATTTTTGAATTATTTTCAATGGTCTCAAAGAGATCATGAACCAAATCTTCAATTTATGTTAATAATTTCTCTGTTTTTAATTATATTTCTTCAAAATTCCTAGATAAATCAGATTTATTACTTTTATTTTTTTATGAAAATGAAATTGGAATTGTTAATTTCTTATATTTTGATAATATTTTTCTTTTTGCTGTAAACGAACGATTCGTCGAAATATGGCAATGATAAAAATCGAACTGGAAATTATTTTTATTTAGCCAAATAATAAATATGAACAATTACATATCTTACCACCTTACACAAATTTTTTGTAGAAAAGATTTTCGCAATTTTCTTCGATATATTTCACAGTTTTCTTACTATTATTTTAACATAATAAAACAAATATATGTGTACTACTTTGAATGAGCTTAAGCGTTGTTATAATTTCCCGTATATGTAATCTCCAATGCTTTTATCAATCTAAAACATTAAAAAAACTAAATAAATAACGATTCAAATATATAATAAAACACTTTTTGTGCGGCAATATATTTTAAACTCTAAAAAAAGTGCACTTCGAGCCAGAGAGAAGTCTATCGAGCGGAGATGCAGACACAGCCAATTATAAATGATAAGGCAATTAGAGAGGCACCGATCAAAATCATACTCTTTTCCTGGCTGGGTGGTCTCCAGCGACCAATCACGACGTGGCGTCCCGCCCCATTTTGTTCTCCGGAACGCCGAGGCGAATTGTTCGTTTATTTCCAGCGGAAAGCCATGCAGGACACCAACGGCGATAATTTTCACGAACCGTCTGGGCGGAGACGACCAGATTTTCGCGTTTTCCGCATTTTCGTTTTTTCTCCTTACGTTTCTTTTTACCGTCATTTCTTGTTTTTTAACATTTGCCCTTTTTCGTACCAACATTAATTTTAGATTCGAACTGTAACAAACTTGTTGCACAATTAATCCGCAAAAATTCATTTAATATCATGCCAGGTTGGTGTTTTTGTTATTCTAATATTTAATACGGATTATATTTTGAGAAAACTTAGTGATAAGATAATGGTCATTGTCTGCACTATTTGTCCGCACATTTCTTTCCTATTTTAAATTTTTCTACTGTAAAAGCTCGATAGATTGGTTCTTCATCATTTTCCTTTAATAATATTAATGTTATTAAGTTTTTAAAATTGTTAAAAGTTTAAAGTATATAATTGCTCGCCGTTGTCCTCTATCAATAAAATTTAAATCTCAAAAATTTTTTCACGTTTTCCTCATAGAATAAATGTTTTCAAAAACCAGTCACTGCAGTCATTGTAGAAAATTGATTTTCAAAAAATGATCCCTTAAATCAGAATTATATGGTTATTACTTGGAAACGCTTCTATCAACACAATTTAAGCCAGATTTGCTAACTTTCGATGGGAAGTTGTTGTGCAAAATATGCTCTTAATAATGCGCTCAAACCCATTTTACAGAATTATCAGTTAAAATATTTCACGGTCACAGAACAACGTCAATTTAGTGCATAATTTCACCCAAAATAATTTTTTGGTTATTATAATGATTTTAATTTTGTTTATCATATTTAAACTATTTCTGATTTTTCAGTCCTCAAACGAGTAAAATATGAAAATATTAGTGTCTTTATTACTAGTTAATCCTACGAGATTGTCATTTAATACTAGATAATTTTGGATGTCTGATACTTACTGAAGAATTTTGTTGGTAATCGACCTGAAAAAAATTTAAATACTTACAAAAATTGTTAGTTTTATCATATTAATTCATTATATATAGAGCAGCCAAACCTAAAAAAACGAATAACATGGAAACTCTATTAATTATTTTCGAGATTAAGAGATTATTGATTAAATTTGTTGAAAACGTATTATTATATATATATAATTTAACATAATTTTTCGCTAATTATATAATTCTGTATTCTGTACGGTTCAAATTGGAAAATGTCAATTTCAATACTTGAACGTATGGGTAAAGATTTTAGAAGTCGCTTTTCGTGTGGAGCTATAAGGCTACAATTTATATAATTTTTAGGCTCGTTATTTGATTGATTTAAATTCAAAGTAACAATTTTGATTTTAGTATCTGGAAATTATGACCTCAAACTTCTGTAACTTTCTGTTGCCAGTCGACAATTGATAGCGTCTAGCGTACTTTTCCTTTTATTATTTTTTCTACTATTTTTATCAAGTGATAAATTCTATTCGATACAGTTTATTCCGTGAAGTGCACTTCCTCCATTCCGTTTGAGAGACGACTTTCTTGGATCGCCTAGAATTTTTGCATTTTTTTTTGAAAATGTGTAAATTAATTGGGATTGACTGAATTAACTATGACAGGGGTTCTTTTAAAGTGTTAATTAACGTACAATATGATGATCACGGAAAAAAATATAAACGAAATTTTCATATTAAAATTATAATGAAACCATTTTTATTTTTTTAAATTTTTTATGAAAATAAAATTTGAATATTCAATTTCTTATATTTTGATAATATAAAATTCCAAATTTAACAATTATGACATTGCATATAACATAAGCAAAATTTCCGATTTTTTAAATTTTACCTTATAGTTGATCCCGGTATTTCTTTAACATTTATAGCCGAAACATAGAAAAATCCGTCGGCTAAATGAATTTCGTTTGAATAATTTGAAAAATTGCATCTTACTAGGGAGGTCATTTTTAGACTCAAAAGGTTTCGGGCTTAAACTTTGCATGCTGATAGCTGAGGTCATTTTATTAGTGCACACAAAATATTGTCCTGCACTGGGGGGTTTAAGTAGATTAAAACGCTGTCGTTGCTGCCGAAATCGTTGGAAAATAATCGAGTAATGAGATTATACTAATGAAAGTTGTGTAATTTTAAGAAAAATGAGCAAAATCTTTGAGATGAGTTTTAACCTACTTAAACCCCCCAATGCAGGACAATTTTTTTGTGCACTAATAAAATTTCCTCAGCTATCACCGTGCAAAGTTTCAGCCCGAAACCTTTTGGATCCAAAAATTACCTCCCTAGTTAAATGTTTAAAATTGTAGCTTTATCGTTTTATAAAATTAAAATCTAATTTTTGTAATTAAATCTTTTAACTGCACTCCGGTGACGAAGTACGCAAAAATAGCAAACGATCACGTTGCAGTTTTCCTTTAAAAATTACAAAAAATAATCCATTTTTTCATAAAAATCAACAAATACAAACCAGGAGAACCTCTCCAAAGAATACCATAAAACATTTCAACTTGTGTTTCTGTTAACAATAATTAATAAATAAAATTTTTTAATAATTAATTCAAATGGCGTATGCAATTGGTGCGCGGTCTTTTGAAATTTACTCGTACTTCGTGGCAGTAAAGTGCAATCGCATATAAAATATTCTTTAATTACTGTCAAACTGTTTAAAAACTTAAAAAAAAATAAAACATTTCCCGAAAAGAACGAAAAAATTCGTTAGGCATAACGTTAGGCATATTTTCTATTAGTGTTACAGAAAATTTCCGTTAAATAGATTTTAGTGATGAAAAACAATGCAAAACTACCCTGAGAACCAAAAAAAATGGTGGCTAAAAAGTTTTGTGGGTAATATTTCAATTCTGTAGACGTACCAAGTTATAAATATAAATATTTTTATTTAGATATAAAGAAAGAAGTATTTAGATATAATGTCAAGGTATGAGAAGTTGATAACTTTATTTTTAATTTATATTTGTGTCAAGTTAAAGTTTTAAAAATTAATTATAAATTTCGTATATTGCACTTTTCACAGTTCGGTGTCTAATGGAAGTGGAATAAGAAATAAATGAGGTTCTCGTTAAGATGGCAACTCTGAAAACGATAAAACACATTGCACGCTAATTTGAATGCTCTTAAAACGAGTTCAGAAGACGGGTTGAAATTGAAAATATCTGGAAGGTACTAATAGTTTTCAATAATTTAAGAAATAATTGACACACTGCTTTAAACTAGGTTTTCGTAATGTACGCGTTAGATTTATATGACGGGCATAAAAAGCAGAAAATCCTTATTTCAAATTGGTGTGCACATTGAAGAGGTATTTTTATAAACACTAGAGTTATCAGTGAGCTTAGCTCTACCGATTTAGAACTATTTGTAAAATTCACTTTAAACATCCTTTAAAATATAATTCCAGATAATTACACTAGAACTCATTTCAGTTGAATTCCCTACAAAAGTTTCAGATGAAATCGATGTGGTGAGCTTCTCACCATCACCATCACCTGACATTTCCACTAAAAATACTACCACATCATTCGACGAAAAGCCATATTTCTGCCAACGGTGTTTAAATCATAACGAGCGCTTTCCACGAAAGGGTCATAAACCCAATTGTCGGTATATTTAGACAAAATTCCGTCAGTTAATTGTTTGATAAAGTATTTTTCAGTTATCTGACATGCGAATGTGCCGACTGTTCGATGGTTGAACAGAGACGGCGGTTGAACAATGCCTTAAGTCGGAAAAAGAAAGACGACAAACCAAGAAATAACGGAAAAGGAAAGCGGGTCCGAGATCCTCAATGTGCCCGTTGCAGCACTCACGGAGTTCACGTTCCCCTTCGTGGACATAAAAAGATTTCGTGTCCATTCGCGACATGCGGTTGTGAAATGGTATTTATTACTTTAATAATATTAATAATAATATACCGTACCCGAATAAAAGCCATATCGAGTCATAATAATATATGTATTCTCTGCTATTAAACCGAATACAAATAAATTGGCAACCTTGACTGCGGTCGTTAAAGCGTTCATTTTTAATCGCTGAACAGCCAATAAAGAATACGGTAGAATGGGAGGGGAAGACACGGTGTACGGTAGTATTATGAATATGTAGAAACATTTTTTGATGTTGCTTTCAGTGTACATTGGTAGAGGGAAGGAGAAGCTTGATGGCGAAACAGATCAAATTAAGACGGCAGCAGCAGCGATCAAGAACAGATGGTGCCGCAAAAGATATGAGGACAAATAAGGAGAATCTGTGCAACAATATAGCCAGCAAGGATTTTAATAATACTGAGAAGGCGAGAAAAGAAGAAAGAGAGGAAAGAGTCAAGAGATTATCAAGTAAGAGTTTTTCACATTAATACAAATACACCCCAATTGGTATGGTAATAAAACAGGCTCAGTAAACGTGCTCCAATCTAACTTTTCAGAAAGATATAAACATTTTTAGATAGTTTAAGAAAAGCTTAATTAAATTTCAGTGAAAACTTTTTTGATATTAACACGTGAAAACTTCCCCATACGTTTAAAAATCGCAAAATGGTTATTGCGATTTGGAGTGCAAATATAGTATTCTAAACGTCCTTCTGTAAAAACCGGAAGCACTTCACTGCCACGAACAATGCGTATATTGCAAAAAAGTGTGGACAAATTACAAAAACCATGCCCTTCACTTTGTATTGAAATTCTTTATATTTTTTGAATCATAACTTCTTTGACTTTGATTTAATTTGTTTTAGAATCGTTTAGAATTATTGATTAATGATTTATTAGTTTGTTTTAAGGTTCAAAAACGATTTTATAATCCTTAAAAAACAAAGAATTTAAATAAAAGGTATAGGGCGTGGTTTGGCAATTTGTCCACACTTTTTTTGCAAGATACGCATTGATCGTGGCAGTGGAGTGCGGAAGAATATAAAGAAAATTTAAAAATTCATGCATTGTGTTATATACTATAAATTCCACATATTTTTGGCATAACAATAAAAATTCAATAAATCAAACTCTGAATAAATAAGAAATATACATCTTTTAGGAAAGTTTCCAAGTTTTTCTCGTCTCTCTTATCGGTTTATTATATATTTACCTGTTTAAGATACTTACTTAGGATACTTAGGAGTCCGTCGTCATTCTCTTATAGAGAAGCGGACCAGCTCTCTCCAATCATCGCGGCTGCGCCTCGAAAAGGTGGGCCAGGCAACCTTCTTCTCCAGGATTCCGATTCGTCTCCTTGAGTTTCTGGAGGTGGACTTCTCGTGCACATAATTTGAGACCCAGAGTTTAATTGAGTCTTGCCATGAGTCTGCCTGTTTAAGATTGATTCATCTATTACAAAATATTATAAAAATGATAAAATCGACGTCAAAAATTTTGCAAGATGATTAATTATAGAAAAACAAGACCAATAATTTTGCATATCTAATAATTAGGTTCTTTATTATTTATAATAGGCCAACTACAACCATTTAAAAAGCGGTAAGATCCAAAAAACTTCCTCCTGAAAGCTGGCTGAAGCTAGCTGAAAGTTATATAATAAAGAAAAATCGTTTCTCTATAAAATATTAGTTTTCAGTATCGGCGCCATCGTCTCCCGAGACATCGGACGTTTCTACTCCCTCGCCCTGCATGACTTCAATCATTCCAGCGGTGTGCTCGACGCAATCCATGACTACGCCGACTTCGTCTACGTGCAGTCCAACAATTCCAGCCACGCCGTCCGCATTCGGCATGATCATCTACAATTCATTGATACCTCAGCAACTATTTAATACAACACAATTTCACCCCACCAATGTAATAAACCAGGCGATTCTGATGCAACTATTCACTCAGACTGCCAAAATCCATCACTCAACCACACCATTCTTTAGCAATCCATCCATATTGCCATTGTTTGAAAATTTATCGACGACGCATACAAAAACATGATACTTAATAATTATCTCATGACATGATATAGTAGTAATTGTTTTATCTCATATTTAACTACCATTTTGATCCGGAGATTTTGATCCGGACATTAATTTCTTTTATTTGTTCTGAAGACCAAGTCTTGCCACCATTTCGAGCCAAGCTCATTTTATTTGTTAACTCATCTCTTCGTGTCCCCACTTCTCAGAATCTCTCCTCTCCCTCAATGTTGTTATTATTCAAAATATTCGATTATATTCTAAAATCTTTAAGATGTTTTCATATGTATATCCATTTTCTTATATTTAGTTTTTCATACATTCGGGTGGATGAAATCCGTTGCAAACCGAAGAGCTCCATCACGTTTCCGGTTATACTATTATCCTTGTTCACGACCCGGTGGTCCCTAAACGTTGTGAATATCCTCGTTGAGATGTTCAATCAGCAAGAATTTTATGAATACCGTTTGGTGATATATATTATTTTTGATTTTGTTTTTTCTTTTATTGTTGCTTTTCGATTGATTATATTGGAGAGGAGTTGTATTGCTGAGATAATAATCGTGGCAATAATAAAATAAATCACTAAAATTTGGAGCAACCAAGTTCAATATTAATTTTTTAATTTCCATATAAAGATTGGAACATTGTTACGCCTTGCATTTTATATCAACAGTTTGTCTTTATTCGAACAAAAAGTTTTAATTAATCAATAAATATTTACAAAATTGGTTTCTTGGCTACACCAATTATGATGTCACATAATAATGTGTAAAATGTATAAAGTCTGATTTATAATGGAAACCGTTTTGATTATAAGGCACGGGATTTTTCTGGCACAAACGCTTCAAAAACCTAATCAAGGATTTTCGTACCTTCGATGCAAGAAAATCACTACTCACAATGTCAATTGATAAAAATAGAATTGCTCTATTGAATGTTTACGCTCCAGTTGCTGTATGCGACTCATCCTCCAAGACGCTCTTTGCTACGGTTTGCAAAGAATTCTTGACAATGTCTACAGGAAAAGGAGATCGAGTCACGCAGGTATCGAAGATGGAATAATAATAATCGACTTCCGCCCACACGATGGACGAGGACTGCCACGGAATGGACTCCGAGGGGTGTCCAGCGATCAAGAGGCCGACCCAAGTACATCCGGAAGATTGGGAATGCTCCAGAAGAAAACGACATTTGCGAGATGGAGGGAGATAGTTCGCAATCGCTTAGGCGGTTAATTTCAACCAAAAGTAAGTAAGTAAGAATTGACATAAATTAATTTGGTGTGCGTTTGTGCACAATAATGTTTATATATATATATATATATACTCCTTGTAAAGAGCTCCTTATTTTTTGTCCATGTTCTAGAATTCATATTTTAAACATAGAAATTTAGATTTCTTATTTATATAATTCAGCACTACAACTCGGCTTAGTATTAAACGTGGTAATGGGTAATGCATCACGTAAACTTTGAACTATTTGGCGGCAAATTGTAGTCAAGAAAATTTTAACGAAACGTTTTTATTAACAAAATACATGATTCACGCACATCCAAACAATTTAAATGGAAAACAATAACAATATAAAATATAGTCAATAACAATTACAATCTCTCACTTCCTCGCGATGCCATATTCCTCAGATTTCCATAAACTTTTGATGGGTTTGCTCCAAGAATCAAGCTTGATATCGAGTTCCTCGCCAATCTAATATTCTGGTAAGCTCCAAGAATATGGATTTTTGTATTAGCCACCACTAAAAAGTAATTGTAAATTCAAATAAGATATTTAAGTTTTACCAATTCTTGTTTTCGTTGTATTCTCAATTACTAACTTTGTGCGACCATCTTTACCTGCAATTCTTCCTATGGCTCTGCTTACGTGATCTCCTTTCAAGGAATGCTTCACATCAGCAATCTTAAATTTATTTTACAAAATCATTAAAAACTTATTTGTGATTTTAAAAATTTCAATTATATTAAATGGAAATTAGAAAACTATTTAAATATCCATAATAATGTACAGTATAACTAATTGATTTATTACGACATTGCGAAAATAAAATGTTATTTTCCAATGGGAGCAATTTATTTTTTCAATCATAATTTTGGATTAAATTTTGCACAAAGATCAGCCATTATTATAGATTAGGTCAAATAGTGTTATTGGACTGTACCAAAAACTACGATTTTAATAAATATTTTATCAATTTTAATAAAAAAATAACATACTTCAAATGTTTCCAAAAACAAATGATCAAGACGAATAAGCGCGATAGCATCATTCACATCAAATCCAAGGATAAATGCTTTCACAAAATCGGCAGCCTAAAAACCGAATAAAGTTAACATTAATTAAAAAATGTTTGAATTAAAAATATTGTCCTTCTCAAGCAAACATGACGAATGGAAGGTGCCGTCACGTACGTTATTTATATCTGATTCCATTTCAGGAATTCCAAAAAACGAGTCCCTCCCATCACTGGCATCCGCATCACTACGAAAACATTTAAAATTAAATCTCGTAATGAAACAACAAAGTAAAATTTTCGAGAACACATTATCATTATGGAGAGGATGCTTTTTCTGATGTGAATAATATACCTTTTGCAAATCGGTTGTATCCTCTTTATCATTTGGATTTTTAATCTCAACTTGTCGCTTTTTAAGATTGAATCGAACTTGTAATCCTAGATTTTTAACGATAGGCGTGAATATTGCAATCCAGTTCTCTTTGAGTGGTGTATATCTATGTTTCGGAACAGGAACCTAAAAATAACATAATTAATAGATCCATTAAAATGTCTAAACGTTTCTCATTTCTCCCTTTTCTCCTTTGCTACGCTTTGGAGGATTTGCATTCGCCGAAGACGATTCTATATCATCAGAATTTGAAAGGTCCATCATTTCAACGTCAGTTGTCGATTTTGATTTTCGCTTTCTGACAATCTGGAAAACATTTTCTTATAGCAAAATTTCTCCCAATCTAGACGTTACAACTAAAAACTTATATCAAACTCACAATAAACCCATCCGCATCCTTCTCAACTTTTTTCACCGTCTCTAACATAGGTAATTCAACAGGGTCTTCTTCGATCAAGTCCGGCATTTCTTCCATAGGTAGGTCATTTTTATTCTGCATTTTCACCACTAAAATAATGATATGAAAAACGAAATTAAATTAATTTAAAAATCAGGTAAACATGTGGAATCGACCAAAAAATGATTTTTAAACAGTTTAGTAATATTAAAAATTTATTAAAGTAACAATTAACCAGTAACAACGAAAATTATATTTAACAATTAAATATTAACAATTTTAAACAATAACAAAACAATTTAAAGGTCAGTAGCTAAAGAACTTTCATTTGTTTCCATACAAAATTCAATAAACTCGATTCCAATTTTGTCTTATCCAACCTCTCCATGTGTCTTTTTGTATAAGGAACTAATGATTCAATTATATTCTTCGCGTTGGCCCAATTGAGAAGTTCTTCCGGTGGTACAACGTTTAATAACCCCATCAAAACTTTTTGTGCAGGCTGACTCGTCTTTGAGTTCGTATTCCATTGGGTAACAAACTTCATAAGCGTTTGTTTCTTCGATCCATCAATCTTTTCAATCACTTTGTCCAAATTTCCATTCGCAATCAAACAATTAACTACTCTTAGTGAACAATACGGTCGTGATAACGTCAATGAGTATTCCAGAGCTTCTTCAAAACGATGATGTTCTAGCAAATTTGTTAGTGTTTGTTCTTCCTCAATTTTCCTTTTTCTCTTCTCGTCTTCGGCGTATTTCTTCTCTTCCGTAACATCTCTCCAAACAACAATTCTACTGTCGCTTCCAGCACTAATAAATTCCGTTTCATCGCTATTTGTGGTTAGGGACCACACCTTATCGTTATGACCATCAATTGTACTTTCACACTCATTATTCTTTAAAGTCCAAATCTTCAAAACGCCGCCCGAATCAGCTGATATTAATTGCTGATCGTTGCTCACAAACATAACTTTAAATACAGCACAAGTATGTCCAACAAGCGTTTGCATGCATGTTAAATCATTGATGTTCCATATTTTGATTGTCATATCTCCGCTACATGATACCACTTTCTATAAAACGTTAATATATAGTCGTATATAGACCATTTCTTATATTTTGATTATATACATATATAACTATTATTCATTTCAGAGATCGATGCCTAATGGAAGAGCAAAAAATTAGGGATTAAGGGAGAGATTCGATGGATCTCTGAAATTAATAATAATAAAGAAGTGGAATTAAAACTTACATTTGATTTCTTAGCAAATTTAACATCTCCAACACCCCTTCTGTGACCCGATAAAGTACCATAAATTCCCAATTGCATTTTATTGACATCAATTTTCCAAACCTTCACAAGTTTGTCCATTCTATAATAATATAATAAAATTTAAACAGTAAAGATATTTTTAAAAAATACCCGCCAGTTGCAATCAAAGTATCGGAATCCGATACGGCTATACAATTTATTTCCTTCGCATGTGCCACTATTGTTGAACTGCATTTTATTTTCGGTCTAAAATTTCATATTATTTTCATATTACTTCAAAAATATTTCTTACAATGTATCTCGCAAATTTTTACTATCCATATGAGCTCCTTCATATGGAACAGATTTCAAATTTTTTATTGACCATAACTTCATCATTGTGTCATTCGCAACGGATACAACAAATGGATTATTTTGTTGATTTGAGATTGCGATTGATGTAACGGAGCCTGTGTGTCCTGTCGCAGCCGCGATTGGTCGTATAATTGGATTACCTAAAATATATATATATATATATCTAAAACCGCATAACATATATTTTAGGCTTCGAGTAAGTTTTTATACTTATTTAAATAGTCTGGAGTGCAATCAAATTTTAGAAATAATAGTAGATATATTGTGCTTTTCATAAATCGGTGCCTAATGGAAGAGGGAAAATAAGAAAAAAAATCTTTAGTTTTTCAATAAATAATTAGCACGCCAACTATAATTTCATTGATAAAAATTATTCTCTTATTTAGGCCTGCAAAATTCTTTATTCATAGAGTACCCAGACCCCGCGTTTTTTTCGGAAAATCCCATCGAATGAAGATTGAAATTTGCTCATCAATACATAATATGATCAACTTGATTGTTGAAAATAAGTACTGCTTTAAACTTCTTCAATTGCCGTGTTGTTTTTTTTAATTAAAAAATGTCGAAAAATCAAATCTAATGGATTATTGTTTTTTTGTTTAGCAGGATGAAGCAATATTCAATGATGATTTTTTGAAAATTTTTTTGTTTTTCTAAACCTTTTCTTCAAAATAAATTAGCTTACCGTCCTTTTGAAATCTCCATAAAACAATTGAAAAGTCTTTCGAGCAAGAAGCAAGAAAATCCCGATCCCACGATGGACAAACAACACCCAAAATACTTTCCGAATGAGCTTAAAAATAATAATTTCATGATTCGAATTTTAAATAAACCTGGTATCAACGAACAGTTCATCGTTTCCTTCTCATAAATTTTAATATCTGTCGTATTAGAAGCAATGGCAATGTGTGATTCATTACTTCCCAATAGACAACATGAATAAATCTGTTGACATTAATATAATAAATTAATGAAAGTTATGTTCCAACGATTAATAATCTAACTTAAGGAGGTTTATAAAATCGAATAACACAATAATTTAAAAACTTCGAGGAATAAAATGGAAGATTCTTAACATTTAACAGTGGTATTTGTTATTAAACGGTATTCTACCAAACTATAGCAATTCTTAAAACATATCATACATTATCGATTCAAGACAACTTATTAAACCACCGTCCGTTAAATAAGTATACCTCATCTTGATAGCCAACAATTTGTTTATCCAATTTGAATTCATCTAATCCTATCACGTACAAATTATGTTCAGCCGACGTACAGAGAAATCGATTATTAATTGGATCGTATTCGATATAATCAAGTGCCACTCTGACAAGAACTATTTTTAAACTTAAACTTGTAGTCTTTTTGACTAAACATGTAAACTCAAGAGAATAAACATTACTTAGTCAAAAATGTAATTTTTATTTACCCTGAAACCTTTAACATTCTTTTCATCTTTGCAGTTTCTATATTCCATTCTTTGATGCTTCCCTCCTCTCCAACCGTAAATAAGCACCCGTTATATCCTATCGTAGCACTTTCAATAGACTCGAATAATGGTAACACTTTCAACGTCTCCTGTGTTTCTGTTTCATGAATAGACATCGTTTGATCTCTTGAAAGTGCGACTATTTTCCTCGTTTCTGGAATTCTTACAATCGACGTAATATGACTCGTGTGAGATTTCCATTCTTTTAGTAACTTTTTTTGTACGCCTTTCGTCAGATCAAACAAATTTATCTGAAAGATTATCAGTTGAGGAGAGAATATTTCATTTAATATACCTGTCCTTCAATGTACCCAACCGAAATCTTATCATTCATTGCAAATGATATAGCTGATACCACAGATGGGCCTTTTAATGTATGAGTACATTGCTGATGTTGGAGATCCCAAATCTAAATTTTATTTTTACAAAAAACATAACTATAAACTTTGACAACTTTGACAACGTGATCTGCAGAACCCGTTGCTAATAAAATTCCATCTTCATTAAACTCCATAACCAATACTGGAGCATTGTGCATTGTTTTCCATGATCTAACAAGTTCAGGTACTCCTTCAACTGGAACTGTATATTCGTTTATCTAAAATAAAATAAAATATAGTCATCGCAAGATGCGATTACCACCGCAAAATGTGGCGCACTTTTTTTTAAATATACATTTTATGATTATTATTATTATTTTCCAAATTTATTCCAAGCTTGAAACAACATCTAAAGCATATTCTTCAATTTATTTAAGCAAAAACAAAAAATAATCATGAAAATTTGAAGAAAAAATAATATCTGAAAAGTGCGCCACATTTTGCGGTGGTAATCGCATTTGGCGACGACTATAACTATTGCATATGTATACGTACCACTTGATTATTAAATGCGACTAAAACATGATTATTCGAATTATTGACGCATATACACGTAATCCTCAAGTCATCATTGTCATTACCGATAGAAAATCTTTAAAAAAAATCGTTATTGAAAAATGATTATTATTTTACTACTTTGTATTATTATTCAAAATGTCAATTGCTTTTACAATATTCCCACACGTAGAAAGAATTAATCGACCATTTGAGCTCCACCTCACAGATCCCCCCGTGTAAAACTCAGTGACAGTGAATTTTGGCGCAATTTCTTTTATTAATTCCTTCATAGTCCTAAAGTTTTTTAGATATAAAAAGGAACAAGTAAAATTAAGAAATGGAGCGAAGAACTTTTAGGAAACAAATTATATAAATTTGTTTAATTATTGGTATTGTATTTTTCAGAGATTCTAATGAGAGAGCAAAAAAATAATAAAAATAGTCTCGTTTGGATGGCCACAAATGACTTCCTTGTTCTTTAATGTCTGTTACTAATTTTTAAAACTTTTTTCGGTTCGTAATGCTCCGTCAAAAAATTTGAAATAGCCCATATATATCAGGATTACACGGAAATCCATCTTCCATTTTCCGCCTTCGCTCCACAGAAGCCAAAAAAGCTTAATTCGATTCCCAGTGGTTTCATCTTCTTCACTGAATTACATCTTCCTCTTTCCGTCGTTCGTTCGAAAAAATTTTTTTCGATTTTCGTTTGGAAAAAAATCGATTTCCATGCAACCCTTATATATATATATATATATAAATTAACGGAGGTCTGGGTAAATTGACTTATTTTGAGTAAAAACTAAAACCATAATTTGAAATGCAATTTAGCAATATTTTCCACCACATTTCAAAATACCTCTATAGAGGCCTCTAGAATCAAAACACCAGTCCCGCCTCCCTATTTATGTATTTAACAATTTTAATTCGAAAAAAAGATTGACAAATTATGAGAAATTCATTTTGTATAATTTCAATAATTTTCTGAAGTGTATTTTTATTACTATAATAATAATAAGTAAATTTTTAAAAGGTAAAATTATAATATTAAAAATAAATAAATAAAACCACACAGTTAAACAATGATTACCGTATAGAATCGCTATTGGTTCACTAAATTTTTCGATAGGCATGATCCTTTAATTATTGTCCATTATTTAATTCATATTTAAATACTGTGATTATTATAATGGAAATTTAATTTATAAAAAATAACCTACTTGATAAATTATCAAAATATAAGAAATTGAAAGTTCAATTTCAACATTTTTAATTATTTTCAATGGTCTCAAAGAGATCATGAAACAAATTTTCAATTTATGTTATTGTCAAAATATAAGAAATTGAAAATTCAGTTTCATCCTTTTTGAATCATTTTCAAAGGTCTCAAAGTGATCATGAAACAAATATTTATCTTAATAATTTATCTGGTTTTCATTATATTTCTTCTAAATTTCTAGATCAAATCAGATTTATTGCTTTTATTTTTTAAGAAAATAAAACTCGAATTGTCAATTTCTTATATTTTGATAATATTTATAAAATTTTCAGAAAATAACTCTACTTGGTAATGACTGGACCTGCAATTGACCAGCAGCAACGTCCAGGCTTTAACAAACATCAGAAAGTTTCGGAAGTGTCTAATACTAATTCCCGGGTTTCTCAACCGAACACCACACGAACGACACCTGATTCTGGCTTGGGCACAGACGATAAGCAGGAACGTGTCCCACCAGGATTTGTGAGTGGATCTCATTCTTTTAAAAAAATACATAGTTTCAAGCCAGCTAAAGTCAGTTACGCTCCTCATAAGATGCGTCCTACTCCACCACAACAAGGAAGTGTATTTTATGCTCAATCTAATCAGCCTCATTATGGAATGCGGGAACCATCATTCGATAACAAAGGACCAGATTCAGCGAATAATTCTTATTATGGTCCAAACTACGATTCAAATACTTCAACGCACGCAAATCAAAGAGTTGAGATTGATTCCTAATGGAAGAGCAAAAAATTAGGGGCGGAGAAAAGGTCTTGTTTAGACCTAATTTTTTGCTGTTCCATTAGGCATCGATCTCTCAAATGAATAATATTAATTTTAGTTTTATCCCCCATATAATGATACTGGGCCAATATACGAGGAACAAAATGGAAATAACTATTTGGTACAGCAAAATGTTCATGATGGTTATGATCGAACTAATTACCGTTAGTTATAGTTTCATTTAGTTTATATAAAATTATCGTTATAGCACAGTCTATGAGTGTACCACTAATAGGAACGAGCTATGACGGTGCGGATCAAAATTCCTATCGCCCACCACCGCCACAGCCCCCACAGACATACAACACGTCACAAGCTTACCCACCGATGCATCCGCCGTATCAGCAAAACGTAATCTATATTTCAAATCTTGTCCTTTTCGGAGATCGGCGCCTAATGGAAGAGAAAAAAAGAAGAAAAAATGATAGCCTTAGATGGGCGGCCACATACGACTTTTTCGTCAATTCCTCTTCAAAGTGTGCTCCTTTTTTTTGAGACAACACCCATTGATGTGGTCGTCCAAACGAGAACCTCATTTCATCCTAATTTTTCCTCTTCCATTAGGCACCAATCTCTGAAATCGACAATAATTATTATCACTGATTAACAGGGACCCCATTTCCGACTTGCGCCACCAACACCGTCGCAACATATTATACAGCAACCATTAAATTCGCTCGCTCTACAACATCAGAGTAGTACTCCTACAGTTTATAATCATCCGCCACAAACCGTAAAACTATAAAGTGAAATTGTCAATTTCTACGTTACTAGATATCTGGTTCATATCCACAACCCTCAATGGTGCCACAATATTTTGTGCAAATGCCTATTGCCACCATTTGCCGATCTAGTGATGGTCTAGCAATATCTACGTCTGATAAGGAACGACAGAATGTTAAGCAAAGGAGGAATGGAAGATATGGTACCAATTATATTTGTTTACGGTTAAACTGGGAACTTTAGGTGTTAGTTCTACCGAGAAGGGTCAAGATACGTCCGCTGAGGGACAGTTTGATACAAATTCAGGACAACAAAATGTAACAATTATATATAGTTTATTAAAGACATGAGATAATAGAAATAAAACATGAAGAAATAAAAATGTTTTTCAAAACGAAATCTAAGGCAGCTAAGAAACTATTCTTCAACTAACTGTTTTTTCGACAACTGCATTCCACTGCCATGAAATCGTGCCGCATTGCAAAAGACTTCGCACAAATTGCAAACTCAACCTTTTAATTTATTATTTTTATTTATTTTTTCTTTATCGCGTTTTGTTGGCAGTGGAATGCAACTGTATAATATATATTAACAAATTATTGTACTTTTCAAAGATCGGTATCTAATGGATTGATTATATATAGTCGTCGCCAAATGCGATTACCGCCGCAAAAAATGCGATTACCTTTCATTAGGCAACGATATCTGAAAAGGGCAATAAAATAAATTGATAATTCATTTTTAACATTTCTTAAAAATTATTTTCAAATAGTCTCAATGAGAACGTTTTTTTTTAAATATAATTTTTTAATAAATTTAATATTAGTTTCACGTGGTCAAAAAAAAAATAAATAAATGTATTTGTTATAATTAAGAGTGGTTGAAAATATATGTTCCCAATATAATTTTTTAAGAGCCAAGAGTTGTCTACTATGCATCCACAAGCATTCCCCACCAATTCGCCCAGAAATGTTCTTCCAATTCCATATCAAGCTCCAAACTATGCAAACGAAATTCCGCAACAGCCTCACCCAGTATGTCTTCCATATATTTTAGTATATACCGTTTTTAGGCATATAATCAGCCTGTACAATTTCAAGTTCATGGAATGGTGCACCCAAACACCCAATATGCTGGAAGTTTTAATACACCCATGCATGCACAGTTTGGTGCATACCCGCATAATATGCCACAGCCTCTGTTTGGTTCGATGAATACAATGCATCAGCCATACCATAGAGCCATAGGATACAACACGTATAATTCTTTACCAAGGAGAGGCCGGGGACGTGGTGGTTTTCATCGCGGAGACATTAGAGGGCAAAATCCTGAATTGAAAGGAGGGCCAATTAATTTTGGAAATAATAACCAGAATAATTCGGTTGACGATGAAATAAACATTATATCAGATGATATTGAAAAGACTTTGGACGTAAAGTCAAGGAATTCTTCTCCAACAAAACAAATGCTCAAATTAAATGGTAATAATTTTATGATCATGTTAGTTGTTTGAATGATTTTAAAAAATTAGGTATACATGATTTAAAAGTATTTATGGAGAAAGTATAAGATTAAATTTGTGTATATTGCCGAGAAAATTATCTTTTTTATAATTATTTGTAATATATTTATGGTGAAAATTTTTGTTAATATTTAAAAATGTTTATACGAGAAAGCTATACCACATTAACATTTTTCCTTCGTCTTTTCAATTATGCATTTTTCTTACAATGTATTTTCTAATGGTCATAATATTTCAGAAAAAACAAAGGATGTTGTTGAAAAACAAGAACTATCACTTAAGTGTGAAACGAGCAGCAACAATTCTGAGAAGCTGACGGAATGTAATCTGGAGGAACAAAGCGTCAATGACACCGGGAAGAAATTATGTTGCTTCAAATGTAAAACTGATAACCAACCAAAAGAAGTTTATGAATCACACAAGTTAGCAGAAGTTTATATATATATATATATAATTTTCTGGGTCTATTTCAGCATCCGATACCCAAATGATGATGCATGGTGTCCAGTTTTACGAAAAGAAGTTTGCCCTTTGTGTGGAGCTACTGGAGCTAAAGCGCACTCGAAGTTGTTGTGTCCGGAACGAAAGAAGCAAAGTAATTTGGATTTTAGAGTTTTTATAATTTTAATTGTAGTGAGCAGCGACAAATCAGAAAATAAAGTAACGGGAGATGATTATTTTGAGAATACATCTCCTTATCAGAGGAATACGGAGCGAGATACAATGCATTATTATGAGAATAGGCCGCGTGGCAATTGGAGAGGTGCGAGTGTTGGTACAAGAAATGGGTTCTCAAACGTTCGCGGTAACAATGGATATTCTAGTCTTAGACGTGGAAAATCAAGACACAGAGGATCTTATGAAGTTTGTTGTGGAAAAAATGTGTTTTTGAGAATATTGAAAAGCAAGATGAAGGCAATATATTTTTTTGCTTTCTAGTTCATCGGTACAACAGATACTGCTAGAGACCGAAATAATTGTTTAAATTAAATGAAAAAATAATATTGAAAAAAACTGTTTGTTGTTTTTGTTCTCCATGTTTTTTCGTGTGTATGATTATGCCACTATTTCGCGATTTTACGTAAACATTACATATTTGACTTAAGGCAGATATCCTTTAAGTAAATGCTCTCAAAAATCAAATATAATTATTAAAATAAATTATTATATTTTTTATAGGCGATAAAGAACGATGCATAAAATGATGATGATGGTCATACTACACAAAACAATAATATTTATAAATATTATAATACAGCTTTAATATATTAAATGTTTAGGAGTTTTTTGTTTATTTTCGAATATTTTCTTCATTATCACTACTATCCATAATACCTACCCAACATTTTTTACTGTTATTGTTTATATTTTTGTTAATGGTTTGTCTTCTTTCGATTTGTCCTTTCATGTTTGTGTGTCTTTTTGATATACAACATATTCCTCATTATCTCGAATTTAGAAGATTTTACTGAAACGAAAAATAACTGTTTTCTTTAGTCATAGTTTCTTTTTTTATATATAAACCGCATGAGCTTTGTTTAAATCTTATTTTAACATACGTTGTTATTTTATTTAAATTATTTTGTGAAAAAAAGGAAATTTTTATGTACTAATTATTGGAATCAATGACTGGCTTTATTAACGTTCCTTTTAGGGATATTCTTTTAGAATAAAAATTTATTAATTGAGTTTGCTAAACTCGAGATGAGATTTTTTGTATGATTTTTCCTGGTCGTATGGTAGAATCGGAATCGGAACTCTGAAAAATAAATTAATTAGAATTAAAGGAGTCTATAATAAGAACAAGTTGGACGCAATCACTTTTAACACATTTTTGTAGTAGCGTTCTTTGTTTCATCTTGGATAAATTTTTTGAAAATTGAATTATAAAAAGACTTCTTCAAAAATTTAAATCGTACTGTATATACACTCTAAATATTATCTTAAAATAAAATGTGTTCACATCAAAATTCAGGACACATCAAATTATTTTTATTTTATTTCTCCTGCAGTTAAATTGCATAATATCGACTAGAGAATGGAGTTCATATACGGTGTCGAGGAAAATTGAAGATTCTATATAATGAAACTCGATAATGAAGTGGTAAATGTTTAAGTTTTTGGTATCATTAGAATCAGAATGATCCAAGGATTCTAATGATATAGGTTAGAAAAAAATCGCATGTTATTGAATAAAGTTATTTATCCATGAAGATGTGTTGATTTTGTTGAATTTGTCCCGCTTGAGTCTCACATGAGTGAAAATAATATAATGCGGTAAATTGTTTTGAGAGCTTTTTAAAAATTAAAAATTACCCGTTGTCGTCAATAAAAGCATGATGTTGGCGGGTTGTGATAGGAACACCACGGAATGACCCAATGAAGTGTGCCTAAAATGGAAGAACTGTCAATATTTTAAAACATTAAATTCACCGAACGCATTCCAACGTCTGCATCAGAGGTTCTGAAATCGGGAATGGTTGTCCTTACATCGTGATGATTGACACGCTCGAGTAGGCTGAAACTATTTGACCCTGAAAACTCATCGATTTCGAAATATTCATTTTATTGTTACTACTGCTAAAGATGAAAATTTTTCACTATTAATTTAACTTAAATTTTATAATCACTCAAAATTCATTTTTTTCTATTCCGTCTTCTGATTTCCGCTACGGCAAATCTCATTCCGGAGAATTTTTATTTCTTAATATTATGGAAACGACCCGCAGATACTAGGATGGTGGAAATAGTTTGTGCCGCGGCGGGGGACACGAGTGTTCGAGTAGAATCGATCTTGTTTCTCTGCGATTTCATATGTGAGGACACTGTGCGATTGTTGGAATCGAACTTCTTCCTAACAGTTTGCTGCAACTTCACGAAAAAACGTCTCGCGTCCAATTTGTTGCAGCTATCCGAAAGCCTAACATTTCTCTGGAAATTTACTCATAGCTTTTGGGTTATTTCTCCTTGGTGTAATATTAGTTTTTATTAAATACGTTACGCATAACAATATACCGTTTATTAACCTATATATTTAAATAAATAATCAATTAACAATTAATATAATTAAATGGAACATGGCTAATTTGTAGTAAGGTCCTTGTATAGATTCTGATAGATCCATTGTAGCATTTCAAACTTGCTTGGCAGGTCGTAGTCAGCCACAACCCATTTTCATTTGATATGTATGTAAAGCATTCGAAGCCTTCTAGATCTTTTTTTTAAATATTTTAAGTCAGATAAAAATTAAAATTACTCTTTATTTTCTTTAAAAATATATGTATATATATATTTTTTCTTTTTTACATACAAAGAAATAATTTAAATCACATCTAATTATAATAAAGAGCAAATTATTAATTTAACATAAATAAAAATACTAGTAAAATTTAACCAACTCCGAAGGCTTCACATACATATCAAATGTCCTTGTTTTGGATGACTGATCGTCTCGAAGTCTGTGATCCTAAATCCAGATCAAATACACATTAGTTCGCCTTACAAAACTTACAATATCTTGTCAACTATAAGCAGGGCATTCTTCCGATTTAACTGTAAAATGATCTATTTTGTCAATCTCCATTTTGCCAAAGTATACTTAAAATAGGTATATCCTTAAATCTGAATTGTATACTTACTCTTTAGCTAGTTCTTCCGAACGAATTATAAAACGGAATCCAGAATTTAATTGAATCCATACCATACCAGTTCGCCTTGTAGTCTGAAATATTAAAAAAAGTTATATAATTTCTAATCGAAGTTCTTGATTACCTATGATGGAAAACAAACCTAAGTATTAATCCGGTAGAATTGGTCCAATCCGTTGAGATAATGTAATATCATAGATAAACTTATATATAACCTATATATATATATATATAGCCCCAATATGTACAAGTAACCAGAAATAAGTTAAGAATGAAATAAAAATGAAACTGTCCAATAAAAAAACCAAGAACTATAAGCAATGCTATCAATTGTTATTGACTTCGTCACCAAAACAACCATTCCATCACGATCATGGAAGAAAGTAACCGAAATTTGCTCAAAATTACACGAAACGTCCTGACTCCAAAAAACATCAAATTTAAAAAAAAAACAAAGATGGATGACTGTTCACTAGGATCGTTTGCTCTTTGTTTTTACGATAAATAGCAGATGATTCTGTTTTCAATCAAATAGCACTTCACCTCGCACCTTGCAAAACACAGTCAAGGAAGCGCCTAGCAGAAAGTGCAGAGTAAGACTATTTAATTTTGCGTGCGTTTGAGCATACGAAATCAGAAATTTTTAAAGATTAAAATGTTTTGTATTCGGAGGCTAGAATGCTGACTAAATAATAAAAAGTTTAAAGAAATCATATTGATAAATTAAATTTTACAGCTTTAAATAAAACAGTGAATTAACGATTGCAGATTACGTGAAGCTCTTTTGATTTTCACAATTTAACTATCAAAAATAAACGTACCATATATTATAAATAATAGTAAGATGGAAATCATCTTAACGACATATATAGAAAATAATAATTGAAAGAACGTGACTACCGGAATGATAAGAGAAGTGGCAATTTTTATCAAGTTACACAAAATCGGTTATTGTTGTGTTTTTTTAACATTTTTGTTATAACGAATCATGTTTTTATTATTGAGTGTAAATTATTTAAATTGACATTAAATCGTAACTAGGAATTGCACTTGTGATTTATTACTACAATTTATTCAAATACATGTGAAGTTATACTTAGGAGTCCGTTATCATTTTCCTATAGAGAAGCGGACCAGCTTTATTAAGTGTTAGAGGGTGGCAAGAAACCTTTTTGCCTAATCCGATTTTTATAATAGATGTGATATTATATTATTAAATTAATTACATGACACACGCGGCGTGTGCAAACGCCAAATGGAAATGACTATTTTATCAATATTTAAACGTATCTTACTAATTTTCACGTATTATTTTCAAACAACTTGACAACTTGAAATGTCACTGTTACTAGCTCGTCTTAAACTATCTAAAAACATCCTCTTCTTACCAAAATTTGAAACCTTCGAAGGATAGAAGAGTTTTCGTCGGGTTAACGGTTAGACCGTGTTGGCCGGCTACTAAATCCAGAACCAACATTCTTATTTCGATTTCCATCGAACTGTCACCAAAATGGTTTACTGTTGTGGTTTTTTAAACATTTTTGATATAAAGAATCGTTGTTATTATTGAGTGTCAGTTAGTTAAGTTGACATTAAATCGTAACTTGTAATTCCTGTTGTGATTTATTACCACTTTTAATTCAAAGACATGTTGTAATGCTGTTTTGATATCCTTTTGGCTTGCCATATAGACGCTTTTAAAACTTTTCCTTCGCAGGTTAATTAATGAAGTTCCGCAAAGCTGTGAAGACCAATCCATCAATAACTACTCGCAGATTGTCGGCCGAGCTCTATATTCCTCAAACTTCAGTTGTACGACATCTTCACGCCCTCTAAACTCAATCATCAAGACTTTCTAGCATACCTAGTATAATTATGAACCAATTATGACAATAAGTGAAAGTTTTGAAGTATTGCATAATTAAAGTGTTTATTAACTAATTAAGGTTCTTTATTTTATATTTATAAAATTTCAATTATTCTTTACAATAAAAATATAATGTTCGTCCATTTTTTAATACTATTTGCTTTGTCAGTTGCACAGCCGAATATTTATCATTGGTTAGAGCGTAATAGTTACATTTGTAAGTTTAATGAGCAGATATTTTTTAAATTTATAAATTTTAGGCGATGAGAGCTTAACTTCCAAATCCGCACCGAAGTTCCTATCTGCAATAGATGCATTTCGTTATAAATGCCGTTGCGGAAATCCAATGAAAACGCATTTGGCATGTGCGAGAATTCGGGGAAAGAAAGTCGAGTGTCATAAATGTATGAATAATAAATATAATAATTTAAATGTTAAAAATGTTTTTCTTTAGTGCCGCGCCAATGCTTTATCGAATTTAAAATTATTTTCGAGTCAGCTGGAAACAGATTAAGAAGTTGTTCATGTAGAATATTTTATTTTCTGATTTTTAAACTTATTTTCAGAACATGAAAAGGCGACCACGAAGAATAATCGGTTCGTTTAAATTTATTATAAATTATCGGTCACAGCAACCCAATCTCACACGGCCACTAAGGCCACTAAGGCCATCACGTCTCTTCCTCTTTTGTTTGTCATCAATATTTTTATTTCATACATTTTCATTTTTAAATTAAACTTTTCATTTCTTGTCATCAAATAATAAACAAAAAATAGATAACAAAAATTGATGACAAACAAAAGAGGAAGAGACGTGATGGCCTTAATGGCCGTGTTGCTGTCTAAACAAGACCTTTTCGAGTGTCCGTAAATAACAATAAATGCGCTGAGTCGAACAGTGGCGGTGTTTATGTATTGTCGTAAAATAAAATGTTCGCTTGTTTATTATTGACATAAACAAGCGAACATTTTAAACAAGCAATCATTTTATTTTACGACAGTACGTAAACACCGCCACAGTTCGACTCAGCGCATTTATTGTTATTTACGGACACTCGACATTTTCTCCGCCCCTAATTTTTTGCTCTTCCATTAGGCATCGATCTCTGAAAAGGACAATATATATATATAGGCCTATAGTGAATGGAGAATGGCAGGCGAGAAGAATGCGTGTTCGCTAGTCGCCGTCGTCAACTGTATTTGTCCGCACACAACAAATATTTAAAATAAAATAATCTTTAACACAATCTTTGGAACATTTTACTGTATGTAAAAGTTGAAAACGCAACATCGAAATGAAATAGCCCAACAAATGATTAAAAAATGTTTCATTTTAACCCAATTTAACTTTCAGGTTTAAACTGTCAAAAAGGCTCAACCCGTAGCTCAACAAATTCGCTCACAGCTGATAAATTTGTTTTAGCGATTCGTTTACTGTCTTTATCATTTCCAATTCTTTCTTTTCGTCCGTCGCAATTTGTGCTATCAGCTCACGGAATCTGAAAATAAATATTTAATTTGAGTCTTCTCTCTTTTAATAAATGAATAACAGTCCAAAATTACAAAAAAAGAAAACAACAAACACAATCAGATAACCCTCAAATTCTCTTTTATTGTCATCAGCTCTTTGTTTATTTGCCTCCGTGTCTTTGCTGTACATACGATGATTAAAATAAAGATTATTAAAAGCAAAACAAACCTTTCATAGTCATTTAAGGCACAATCCATATCAAGTCTTTTTTTCGTCAAGTCCGACAAAGCTTGTGAATGAATTTTATTATCACTTACAATATATGCTTTAAAGTCTTCTACTTGTTGTGATAACTGAATTTGTATTTAAATGAAAGCTAAGAGGGACAACTCAATACTTTTACGATTTGTTCCGTTTCTGTTTTATTTCTGGACTCTAAGAACAATAACAAATCCTTGAGTTTTAATTTTTTATTCACTTTTGACAGCTCATGTGTCACTTCGAGCAACTTTTCATATTTATGTGATTTCAGCATCTGAAATAGGCATGAAAGAGAGAGAGAGAGAGAGAGAGTGTGTAGCTAACATAAGAGAGGGGAAACTAAATATTGTTTATTACTTTATTTCTGAAACCGACTGCAAGAATCTGTAAGGGAATCGTAATGGGGAAATTGTTCATTACAATATTAAACATACCTGAGTTTTTTTTAGTTAGCGTGTTACACGAAACCCTAAAAAAATTCCCCCATAGATTGTTTGAATTTTAAATTACTACTACTACTACTTAAATTGTAAAATTCAAGTTGTTCATCTAACAAGGGAAGTCACTTTAGCGTCAGCTTGAGATTTTGATGAGGCTTGCACCATTTATAGCTGCGGATGCGCTGATTTCAACTCCGTTTTCAAAATCGGCGCAATTTTTCTTTGAGTCGATATATAATTTTATTTTTGATAGGTAATATAGTACAAAATTAATAAAAAAATAATAGGATTTTAAAATCAATTTTGGAATTAAAAAAACACATTTACGGTACGCTTAAAGGGTTCAACTATTTTCTATACAGTAAACATATTTCTTCTCTCTTAGCTTGCTTCTGAATACTTAAAATCGATGTTTTTTAAGATTTCTCTCACGAACAAATCGTGTTTAATTCGCTGCGGACGCTTTCGGTTTTACCAGTGTGGTTCGGAAGTTCAAAAACTCGCATTCCCCTCATCTCTCGTGGCAACTTTGTCAGTCTTCACTGGCATCATGGACGACTCTTTCCAATGTACAAGTGCATTTTTATTTGATTTTCAAACATGTTGCTAAAATATAATTTAACTTTGCCAATGAAAGTTAATTTTGTTTGATGTTAACCCTTAACCTTTAAAAAAGAATGAAATGCTTCACAACTTGCAATAATTAATTGAAGAAATGATTAAAGTTATTAAAGTTTCAAATTACATAGAAAATCGAAATAACCACACATAATAACTATTCCATTTGATCGTTCCAAATATCAGCGCATCCGAATCTATCAATGGTGCAAATCTCATCAAAATCTCAAACACTAAAGTGACTTCCCTTGTCACATCACTTTTCTGTTCTCTATTAATATTTTTAGTTAACTCTTGCGAATGAATAAAGAATTTAAAGTTTAGGATTGTTTTAGAAAAAAATTATCTACGGATTATTCGGAAAACTAAACTCACTTCGTTAATTTCCCCTATACTCGATGACAAATTTTTCATCCTTGGTCCCTTTTCTTTGAAATAGTTCGAGCCCGACAACACATCATCTGGAAGTCTGAATAACACTCTTTCACCATTATATAATCTTGTTATATAAATTTACGGTGTAGCTACAGCTCTGCCTGTTTTTTCTTTAACCTTCTGTTTCAGTCGATTGAACATTTTTAAATAAACTCAATTTAAATTTATGTTAATTTAAATTTATGTTAGATCACGTGTAATATAGACAATTTCAAATTATTTGACGACGCATTGCAAAAATCTGCGAGTTACGATAATTATAAAAAGAGAAAGTTATCCTTCGTGGTTTTACTGCACAGCGGTCCGCAACTCGCCGTCAAAAATTTAAAATAACCTTTGTTAAAAGTTATTTGAGGAAATATCTAATTTATTTTAATTTTATTCCAAACGTTCGCACCTCACGGAATATTGAGAATCGGATCATTGTGAACTTTAGACTTTATAAAAGTGACTAATGAAGATCAAAAGAATTGAATAATATTAGATTTTTCAAAGTGAATTAGCGGATCAATACCTTCTAACCTACAAACAAGATTTATCATTGTTTTAGCTTAGAAATCCGAAGATCTAGAGATGTTTATGAGGAGCTTGGCGTGATGCTCGAAAAAGTGGTAGTCGTGCATAAAGTAGACACTGGTAAATCCGAACGCTTCGGCGACAGACGAAAAAGCTTGTAATAAGAATTATTCAACTTTTGGCAGTTCTTTAAATAAAATAAAGAACTAAATTAAAGTCTAATGTTATAAAAACGAAACTTCATTAGAGGCAAGATCATTAAAATAAATTAAATTGAATTAACAGGATTTTAAAATCAATTTTGGAATTATTTTTAAAAATTTATGATACGTTTCAGTGTTTCAACTATCTTGTATATAGTAAACATATTTCTACTCTCTTAACCTGCCTGTGAATACTTAAAATCGATGTTTTTAAGATTTCTCCCGTGTACGAGAGAGATTTCTCCCGTGTTTTCTCCCGTGTCCGGACGCGTTCGGATTGAGCAGTGAGAGTCATACTCTTCATTCCACTCCTGGTGAGCCTGAGAAGAGCTTAAAATATCTTAATACTTTATTCATTCACCATATATAATACAAAAAAACAGGAGAACAAATAATTAAGATGAACAACTGATCCCGCAAGAGATACAAGTTCAAATCAATAAATTAGGAAATGCATACATATGCAGAGGTATAAAAAATGCATATTAGTACAGTTAAGATTTCGGAATATCATCAATAATATTTACAATTATATGGATTGGGACATTTACGTTCAGAAAATAGATTTATACACGATTACAAAGAGGCAAAAGAAGTTATATCTTAAGTCTTACATTATTAAACGTTTTTTTTAATACAATAGTATTTTTTTCAACAAAATTTTATGTCATATCATTATTCGATGATATAGGAACTAATAATGCTAAAATTGTTATTTTTACATGAGTTCAAATAGAAAAGGATTAAAATAAATTTTGCATTTTAAACAAATATATTTGGTTTTTACAGGTATTATTTAATATATATATACTATTCAATAAAAATATCAATTTGTAACAATTTTATTCTATCTATTTTTATATTGCTCTCACTTTTAATTAGTTTAATTAAAAATTCCAACATTTATCTAAAATTCTTTAAATAATAAAAACTCTTTGAAGTTCAAGCTGCAAGAATCATAACTGAATAGAGGTTTTTCAACTTATAACTTTATTTACCCATATAATTAACTTGATTTCATTTGTACTCTATGTTTTTAAATGTTTATAATTGACTATTCACACAAAAATATTATAGTGTGATTAATTCACAGTTTCCTATGGGAAATGAAAATTGTTTTTAGCTGAAAACTAAAGTTACTTAGCTTATGATTTTAATAATTTCGAACCTTAATAAATATATTCTACTATATAAACTAAAAGAGATTGTAAGAATATTATTATTATTGTTAACTAAAGAATCAATCTGATTCTTTTGTCTTATCGAAATGTTCAATCCTGTTTTAAATGATTATCATTTACATAACAAATATGGTTCTACTTTTCCTTTAAATATCCTTTAATTTACTTTTTAAATGTGATCACTACTTTTTTTTTAAAATATATTCTAACTGTAAATGTTTGCTTATTATATTACGAATAATAATAAGAAGATGTTTTAGCTTTTATCTCCGTTTTTTCAAGTGTTTTTTCCCATTATCCGAGAATGTTTGCTTTGTTGTTCCTTATATGTTCCTTATATGTTCCTCTTTCTTCGATCTTTGAGTATACAAAGCAAGCACTTAAGTGTAATTATTATCATCTCCTTGTTTCTTTATTTAATATTTTCAGCATCTCAATGAACCGTAAAAATGGCTTTTCTACGCTTAAAATAGCACAATATTTGACAAAAAATTTGCTATTGCTGTTAACTATGGGTGGAATTTTCATTGGAATTATTGTGGGTGGTAGTTTAAGGTTTTTTGACGTTTAAATACGAAGTTAACATCAACCTGCTAAGAGCTACGGAGCCATCGTCGGACTTCATCAGTTATATTGGTTTTCCTGGTGAACTATTCATGAATATGCTGAAATGTATGGTCTTGCCGTTAATTGCTGCCAGCATTGTTTCAGGTTTGTCCAAATGAAATTTATTTACTTATATTTAATCAATTTCTCAAACGTGTGAAATTAGAAAAACCTTGTTTTCCTAATATTATATTCCTGAAGAAAAGAAAAAAAAAGAAAATCGACTCTTGAGTGGAAACTGTATCAATGAAAAATTGTTGTATTGGACTATGACGATAAGACTTACATATAAAAATATACTTTAAGTATCATAAAATCGGAAAACGCATTATTTAATTTTGCTTAATTGCATTAGAAAAACGTTACTAAGATTCAGTTTTATATTCCAGGTCTTGCTCAACTTGACGCCAGAACATCTGGAAGACTTGGCTCGCGAGCTGTAATGTACTATGTTCTTACCACGAGTCATGCCGTTTTAGTATAAAACAAGCGCGCAGCTTGTAATAGGACCTTATTTTAGCTCGGTGTCATTGTTGTCATCATAATCCATCCAGGCGATCCACTTATAAAAAATACTATGGGTACAGAAAATTCGGACAAAGCAGATGTGTCGGCGGTGCAGAAGTTTCTCGATCTTTTCCGGTTATTAAAAATATAATGATAATATTTCAAATTTATACTATAATATACAGGAACGCCTTTCCGGAAAATATTATCAGAGCGACATTTTCTCAGGTTCAAACCAATTATAATAATCATTCCATGGCGAACGGTGATGTTGTACGAGTGCCAATAACAAGAATCGTTGATGGGATGAATGTTCTTGGTATTCGCTTTGAACTTATTAATGTATGGGGACTGATTTATTTTCAAGGAGTTATTGTTTTCTGCATTGTGATGGGTCTCGTCGTATCCAGACTCGGAGCGGAGGCGAAACCATTAGCGATTTTCTTTCAATCACTTGATGCCGTTATAACACGAATGGTCATGCTCATTATGTGGTAATATTTATTCGACAACATCACTTGAAATTTTTTAAAGGCTCGGTCCAATTGGAATACCATCGTTGATTGCACAAAAGATGCTCGAAGTGGACGATTTATGGCAAACTGCTCAAATGCTTGGCTTATTTATCCTTACCGTTGTTTTGGGATTAGCTATTCAGTGCTTCATCACGCTTCCGCTCATCTTCTTTATTGGTACCAGAAAGAATCCGTATCTATTCTTGAAAGGACTCGGACAAGCAATGTTGACGGCTCTTGGAACATCATCGAGTGCTGCTTCACTGCCAGTAACTTTTAGATGCTTGAATAAGCTTGGAATTGATCCAAGAGTTACAAAATTTGTGTTGCCTGTAGGAGCAATGGTCAATATGGTGGGTTTTTTATATTGTTTTTTATATCAAACTATACTTGTTAGAATTAAAAATTAATTTAAATATAGTAGTCATAGCCATATAGCAAAATTGGCGACGACTATATATACGATAAACAAGCAATTGCTTAATTCTTCTTACATTCATTAAAATAATATTTTAATGTCAACCTTGTAGGACGGAACAGCTCTTTATGAAGCCACTGCGTCAATCTTTATCGCACAAATGAATGGTCTTGAAATGAGCATTGGACAAATTGTTACCGTCAGGTGAACACGAAAATTAATTGAGAATTCTACATTTTACAGTATAACTGCAACATTAGCTTCCATTGGAGCAGCATCGATCCCATCGGCTGGTCTCGTCACAATGCTGATAGTTCTCACTGCTCTCGGTCTCCCCGCGTCCGACATTTCCATGATTATCGCTGTCGATTGGTTCCTGTGCGGATAGACACAAAGAAAGGCAGTAACAATTATTTAATTCAGAGATAGACTGAGGACTTGTGTCAACGTTATTGGGGACGCTTTGGGATGTGGTTTTGTACATTATATATGTCAGGAGCATTTAAACGAAATAAACGAAGAGATTAACAATATTAAACCTGAGGCTCATGTAAGTCCAATATTTTATGGTTTCAATAATTCATTTTAGGGGGTAAACTTTGATGAAATCGAAAAACAATTAAACGAAAACAACGATATGGCTTGACGTAACACTGGTCTTGTTATTATACATGCTTTAACAAGAGAGATCTTTATTTTAATAAACATTTGGAAATATATAAAACTAAGTCTCATCATCTTTTTCTCGGTTTCGGTGCTTTTCCTTTCCTCGGCGGAGATTCGGCCTCCAAATAGACCGATCGGTTCATTTGCAGAGGAGATTCTTTTTTCTTCTTTTTTGATTTCACTGAAATTACAAAGATATTATATAAACTTGTGCTAAAATAGGTGAATTCGTTTTGTAAGACGTGTACTATAGTAAAAATGTGTCATCAGTTTACCGACCCTATTCCTTACGGCTATTCTATATTTCTGTTTATATTATTATAAATAACAACAATTTTTTTAGTTTAGGTATTTAGGTAGTACATTTCAGTGCCTAATTGACGATGAAAAAAATTAGAACAAAATGAGTTTATCCTTTTTTATCCTCTCTTTTCTATCTCATCAATGTACGCTGTCTCAAAAAAAATAGAAATGAATGGATGGAGAATTTGTTTCACGTTTCACATAACTTACCGTCCACTCTTCTTTCCAATTTTGCTTCAACCATCTCTAGAAAAAACCAATTAATAATATTCGCTTCCAAACTATTCTCAACCTAATGACCCTTTTTTCTTTCTGTTTGAGTTTACTACTTCGCCATTCTTCTTCTCCAAATTTCCCTCGACCATTTCTAAATATTAGATGTAATGCACTAAAACAAAACAATAACCTTTTGAATCTTTTCGGATTTTCCTTCCACTCGCCATCTTTTTTGCATTTGCATTTTCATCATGTTGTGAAGATTCTTGTAGGTTATTTGACGATGGCTGTTTAGTAAGCGCAGGTGCCGGATTATTAGCCGGCGTTGCGATGGGTGGTGCCATCACGCTCTTTCTGGCAGAAACGTTTTGTGTCGGTGAAACCATTGATGCTCCCGGGGTAACCGGTGTTTTAACCTTCTCCTCATCTTTTGGCTCTCCATATACTGAACGAGGTGTTCCACGCACACTGGGCACAGCCACAACTTTTTGTTTTTCTTTCTCCCGCTGTTCTGAAGTATAATTAAATAAAATTCTGAATTTTAAAAAAGTCCCGCACCTCTTGTCTTTGCACGATCAATCCAATCTGGCTTCCAATCAGGCATTGTAGATCTGCAGATTAAATAAAACATAACTCGACCATTTCAGCTGTGAGAAATTGATAATCTCATTTATAATTTCATTAACCAATAGGACGTGAACCAGAAATTTTGAAAAAATAACAAAAATAGTGAAACAAAGAGAGAATAAATTGGAAATTTGCTTCACGTTCTCATTGAGACCATTTGAAATTAATTCAAAAATGTTGAAAATTAATTGTAAATTTCTTACACTTTGGCAATGAATAATTGCAGAGAGAATTACTTTCGAGAAATACTCAAACTCAAGTGTTATTCTTAAATGTACGGCGGCAATAAAAATGAAAAAATGTTCAAATTATATATACAGTATTGCTGGGGAAAACTACAATTGAAAAAAAGGGAAATCCGGAATTTCGCCCATCAGTGATGTACAGAACGGATTTAAAAAATACATTTTTATTACCATTGATACCACTGAAGTTTTTCAGACCTCATTTATCAAATAAATTTCTAATAGTTACTTTAAAACGTTTAGCTATGCCTCTCATATTATTTTCATAGCTTTTGTGCGTGTCACGGAGCTAAAGTTTGCTTCAAAGTATTTACAGGGAAACAACCGTTTACAACAAGTCTCTGAACGTCCGAAATTTACATTTTTAAAAAACTGGCATATTAGTTATCACAACCCCCCACCCTATGTTATTTTATTTTTATGTTGCTATAATTTATTGTTATATTTCCCGTTACCTAGTTCTTTTTTAGATTTTTATTTGCTTTTAATTTATGTGCCAGTTTTTCATAAACATTATATTTTAATTTAATTTTAACTTTACGTGTCTAGCACACGTATCTTTTAAAATAAACAAAACTTGTTAACTTCTTGTATCATACTTGGCTAAATTGAAACCATTGGCCAAAAACTCGGTAACATTGGCATATGGGTACTGTAGTTTGCCAAATTTCAAGAGCTTTCCAATTTGAAGGACGACGGGCGGGTAATCACGTAAAGAGGATTCAATATCTTCCCAAAACTTTTTCTTGGCTGTTTTTGACTCCTCCAAGTTTGTCTGCACTTTCCATTCAAGTGGTTTAATTCTAAGTCAACCATTTACAATCTTTTTTGGTAAATCAATCATACAGATCAACTAAAATGTAAAACCATGATTCGATATCTTGTGCAAATGTGCTAGCATTGTTTTTGCCAGCCAAAATATCATGAGCCTCTCGTGATAAATAAGCCAAAGTGAATCCATCTGGTGGTCCGAGCCCAAAAATATTATTTATATATATATATATACATAGTTTCTTACTGTAGTGTCTTTCTGTTAGTCACTGCTTCTCCGAAGTCGATTAAAAACCATTGATTTCGATTAACTGGATTTAAAACAATATTTGTTGGCTTAATATCCCGATGCACAATGTTTTTCTTATGACAATCCTATAATAAAGGTTTAACTCTACTAACAAGTATTGATATCAAATGAAAAATGTGAAAATAGAAAAATTTCAGCGCCTGAGAAATCTATTTAATGCTACAAATATCACTTAAAGGATATTTTTGTATCAGGATTTATTATGTGAATTTTTTCAGAACTTATTTTTGCGGCACAAAGACGTTAATGTAAGTATAAACGTTCCAGTTAATTTAAATTATCTGGATCAACTATAACCTACTTTTGATATTGACGAAAACCATCTTCAAATATGTTCAATGTTTAAAGCTTTAAATTATTGTTTCAGGCTAAAAATCCTCAAAATAGATGTGAAATATTAAAACTTAACGTGGATATAAAAAAATGTTTCATTTTTGGTCTAACGATTATTATTTCATAATTATAAATATCCTCTACGTTGAAATTTAATATCAAATGCTTCTAAATTTTTGATTTCGTTTTGTCCTTACATTCAAGGTGATGTCGATGTACGAATATTATGCAGATTATGAGCTACATCTATTAATCCAATTAAAAAATAGATGAAATATAAAATGAAAATATCCTTCTTAAAGAAAAAAGTAGTACTTTTAATTATATACTATTCACTTATTTGTTTAAAAATAAAATTCAAACTTTTATTCCCATTAGAATCTCTTGAGAGATAAAAAAAACCGACGGAAGAAGAAATGTTCCACCCATCTCTTCGCGACATTTTTCCAAATTTGCATCCATTAGCGGAGTAACTGAAATTTTTACAACATTTTCGTCTTGTAGACCATAAAAAAATAAAATTCGGTAAAACTTTGAAACGTCTATTCAAAAAAAGATAGAATTTCAAACAAACCAAAAAAGGGAACTCCGAGAACCCTTCCTTCATAAATTAGCCCATGCACACGTTTTGCTGGATCATCCTTAGATGCAATCGACCGTAAAGATCGTATCTCTCTCTAAATCCGAATATTAAAATCAACTTAAAATAATAATAATAAAGTGCGCATCAGAATAATTTGAATTAAAGTTTTTACATTTGACAAATTTCTGTATGCAATTGAAGCGGAGGCTCGATATAAAAACAGAATCATTAAATTATTTAATAAAAGCGCACTTTATGTAATCAAATAAAATTACTATAATTCTAGTCGATGATTGATTACTCGAAACATTTCTCAACGTTGTTTTCATAATATACAAATTATTGGCAGCCGATATAACATTATCACTAAAGATGTGCGAACTTTCAAATTAGAACTCTTCCAAAACGTTACTCTACGGTCGATTCATTGCGAACAACGTAAATCGCCCCGAATCTTCCTTCATCATACTTGGCGATAACTCTTAATCGGCTAGTTTTCTTTTCGTCATCTTGAATTCTAAATTTATTTACATTTTTTCCAATAGCTTTTGCTAAAAAAAACTTTTCCGCGATTACTATATGCTCTTGAGGTTTTAATTCAGCTTTCTTGCGTAGGTACTCGTCTAATATTGCATAGTCTGCGTTCTATACTAGTTTTGTATTATGAAATTTATGAAATTTCAATTTCACTCACATCTAATTTAACTGAGCATTGAAACATATCTTTATATTCAGCTTCCATTAATTGTCCAGCGAGATTTGGAGGATTTGGTGGCTTTTTGACAACTGAGCCCATCATTAGAAACTGGGCTAGTCATTTATAAAATAACTTAGTTCCAAATACCAACCTTGCTTTCCAAATAGTCAAAATCAATATTATTATTTGCATTTGAACGTTTAGATTGGCTGCTACTAGAGCTGCTACTATTGGAATTCCTCTTCTTAGTTTTCTTTCCCGTTTTTGATTTCGTTTTCCCTTTTTGCTTCGTTTTTCCTTTAACTTTTTTGAACAACTCCTTAATTGGGAAAGTTAATAAAAAAATATTATTATTAAATAATAATAATAATATTTGCAAAACTCCACCATATGAGTAAACTGTAATCACCAATTTGCTATAAAAATTTTAGAAACAATGAATTATTTCAATAGACGGATTATTTGACGTTTGAAAAATTATTTTTGTTATCATTTAGGATAATTATTATTTTTCTTATTATTATTTATACTACTAGGGATTTAATTTTATTGTTAGATTCACAAGGTTGCTAGTGTAGCTCTGTGCTACTTGCGTTTGTACTGGATTTACGTTTTTTGAAAGAACGAATGAAGCTTTGCATGGTTATAACTGAAGACATTTTATTATGGGCAAAAATTGTCCTGGCAATGCAGTTTTAAGTGAGTTTAAAAAACGGTTGAAAGTTACAGAATTAAAGTCTCCGATGAAAACTCCAATTGAACTATAATATTCATTTAAAGTGATGTAATGGATGAATCAGAATTAATCGGCTGTCAATTGTGTAATCTGTCGTTATAAAGTTCAATTCGTCATACTTGAACACCAATCCATGCAGATCCATTCTTTATGTTCGTTTAATGTTTATTAACTGATTACCCCACACGCTAGTGTCCGCAGATGCTGGGATAATGGAAATAGTTGGTGTCGCGGCGGGGACACGAATGCGCCGACCGAGTAGTTTTTTTATGTCCTCATGCGAGGTATCACTGAAATCGTACGAAGCTAATATTTCGTGAGGTGAATCCCTCGTAATTTGTTACCCCATAAACCAAATTTCAGCTCTCAACTCTAAAATTCGTCGTTTCAGCCTCAACCCAAGTATAGCGCAGGCGGAATACGACTGCGCATAAGCCTGAAACTTTCTGGATCGAAAAAAGTTCCTTCCTAGTTCGACTGAATGAAACTTTGTTATTAGTATATCCTTAAAAGCAAATTAGTCAACATTTTTATAAAGAAAAATAAAATAATCAAAGTCTCAAAGTGTCAAGACAGTCAAGTCAAAGTCAAAGCAAATCAAAGTCAAATCAAAGTTTCAATTAGAAGATATTTCAGTTATCAAGGTAATGATTATGAAGAACTTTTTTTAGCAAATTTTATTACGTTTTTCTATGTTTGGGGTAGACTTTCCAGTTAAGTTTCCTTTAATAATTTAAACATTAAGTCAAAATACATCCAAAAAATCATTAAATCATTGTAGTAAACTAAAACCTAAAATACACAATAAACTATCATTGTGGGTCGTTGTTATTTTACTGTGAAATCGTTAACAAACACCACTGCAGTCAGATCAATAATTCAGACGAAGGAACATTACAATCATATGGAATTTATAATCACCTCCATTACGTTTCACATCAGTAATTTTTGCCATTTGTTCTCTGATAATTCAAAGTAATTGTGAAAAAGTGTAACAAGAATGCATTCTATGAATCCAAACCCTTAAAATTTAAATTATTTAAACTAATAATTGCATCGTTCAATTGTCATACATACAGGTTATTTTAGTCGCTCTGTCATGTCGTTTAAACACCTTTTCCTATTCTTATTTGCGGGTGGCGTGTTTTGTGACTTCTCGCGCACTTTCAACAAATTCATCCTCCAGAATTACGGCGAGCATTTAAATGAACTCCTTGCCAGACGTGATCTTGGAGAGGCGGGTAGTTTCGGTGGAGGAAATCATACAGGAGATCAACGAACGAAGTTAGTATTTCCCCAATTTATAAATCAAAATAATTATAAAAGGAAACAAGCTGTTATCTTGGTCCATGGAATTACAAACACGGCGGGAACATTTTTGGGTCATCGTCGCCACCTCTGGAATATCGGATGGTCGGACGACCTTGTATATGCTACAACGTACGGGGATGGTGGAAAAACACCAATGCCGCTGGTTGACATAAAGTGTTCATATGTTAAGCAGATCCGTTATATGATCCAAGTGGTAGCTGCATTCACTAAACGCAAGATTGACATTATTGGGTATTCTCTGGGCTCGCCAGTTGCTCGAAAAGTTATTTTATAAAAATTATAGAGAGATGTTCTATAAATTTAGGCAATTATGGGTGGCGCATGTGTGGATACGGGTGAAGAGCTCGGTCCATCATTAACACCGCTCATTGATACGTTTGTTTCAGTTGCAGGGGCTAATCATGGGTCATTCCTCTGCGCTATTCCGTTCCCAGGAGCATGCAACATGGTTAATGGACTTTCTTGTCATTCCAAGTTTATACAAGATATAAATTCAAGGTTTGTTAGTAAATATATTTTACCACCAACCTTCTACTAAGCGGAAATCCCATTAAAATTGTTTGACGAGTTAGTGGTTTAGTCGCTGATCTCTGAAAAGTACCATAATTTGATATAATAGTTTAATAGGTGCCACGCGGAAATTAATTTCTAGATAATTTTTTAGTAAGATTAATATTGTATTTTATTAAAGGCAACGGTACGAGGGAAAGTTTGTTTTTTCCATTTACGGAGACAATGACGATAAAGTTGGATTTAAAAACTCATGCGGTGAACTTACTGCTATAATCAATGGAAGTAACAAGAATATAAAGGTTAGTCTTCAATTTAGATATGATATGTATGTTCCCATTTCAGCGACATGGAAACCATGATGATATTATAATAAAGACAGCGCAGATTCAGTTCAATTTAATCAATACACATCACGAATAGAATTAAATTATTATTAGGGTAATTTTTGTTTGTATATTGTAATTTATGACATCATATTTTCTTCAAATTTAAGATCTTTCTTAATATTGAACATTAAAGTAAAATATTATAATACATATGCATTGAACTGGCTATTTAGCCAATGATTTTTTTCAAAATTGTTTAACTGATTCGTGCTGGAAACATAATTATTTAATGTATCGCAGATGCGAGCACAAATTGATTTAATTTAAGAACACGATTGTCAAAAAGCTAGATCAAACTAATATTCTAGAAAGTTTAAGGAGAAGCTGACGAAGACAATATTTGATGAGAGTACACGTGAAGCTTGTCCGACAGTCCAAAATATAAGAAAATCATTATTTCCATTGCAGTAGCAGTAGTCTATAAAGTCCATGTGAAAATTAGTAACAGATGTCATTTTTGTGAAATGCTGCTACCCGTTTTGCATAATATAGTAACTTTCATCTTTGTACTCGTTTTATTAATAAGCATAAGTAAAAATTAAACATTTATTAATTACAAAATATCCGAAAAAAACTCATGGATTATACAATAAAAGTTATAATCCATTTATCAGTAAAACCGCGATGGATAGCAGTAGCTGGAGTGACCGAATGGTAGCAAGCTGGGAAATAATTAAATTAAATTGAAATTCGACTCAGCCGCTTACCTAAATATCGTATAAACGAGTTATTCGGCAATGGTGACGTGGATAAATTCCACATGATAAAGTCCATGTCGTATTCGTTAGCCTACCGAGAAAAGCTCGGCGTTTCCCAGCTCGCGCCACGAGGAGGCCGAATACAAGCGAACCGTCGGGGGCCACCGGAAACTACCACGATGACCCCCCTTACAAAGAAAAACCTAACTTAAAAAGTCCAAATAGATAATATAGAGAATAAAGATAGAACAAAATATAATAAAACAATAGCAAAATAAGGTTATAATCATATAGTCAATATATATATATATATATATATATATAAGTTACTCAAAGCGTAACTTGAACAACAATATTTTCGCGCGGCAGCTTAATAGAATTTATGACATATTTTGCGTATCATTTAACTCGATTTTTAAGTGCATAATTGTTCAACTCGATAAGTCCATAATAAAACATTAATATGTTGCTGTGCACAGCAGTTTTACAAATATAAAAGTCCAATAAAAGACACAAATAAAAAGTGTCAAAGAGTACTCGATATGGCAGAGCTCATGCCAAGGATAGGTGGTTCCCGGGAAGCCTAGCGACTTTTAAATTCAAATCATAGCAACTCGATTTTTGCCCAAGTTTTAATTTAATAATTATATATATATATATACATATATACTATTTAACTCGATCATTTCATGATTAACATGAATACATTTTTAATAAAACATTAATATTAATAAATATTAAGCAGTGTTACAGAGTACCAAGTATAACTCGGTATCAGATCGCGCTAGCTAGCGATTTTTTAATTCAAATAATAGTATGAATATAATAAAATATAGAAAAAATTTAGCACACCTTGTATGAATTTTGAATGATACGACGGCTTTCTCTATGGCTTCATCATCGTTGGTTTGATTTCCTTGCTATTGCATCAGCGATTCATGTTGATCCGAAACTTCCTAGGCTCTCGACATGTCGATTGATCAATGCATCTCCACCCTCGCGTTGCTGTTCGATCGATTGTTCATCGCTGTGGATCTGTGGATCCACTCTAAAACATTAATTTTAATTTGAATTGGAAGTTTCCAAAGTTAATACCATCCTATCTGACAATGACTTCTTATGCATATATTGATTGTTATGCACCGTGGACATGAAGTGGCTGTGAAAGTCCATCCTTGTCTCGAAACTTCTTTTCATCTATTATAAAAATTATTAATCAAGAACTCTATTGGATAATGTCCAGTCTTACCACGTGTCGATTGATCCATGCATCTCCACCACTGTTGCTCTCGTTGTTGTTTGATCCATTGTTCATCACTCCTCACATTGCCGATCCATCCTAAAACATCAATTTTAATTTAAGTAAGAAGTTTTTAAATGTTTACCATCTACACTAATCGATGAGTAGAACCATCATTGCCTTCTTGAGCACATCCGGAAACCTGAGCAGCGAGAGCATGAAGAGTTTACAAAATAAAAAAAGGGGACGGGAGAGTGTTGTGGAAGAAGGATGGAAAAATGTTTGATTGAAAGATGAAGGCAAAGAAGAAACCAAGACGAAGCCAAGATGAAGCAAATGTAGAAGAATGGAATAATCCGAAGTGTTTGATGAAGAAAGGAGGGTGGGTTGGGGGGTAAGAGATCTCTTCAGGGATGATTAGGGTGAGCATGTTTGTGTATTGTGATCAAGTTGTGTTGGGTTATCAGGTTGAGAAGGGTGAGCAGGCTGAGAAGGATGTGTTGGGTTATCAAGTTGACAAGGGTGAGAAGGATGTGTTGGATTATCAGGTTGTGCAGGTTGAGAAGGATGTGTTGGGTTATCAGGTTGTGCAGGTTGAGAAGGATGAAAAGGTTGACAAGATTAATCAGGTTGAGAAGGGTTATCAGGTTGTGCAGGTTGAGAAGGATGTGTTGGGTTATCAGGTAGTACAGGTTGAGAAGGGTTATCAGGTTGTGCAGGTTGAGAAGGATGTGTTGGGTTATAATGTTGAGAAGGGTTATCAGGTTGTGCAGGTTGAGAAGGATGTGTTGGATTATCAGGTTGTGCAGGCTGAGAAGGATGAAAAGGTTGACAAGGTTGAACAGGTTGAGAAGGATGTGTAGGATTATCATGTTGAGAAGGGTTATCAGGTTGTGCAGGTTGAGAAGGATGTGTTGGATTATCAGGTTGTGCAGGTTGAGAAGGATGAAAAGGTTGACAAGATTAATCAGGTTGAGAAGGGTTATCAGGTTGTGCAGGTTGAGAAGGATGTGTTGGGTTATCAGGTAGTACAGGTTGAGAAGGGTTATCAGGTTGTGCAGGTTGAGAAGGATGAGAAGGTTGACAAGGTTGATCAGGTTGAACAAATTATGTAGGGTGATCAGGTTGAACAGCTTGAGCAGATTGTTTCTCCCATCGAGTCCTGAAAATCATAAATTATAAAAGAAACCATTGGTAAAAATTAAAATGAATAAAAGGCAAATTTTGATTCATCGTCGACAATGTTTATTATAAAAAAGTTTTCAATTGATCGCTACCGCCATAGATCAATTCAAGTTGAAGATCAGTATAATTGTTTTTGTTTTTGTTTTAAATGAATTTGCAATTAAGATATTCATTATTTTATTGCAGTCAATGAAGAAAATTTGATTGTGAAAATTTGAATATAAACAGTTTAGTTGCTTGGTCTAATTAATTTATCTTATTATCGTAAAATATCATATGTTTTGATATTTAAAACCCTTTTAATTGTAAATCATAACATTAGGCTGACCATTTAATGTTGAGTATAAAAGCGATTATAACACTATAATTTCCTTAACTTTAACTCATTGTTTTGTTTATATATATATATATATATATATTTTATGTTTTATAATAAAGTTTAATTAACCAAGTTTGAGGTAATATCGGAAAGTCCTAAACCAACACTACACAGCACAACAACATTGCACATCATCATCATCACATCAACTCACTCAACAATCCACAACCACTGATCCTTTTGAATTTTTAAATTATATGGTTTTTAACTGTTTTCCGATGTAATCAAATCATGCATTAAATACTTATGTATCCAGCATGAATCCGTCAAAAAATTTTGTAAAAATCATAGTTAACAGCGCCAAATTAAGCATTGAAATTTGCTCATTAATACATAAGTTGATCAACTTCCTTGAAATAAAAATCATTCAATGAAAATATTCGTACTTTGGTCATTTCTGAATCGAACATTTTAACATTGTTTACAATCAACGTGTAAGTGCGATTTATTCACCGATTAAAAATATTATGTCGTCATAAGTGATTTCTATTTAATTTTCCATATCTATTATTTTTGTTTTAAGTTTTTCCAACCGGCTCGAAAAAAACGCGAAATAAGAAACAAATTGTAAACTAAATAATCGTCGCATCTCTGCACAATTGAAGCGAAATTCCGGATCTTTATTTCAAAACTTGTTCATTCCGTTCAGCGCTAATCTGCACCATTGAGACCAAGAAACCATAAAAACATGCGTCTTTAAACTAATACATAAACATGAAAATCAAAATGCTCTTTAAACAATTATAGAGAAATGTATTTTAAAAGAATTTAATAATTTAAAAACAAGCTTATGTGAGTATTAGGATAAATCAATCATCTTTGAAACCCATAACAACAAGTGGATAAATATGAAATTGGATAATAAAAATATATTAAAACCCTAAAACTATTTTACAAACAAGTCAATTAGTACATTTAAGCATATGTGAATATAGCGAATCAGTTGATTCAAAATTTCCAGCTTGGCACAATGTGCACCTGACGTGCGATACGTCTCGTTTTATAGGTATATGTCGCCTTTCGCGGTATGTGCAATCTGGTGGCATTGTTCCTACCATATCAAACGTCTAAAAATTTAACAAAAATTAAAGGCTATAGAATATTTAAAACCTGAATGTGTTGAAACTCTGGAATAGCAGATTTACATAATTCTTCTCGTTCTTCAATGAAATGCTTAGAAAATGTATCGTAGTTGTCAAAAAGTCTACGACATCGGAAGCAAAATAATCCGCTCGGTACATGTTTTTTACATTTCTGAAATGTTTTTTTTCAATAATTAAAATAAATGCGTTCTAGTTTATTAAAAAGACGAGCACAAAGCTTTGTTAAGAATTTGTTGATATAATCTATTTCAAAAGACTACTACAAGGTAAGAAAAAATGTATCATTGAAAATATTAAATATGAATAACGGCATTTAAATATATTGTCCTTTTCAGAGATCGGTGCCTAATGGGGAGGAAAAAAAATTAGCCTGGAATGAGGTTCTCGTTTGGACGGCCTCTTTTTTTACGAAATAATGGGCAACACAAAATGAAGAGGAATTGACGAAAAAGATGTTTGTGACCGTATGACCACCCATAATTCAATTTTTATTTGTGGAGGTTTATATTTTATAGTCGATTGAATGTTTAATCTTAAAAATAATAACTTTGTTTAGAAGATGAATCAATTTTAAAGTAAAATATATCATTGCTAGCTGTTGTGCCCTCTATTAATACATTTAATAAATAATAATAATAATAAATAAAACCTTTTAATCTTTAAAAATTTATGATTTCGAATGCACAAACGCACGCAAAATTAAATAGTCTTAATATCAAAAATTACGAATAGAATTTTCGGGCTATTCGTTTTTAAAGTTTTACTCTTTATAATTTAGTATTGTCCTTTTCATATATCGGTGCCTAATGGAAGAGCAATAAAAGAATTTGATTCCTAATTCCAAAATTGAAAATAGAAATATTAATTTAACTCAAAACTAACATTAACATTAATCCTCTTTTTCGCAGGTCTCGTCATTACTTTGTCTATTGTGGTACTTTCAAAAGGGACATCAAACTCCAGAGCATTATAGCAAAGTTCCTGTAAAGTGGGCACAACTTTGGTCAATTTGCTCGTGGGCTCTTCTGTTCTATCGAAGTATGGAAGAACAACATGTTGCGGTTTTGGCGTTTTCTCCATCACTGCCATTCCATCCTTTCGTAAAAACTTAAAGGCGTTATGTGCCATCTTCAGATCTAATAAACATAACATCTTTGGATTGAGATACAGAGTTTACCTTGATTAAAATCGTATACAACACATCGTTTACCCTTCTCTAATTTTTTCTTTTCTTCCTCATCGCATGGATGGTGCCGAATCAAGTCAAGTCGCCTTGTAGACAAATGACAAGCATCGCAATAAAACGGAAGAATTCTTGGCTTTATTGACCGGCAGTAACGGTTCTTTAAGTTAACTGCTATTCGGTAATGTGGGCTCCCTTTGTTCCAGCGCTTCTGGTGACTATAACATTACACACAAATAACAACACATGACTCTTTATCGATTAAAATTAAATGAAACCTCATCAATATACTTCGAAGAGACGGGTGAAGAAACCGTGCCACATCTTTAGGCAAATCCCGAATAATGCGCCTCCTTCTGTTAGGTCTACTATTTTTGTCTACCTGCATTGAAGGACGTGGCGGGAGACGTGGCGGGAAAGGCAAAGGTAAAAGTAATCTGCAATTTGCACAAGTAGCTGAATTTTCATTAGTTCAGTCGGTTGTATCGGATAATCGAGTATTATATAAAAACGTTTATTATTTTTAATAAGTTTCGCTTTTAGAGTGCTCAAATTATTACTGGCTCGCATTTCAGTCAGACATATCGTTTAGGTTATAAATTATTGATTATTTGCAAAGCTAAAGGTGAACCACGTCCCACGATCAAATGGTACAAAGAAGGCGCAGAGATACAACCAAAAGCAAGCATTCACGTAAGATATAAATAATCATAATAAAATAATCAAAGAAGTTTAGTATTACGAAAAACCGATTGATGATGAAATTATTTGGAGTAAATTGGAAATAGGTAATATTTTCTCCCTAATAATGGCTTCATAGTCTAATACACCTTTACGGCAAAGAAAAATTCCAAAATTTGTATATTTTCGCCGAAATTCAGATTTAAATAATTTTTTTGTCATAGTGCGATTTTTATACATTATTTAAAAGATAAATTTTTTGCATTTCGATATTGAAAACTCCCATTCCGCTCATCTCTGGTTGTGTACCCTTATGTTGTATTTTTCAAGAAAATTTGCCGAATGGAAAAAATCATTCCAAACTGTTTGTTTATTGCCACAATTCAGAAAAATAAAATAAATTGATGAGATGATAAGAATAATTTACAATATTCACAGGTCAAACTAAACTATGCAATAATGCTCTTCCATTCAGAATATTTCCCTGAAAACGAGAATAAATGAATTAAAAAATTTAGATCCAGCAACAATGGGAGATCAAGGAGTATACGCATGTGTCGCGAATAATCCATACGGAGTCATGGCAAAAAACTTTAAAGCAGAGTACACTTATTAGAAAACAAAAATTGATATACTAAATATGTTTCATAAATATAATTAATAAAACAATTATTGTTTATTATCTTGTTTACAAAAACCAACGCTTATGGCATCATGAGTCGAAACAGTATTCAAAAGAGGGACAATCACTTGGTGGGCAGGATTTATTTTCCATCTCTCGTCTCTTCAACGTTGATGCCGCATCGCGTAGTTTCTTGCGTCGCGGCCGTCGCTTTCTCAATTATGCCCCCAATAACAATAATTTATTTTCTTTAAGCAAATATGTGTATATTTTTAATCATTATCATCTATATCCAATAAATTTTAGAACAAATGCAGACAATAAAATGTGTTGTAGTGGGGGACGGAGCTGTAGGTAAAACATGTCTTCTGATAAGTTACACAACGAACAAATTCCCTTCTGAATATGTTCCAACGGTCTTTGACAATTATGCTGTAAGTCTCCACAGCAGAAAATATTAAAGAATTTTAAATTTCTAGGTAACGGTGATGATAGGTGGTGAACCATACACCTTAGGTCTTTTTGATACAGCCGGACAGGAAGACTACGACAGGCTACGACCATTGTCGTATCCACAGACGGATGTTTTTCTTGTTTGTTTTTCTGTAGTAGCTCCAGCTTCATTTGAAAACGTTAGGGAAAAGGTAAGATAAGCTATTAGCATTTTCAAATTAAATGTTGTTTCTTTGCAGTGGGTCCCTGAAATAGCCCATCATTGTTCAAAAACACCATTTCTATTGGTAGGAACTCAGGTGAGAAGCTGTTAAATTCCTGTTATAATAAATTATATATTTTAGGTAGATCTACGGGATGATCCAGGAATGTTGGAAAAACTAGCCAAAAACAAGCAGAAGCCAATATCAACAGATGTCGGGGAGAAGCTTGCAAAGGAATTGAAGGCGGTTAAGTACGTTGAATGCTCTGCATTAACACAGGTATTTAAGTTTTTAAATTGATTACTAATATTAATTTTTCAGAAGGGTTTGAAAAACGTATTTGATGAAGCAATCTTAGCTGCCCTTGAGCCACCACAACAGGAAAAAAAGAAAAAGTGTGTAATTTTTTAAACTAACTCATGTTTCATTATATACCAAATTACACTTAATTATTGAAAAAACACGTTCGGCAAATCCAGAACAAAATTTAATCATTCATTGTTTTTTCATAAACGATTGAAAATGGACTCAAAGAGCCATTCTTATGTTTTAACTTCTAAAACTTCCATTATTTATTATTTTAAACGTGTTTTGATTGTTTCGGATAACCTGTCAAGTAATGCGCCTTCTAACGATGCTCTTTATCATGCTTTTTGTTTTATCGCTATAAAATATGTATAGTCCTATATTGCTCCAAGAAAAATTATCGACAATAACAATTCGCCCCATTCGATTTTTTGTTTTATATATATAATTGCTACTACTATTATGATTGCTGTATTTTTAATTGTTACAAATAGTTTATTTTTTAATTATATATATATATATATCAGAATTTGTTATTAGAACCGGTATAGGAGACGGATAGAGGTGTTGATTAATTTTTCTTTCAATTTCCCTGCTGTTCGATGATGGTTCGTAACGATTTTGGTGCATCGTTAAAATGCTTTGTTGTAAATCGTAGACCACCGAGTAGAAAATCCGACTAAAATATTATTTACAATTTTACTTGCCTGATTAATAGATAATAGATTACCTGATTCGAATGAATTCGTATTAATTTAACAACATCTCTTACATCTATTCGTGATGGTGAAGCAAAAGCACCATTAGGATCCAAATGATCAAACAGTATAACTAGTCCAGTCATTATTCGGCAACAAAAATTTCTATGCGGATCGGACAATCGAGATAGTGTTTCATCTTTAGACAACATGAATCGGCAAATGCTACAAATTATCAAATAACCTTATATTTAAATACTTCTCACTTAATAATAGACACGAATAAATTAGTGGTATTTTCTGGTGAAGAATGTGATGCCATGAAAGAATCAACCCCATTGCATAGAGCACGCAACATTGGATGTCCTTCACAAAGGAACTTTTGGATCCGAGGAAATTCGTTCTTGTTGTGTCTACTAGAATTCAATCATAAATAGTGCAAATTTCTTACTCGAAATCCTGATATATTATATGATTCGCTCGACGGTAATAGCTATAGTCGTTGGTGATTTCAGCTGCTGACATTTTATGTACATCAAAGTCTAGGACAAACGAAATGAGGCGAGAGAATTGTCGAGTAGTAGACTGCTTTCGGGCTAGTTGCTCCTCAAGTGGAAGAGTTCCTGAACAAAGTTGCCACAATAATACCGGTACAATCTGAAACACAAGTTATTTGGTTATTATTTTTAGATTTAAAAACAAATTTGAATATTTTTATAAATAATTTAAGGTTCTACTTCAAATACAAATTTTAGAATATACAAATTGTCCTAAAATATTTTTTGAAAAGTCTTTTTGATAAATATTTTATAAGAAGCATAATCCGAATCATACATTTTATAACAAGTATTGATTTTAAAAATTACCCGTTCAACTTTTTGAATGTGTTCGTAGTATTTAACCGTTCGCGCAACATATGGCTCTAATTGTTTCATTAAATCTTTAAGAGCTTGGATATCGCTATCGTTTTTGATGCGAGTTCTTAAAGAATAACCACCAGAACCATATGATGAAATATCATTCAATATAGATTCACAATCAGACAATACCGACTCGGCCATTTCAAATGTTTCCCATTCGTCATCTGATGGTTTTGCATTTTCGAAGTCAACGAAAACCTGGAAAGATCTCAATGAAAGAGCTTTAGTGAAAAAAGTATACCTCAACGAACCCCGAAGATTCATCACTATTTATTCGTATAATGTTGCGTAACATTTCGAGACATGATGGGTCAGAATCACGTAAATTAGATGACATTATATCTTACAAGATTATAAATCAATGATATAATTGCAATGAACAATATTTACTCAGCAACATAAAGAAACAGAGATGGACATGGAAATATTTTTACAAACAGAGAAAAACTAATTTTGTTTAAGAAAAAGTAAATTTGTTTTGTCCTGCAACATTTTTATAGGAAATATAATAATAATTATTATTATTTGAAATAGTTAATTGGTTGAAAAGTAATAATTGAAACTAAAGAAATATAAAATCTGGTGCATGTGGTGTAATATCATAAATGTTCAATAGAGTTTTGTTTAATTTTATTGTTGTTTTTCCCATTATTGTATATATTGATGATAGCTAATTTATTGGTAAAATAATACTGTTTTTATTTAATAGTGTGAATTTTAATGATTATGAAACTATTAGAGACCGGCAGAAATTGCAACGTTTATAAAATATAATATGTATTCCGCTATACATTTTCCACGTCAAATAAATACTATTCTAACACACAGGCCTGTGTACAGGTAAATATATATCCAACGTAGACAGTTTTCCTTCAAGGATTCCAATTATTCATGGGTCTCCTTGACTTGGTCTAACAATCAACCATCTCCTTGACTTGGTCTAACAATCCCATTTTCGGTCTTCCTTTCTCTATTGTCCACCGCCTGGAAGTGAAGGATTTGTGCAGTATTATTTATTTAAAATACGTGTACTAGACACGTGTAGAAAAGTAATGTTAAAATACCACAAAAACATACAAAAAAAGAAACCGTAGGGGTACCCCTGGCCTGGAGATCTTGGAGACCTCCTATATGGGGGTTTGTTAAAAAAAAAAGAAAAAAACCAGAAAATTAAAAAAAAGTTTAGCAGAATTTAAATAATGTTGATAAAGTTAAATTGTTTCACGTTCTCATTCTAAATTAATTCAAAAATACTGAAAATGAATTATCAATTCCTTACACCTTGACAATAATTAGAAAATATTACCTAACAATGACTTATAAAATTCCTAAATCTTGATAATATTTCTTTTAAAACACCTAGTCTCCACAATTTTCTTGTATTATCAAATTCTAAGGAATTGACAATTCCAATTTTCTTTTCATAAAAAATAAAAGTAATCAGTCTGATTGGATCTAGAAATTTTGAAGAAATATAAAGAAAATCAGAGAAATTATTAACATATATTAAATATTTGTTTCATGATCTCTTTGAGACCATTGAAAATAATTCAAAAATATTGAAATTGAATTTTCAACTTATATTTTGATAATAGATAATAATCTGTCTCGTGCAAATTCGTTCTTTCCAAAACCTGAACAGAAAGATGATATTCAAAGTATCAAAATTGCAAAATTGCAGGATTTAATCATCTGACAACGCTATCGAATCAATTTAATCCAAGACGTGGACATATCCCCTTTAAGTTGAGACACTCTGTACGGAACAAAACTCCGTTTAAAATTAACGAGTACTTCTTCATTACTGCTGAAAACAAAAAAATCAGAAATAATTAAACAATATCGACATATTAAAATGATCTCTATCAAGTATTGTCTTGTTGAAGGAATATCCGCTTCCGATTGATCAATGCTGGATATTTCTCGCCAAGTGACGCATACATTCGATCAAGTTGGGCACAATAGACACATAGAAGCGCCTTCTTTAAAAAACGATCACGTTTTGCTACTAAAGTAGATCCAGTTTTCATAACAAGTTACAATTCTACGAATAAAACGGTAATCTTGTGGATTTTCGAGCAGTATTCGGCAAGTCTCGACACGTTTTTGAGCTTGAATTTCAGTCAATTCATGAGGTACTTCCCGGCAGCGTCTATTGACCTTCCCAAAGGCATGAAGATTTCGTACAACTGATGTTTGAGGAATATCGAGCTCGGCCAACAATCTGCGAGTAGTTATTGATGGATTGGTCTCCACAGCTTCACGGATTGCTTCAGAATCCACTGTCATAGGTCTGCCTGAATGTGTCTTATCCTCGAGATCAGTGTCGCGGTCGTTAAAGCTTTTGAAGCAATTTCGCGCAGTAGAGATCCATATTGTCGCCTTCAACTTTGCGTTGTTTCCAGTAATGGCGTAAACAACATGAATTTTGGATTTTTCCATGTTTCTTCTACAAGTTAAAAAAAATTTAAATATAAGACCAATTAAAAATTTTAATATATATATTATGATAGAGCTGTTCAAGAGCTTTAAAAATATATGTAACACTTGTATATAAAAATCTTTATTTGGTAAAAAACAGTTCGACGAAGATATACTGGGTTTTTTTCTGTATTCGGAAATGGGTGTCAGATTATGTGCACTAAACCTCGACCAGCCGAATCAATAGTAGAGGAATAGTAATTCTTGAGAAGAAAGTGGCTTGGTCAACAATGAAGATGGTCCGCAGCCTTCACTTTTGATACGGGCTCACCAAGTAACCGACTAATTATACTATATATATATATATACCACGACGAGTGTAAATGATAACATATACAAATTAAAAATATTTCATTTGACTACTGAATTTCTCAATCTCTCTAAATCCATATTAATTTTAAAACCTCCAATTTCAATAACATATCGAATTTTGAATTAAAATTCTAACCTATTCTAACAAAAATATCCTTTACAATGAAATAATTCCCAATTAAAGTTTACAACCTATAAAATGTAATTGTACTAATATTCATAGAGACTTTATGTGCCATGTTTCTGATAAAAAATACATTTATATATGGTGTTTCGAGTATTAATTGAAATTTGTTACATATAAATACTTATATCCTTCATATCTACTCTTTCCAATCATTATAGTTTTTTTGTCAGATTCAATATATAAAGAACTAATAAAAACAACTCCTTCGATTAATATAAACGAACAAAAAAACAAAAAAAAAGATACTCTTAATCATTATTCCGGATTAATATCATGAAAGCTTGTAATTACACACTCCGTTGTTTTTTCTCTCCAAGTAAATTTAGTGTACTATAATAGAAGATGATAATTAAGGGCTCTATTTGAGACAACATTTGCGACATTTCCCTTTTTCCTTGTTCATTTTTTCATCGATTACTTCATCATATAAAAGTTGTTGACATGTTTAGGCGAAACATTCTTAAGCCTCACACTAAATATGCTCATCAATTGTTTGGATTAAAGGTACATCTATTGTAAACCAGTCTTTAATTGCCAATTTCACCTTTCACATGATTCATGTTTTCCTTCTTTTTCGTCATCCACTCATATTCTGCCATATTACGATCAAATTATGAACCAAATTCACTGGATACAATTTTTATTCCTTGGTCAATTTATGGAATTAAAATGGTCCCATATCGATAGTAACTGCATTGTTCTATTCATTATCATTTTCGTTTTTAATCGGTTTGTTTAAAGAATTCAGTTGATAAGAATGTAATACTGCATTAATTTTTGATTCACGTGTCTCGCGCACGTATTTTTAATAAAAATTAATCAATTATTAGTTTCATCATCTTTTTCAGACTAAGCATGAATGGTGTCTCGAGGAGAAGAACACAGTTCCGTTTGAGGCCATGGCAATCAACAACATCACCTCTTTGTTGGTTAGTTTAAATACTACATGAAGCTCACTTATAGTAGTAGTAGTAGTTGTTGTTGTTGTTGCTTTAAATTTGCAGGGCACTTGAAATTTTTTGAAAAACTGGTTTTATAAGTTATTTGTTTATTTAGTTTGTATGTTTTTGATGGAATGGTTCACCTGTTGAAAATTTGAAAATATTCGTAATAATAATAATAATAATAATAATAATAATAATAATAATAATAATAATAATAATAATAATAATAATAATAATAATAATAATAATAATAATAATAATAATAATAATAATAATAATAATAATAATAATAATAATAATAATAATAATAATAATAATAATAATAATAATAATAATAATAATAATAATAATAATAATAATAATAATAATAATAATAATAATAATAATAATAATAATAATAATAATAATAATAATAATAATAATAATAATAATAATAATAATAATAATAATAATAATAATAATAATAATAATAATAATAATAATAATAATAATAATAATAATAATAATAATAATAATAATAATAATAATAATAATAATAATAATAATAATAATAATAATAATAATAATAATAATAATAATAATAATAATAATAATAATAATAATAATAATAATAATAATAATAATAATAATAATAATAATAATAATAATAATAATAATAATAATAATAATAATAATAATAATAATAATAATAATAATAATAATAATAATAATAATAATAATAATAATAATAATAATAATAATAATAATAATAATAATAATAATAATAATAATAATAATAATAATAATAATAATAATAATAATAATAATAATAATAATAATAATAATAATAATAATAATAATAATAATAATAATAATAATAATAATAATAATAATAATAATAATAATAATAATAATAATAATAATAATAATAATAATAATAATAATAATAATAATAATAATAATAATAATAATAATAATAATAATAATAATAATAATAATAATAATAATAATAATAATAATAATAATAATAATAATAATAATAATAATAATAATAATAATAATAATAATAATAATAATAATAATAATAATAATAATAATAATAATAATAATAATAATAATAATAATAATAATAATAATAATAATAATAATAATAATAATAATAATAATAATAATAATAATAATAATAATAATAATAATAATAATAATAATAATAATAATAATAATAATAATAATAATAATAATAATAATAATAATAATAATAATAATAATAATAATAATAATAATAATAATAATAATAATAATAATAATAATAATAATAATAATAATAATAATAATAATAATAATAATAATAATAATAATAATAATAATAATAATAATAATAATAATAATAATAATAATAATAATAATAATAATAATAATAATAATAATAATAATAATAATAATAATAATAATAATAATAATAATAATAATAATAATAATAATAATAATAATAATAATAATAATAATAATAATAATAATAATAATAATAATAATAATAATAATAATAATAATAATAATAATAATAATAATAATAATAATAATAATAATAATAATAATAATAATAATAATAATAATAATAATAATAATAATAATAATAATAATAATAATAATAATAATAATAATAATAATAATAATAATAATAATAATAATAATAATAATAATAATAATAATAATAATAATAATAATAATAATAATAATAATAATAATAATAATAATAATAATAATAATAATAATAATAATAGAAACCGTCCCTTACTTTACCAAAAGCATTATCTCAAAATAGACTCTCCAATAACGAAATAAGAACATAGAAATAGCAAGCATAGACCCAAACAAAAATATTAAAAGGGGTCCATTTATAGAATAAAAAGATTTCATTTTGCGCTATCTGAAAAGAAAACAGAAAAGATGCATTTTTTGCTCGAAGGAAGAACGTTTCGCCATATCCGCACTGAACAAATGGAGAAAATGAGATTGCGTAGAGAACGGGAAATTTTAGTCATCAAGAGCCGGCAATTTATTTCATTTTTCACCACAAAATATTATTGTTGTCTTTCTCTTCATTTTACAATGTTTTGGTTGAAATTACCAGAGCCATAAACATGTTTAATTACGAATGACAAACACACGGATTACCAGTTTCTCTTATAGTCATGTTCCTTCGTATTTATTAAAACTACATGTGTTATATTGACTATATTTTTGTTTGATTATATGTATACATTTATTTTCACATTTTTCCTTCTCTTTATTTTTCGATAGCGATAAATATATAATAATTGAAATCTTTCGAATCCCTGGTACTCTGAAATATCCGAAAGAAATTCCGAAGAATTTTCTATGCTTGAAATAAAAAAAATAAAGGTCATTTAAACCATTTGAGTTAAAATATTTGATTCTATATAATTTTTTTCGGTTAAATACTTCAACACTCCACTGCACCAAAGTATGCGCAATTTGCAAAAGTCCGTGCATCAATTTATCTGTTGTTTATTAATTATTGTTTAAAAGAAACATTAGTTAAAATGTTTTATAGTATTATAATGCTTTGGAGAGTTCCTCGACTTTCTGAAATTCGTAAATATTATAAATTGACAGAAAACGACGGAATATAATCGAGTCCGAAGAGTAATAAAAAACAAAAATGAAGATTTCTTGAAAATTTATTGGTTTATTTTTCGGACAGGTAATAGCAATTTCTTTTTTGAAATTTTTCAATTAATATATAAAAGTTTAAAATAAACAATGAAATGAAAGGGAGATATTTGAGACATTGGTGCGCGGTCTTTTGCAATTTGCGCTTAATTTGTCATAGTTGAGTGCTGCAATTTTAAGGTCATGATTTTTATAACAATTTACCATAAAAAATTAACAAAATTTTATTCCACGATTGAAACAATCTCTAAAACCTATTCTTCAACTTATTTAAGCAAAAATAGTATGGAACGAGCAAAAACAAGAAAATAATCATAAAAATTAAATGAAAAAATAATATTTAAAAAAGTGCGCCACATTTTGCGGTGGTAATCGCATTTGGCGACGACTATATTAAACATTTACACACCATAACCATTTTTTTAAATCAAAAAACTGTTGTCACGAGCACGCCAAATGAAAATGAAGATTTACTAATATTTAAATACAAATTATAAAATTACACGTATCATTTTCAGAATACTTTTTACGTAAATTTGTCAAGACCTATAGAGAACACTGCATATTTTACTGAGTAACTTTTCTGAGCTTCCAATTTAAACTCTTCATTTTCCGTGAATTAACATGACGTATCACGTGCCAAAAAAATTTAATCAGAGATCAATATCATTGAATGTAGGGCCTATTAAAAGTCGGCATTATATATTTCAGTTGCAATTATTTTTATTTAAATTTCAGTTAAATTGAAATGAATCTTATAAAACGAATGAGCTCGAAAAAGTGGCTATCAAGTGCACTTGGACCATCATCATGTTCTGCCAAAATTGAAATCCTATTTTAATTAAAAAAGGGCGGAATGGGATTTCCACTTTTGCCTTCAAATTAAACATTTTTAAATATTTTTCGCGTTTTCCTCGTATTATGTTACGTTACTAAATTGCCTATTAAAATTTATATATATATATATATATATATATAATACAGGATGACCAATCGCCGCCATACAGTTTGGTTCGTGCCAGGATCCAGAAGGTTTAGTTTTTATTGAATTATTTTTAAATAAGAAAAGTTTGTTGATATCGCTTGATTCTCTTCATTGTTTGTTAGCGCGATCTAAAACAACAACAACAACAACTACAACAACAATAAAAAAGCATTTTGAGAAAGCTCGGGGTGGAGTGAAAAAGGGCCCGACCAACCAGCTCTTGCCATCACTTCTCAACAGACGCTAAAAGCACGACGAAATACAACGTTTTTAATACTCTTACTCTTCTGCTTTTTCTGTTTCTTCTGTTTCTTCTTCTTGCATCTAATTTTTCATTCGAGCCCGAATTATTGTTGTAGTCGAGCTGTTTCTTGTTTTCCTCGTGTCTGTTTGTTTTGAAGAGCGCAAGAAGAGTTGTTGGTGTGTTGCTCGTGTTGCGGCTCGATGCCGAGACGGAGCGCAGCGCCGCGCGACTCCTCCGGGTTCGGGCTCGCCAGTCTGCGGCGAGAGCTTCACTTGCATAACCTGTTCCGTAAGCCACCACAAATTCGCACCGAATTCAGCGAGGCGGCGTCGACGTCTATGAATCCGAATTCAACAGTGGCTGGCCACACGTTAACGCCGTCTATAAGCTCATCGATGCACGCGAGACGCGAATCATTCCTTTACCGAGCAACTGACGACATGAGAGAAGCATCGTCGTCGCTGCGGCCGGTCAGTCGCGCTTCGTCGATTGCGTCCAATGATCACGGGTTAGTCTCTTCTTTCTCGTACGTTCTTTTTAATTGTCAAATATAATTACACTCGACTATCTTAGTGATTGAGCTGATATCTTCTCAATGGCTATATTATATTATATTACATCCAGTGTTTTGTTTTTGTCGATCAAAGAGAGCGAAGCAATCAATTTAATTGATAGTGGAAGAGATTGCGTTGGGTAGGGACTACGATAGTGAGAGAATCATTTGTTTAATCTGAACGAGAGAGATTCAAACAATTATTGGTTAATTATAAAAAATAAGAAGGAAAAATGAGTCTTTCGTACTAAACAATAATTATAAAACATATTTCCTAACTAGAAATTAGTAAGAAAGTAAGAAAAATTAATTAAAATTGTTTATTGCATATAATTTTATTCTCGTTTTTAAAGAAAGAAGAAAATAGGAAAAAAATGCACACCTTTTGGAATAAATTTTCTTCTTCCAGAAGTTACTCTTTAAAAAATAAAGAATTTAACGAAAAAGTGAAAGGCGTGGTTTTTACCTAGACATTAGCTAGGCTTTTCTTAAACTATCTAAAAATATTAATACATTTCCAAAAATTTGGATTTCAGCACGTTGACTGAGATCCTTTTAATATCCGCGAGTTTGCGCGAGTTTAATGCGCGAGTTTTGTCATTTCGCTGAGCTATCTAACAAGGGAAGTGTTTTAGGTCGGGCTCTCAGATTTTGATAAAACTTTGCAGATAGATTCCTTACGATCCAAATAGTATACTGACAAATTAGGACCCACAAAACGGTTTAAGTAGGTAAAAAATGGGTTTGAAATCCAAACTCCTATATTGCTAAATAATATTCTCACCGGACTAATTCTTTCACGCTATTTCTCATATCATTTAGGATATCACCGATATTGGCCAAACTTTTGTAAAACCTCACTATGGATAGGAAATTTTGAATTTCATCTACCTTTTAAATGAGTTATGAAACATTAAAACTTTTCTACTTCCTAAAACCCAAAATTTTCTAATTATTTATTCTCCCAGCCAATTAAAATATTTTTCAAACATTATTGATGCAAAAAACTAACCTTTATACCTCTTTTATTAGAATGATTTTAAAATCTTTAAATAAAATTAACATCTGGAAAGGTATACATTCAGGCCTACACGTAAATCGTTTTTTAATAGAAGACGGAAAACTGAAATGGAAGTTAATTTCACAGATTGAGATTCCCTCGATCTTAATGGCTAGTTTTTGAGCCCATTCACTATTTTATTACATATTATATTTGCTGACTATTCTCTTATAATAGCTCGTTAAGAATTAACAAGCTTCAGAACTCCTCTTTTGTAACTTTCTGCTTTTTCATGTCTAACAAATAGCCAAGGATTATTTAATAATATTCATATGCCTATGATATATCTTTTTATAATCATCTGTGTGAAATGTCGGATGATGATTCCTATCGATTGCATTTCCGTGGCACTACACATTTGACAGCGAGCACACCCGGACGAAAAACGGGACCGCTTTGAACCCGGCGTCAACAGCATAAGTATTGACGCTTTTTTTTCAATGCGGGCACAATTGTTGTCATCTTTTTTTTATTTTGTAAAATGTTTTGATTTCATGGTGAATACATGCTTAATAAAGTTTTTATTTGTATTAGAATAATTATAATAATTATCTGAACGTATTGGTGACAAAAAATAATGTTTCTCTATAGTTTTATTTTTTGCTCTGTCATTAATTTGATTATTAAAAAAAATTGTACTGTCCATTTTTTTAAAGAAGCATTTCATCTGAATCAGCATTAAATTCTCTATAAGATTATATTTTACTTTTCGCTGTAATTCAGCTTTCAAATTTTTTATAACAGTTTAAAACTTCTACGTAGCAAAAAAACATTAAAAATGATTATTATTTGTTTTAAAATTACTTTAATACATTCAGATAATTTTTCCCAGTTGTTTTATATACAAATAATTAACTTACCTTATTTAGAATCCGAATACTAAAGCTTCAAAAAATAGCTAAAAATAAAAGACGAACTTTTAGTGGCCAACATTTTTCTAGTCCCCCACCCTTTTGGCAAATAGCCAACAATAAATGTGTTTCCTCTATTTCAATGTTATTGTCCGGGTGTGCAGCGAGTTGCACGGAAATCACTTTTTTCCAAACGGAAGATGGAATTCCGTGCAGCCTTACTATACCGTGGAAAACAGTATAAAACATTGTAAGGAGAAAATTTGAAAAAAATTTAAGAATAAATTAATAGGCCGGACACGTTATAGAATAACACTGAAAACTCTTTTTCATTGCGTCTTAAGGAAATCAAAAAATAGCTAAAATTACATAATTTGGATTTTGGAAGTACACGAACAATTTTTAATTGGAAGTACACGAAAATTTTTAATTGGAAGTATACGAAATTTGGAAGTACACGAACAATTTTTAATTTAAAAACACTATATCCAGCCGAATAATAGAAACGCCAATCCGCGAAATAATACACCTGTAATAAAATATATATTGTGCACACCCGGACGAAAAAAGGGACCGCTTCGAAACCGGCGTCAACAGCAAAAGTATTGACGCTTTTTTTTCAAAGCGGGCACAATTGTTGTCATATTTTTTTAATTTTGTAAAATATACTGATTTCATGGTGAATACATGTTTAATGAAGTTTTTATTTGTATTAGAATAATTAGAATAATTATCTGAACGTATTGGTGACAAAAAATAATGATTCTCTATAGTTTTATTTTTTGCTCTGTCATTAATTTGATTATAAATAATTATTGTGCTCGGCTTTTTTTTTAAAAAGCATTTCATCTGAATCAGCATTAAATTCTCTATAAGATGATATGTTACTTGTCGCTGAACTTTCGAGTAAAAATTTTTTATAAACGTTTTTATACATGATTTGGATGTAAAAATATCTGACGTGATAGTGAAAATGTTTTTATTGGAACTTAAGCGACAAGTAACATATCATCTTATAGAGAATTTAATTCTGACTCTGATGAAATGAATCTTAAAACAAAATACTTGTAAAATTATTTGTAAAATTCAATTTCAAAAAAAAATTGTCCTGTTAATGAAACTACATTGTTTTTAGTGAATAAAAAATTTGAAAGCTGAATTACAGCGAAAAATAAAATATCATCTTATAGAGAATTTAATGCTGATTCAGATGAAATGAATCTTAAAACAAAATACTTCTAAATATTCAATTTCAAACAAAAATTGTTCTGTTAATGAAACTACATGGGTTTTAGTTAATAAAAAATTTTTATTAGAAACTTCAGCGACAAGTAACATATCATCTGATACAGAATTTAATGCTGAATCAGATGAAATGCTTTTTCAAAAAATAACCGAGCACAATAATTTTTTATATTCATATTTAACTAAAAATTTCAACGTAGCAAAAAACATTAAAAATGATTATTATTTGTTTTAAAATTATTTTAATATATTCAGATAATTTTTCCCAGTTGTTTTATATACAAATAATTAACTTACCTTATTTAGAATCCGAATACTAAAGCTTCAAAAAATAGCTAAAAATAAAAGACGAACTTTTAGTGGTCAACATTTTTCTCTTCCCCCCTCTTTTGGCAAATAGCCAACAAAAATGTGTTTCCTCTATTTCAATGTTATTGTCCGGGTGTGTATTGTGTCCAATATTCGCTGTATATTGGTATATTTCTCGGACCGCAAGTGACACTTAACAGGCACAAAAATCATTAAATAAAAAAATGACATATGAGAATATTTATTCAATTAAAAAACACGGACAAAAAATTCCGAAATCATACTTGTACACCTAATTAATCTCAAAACTAACTAATATCTAATATTGTTCCGCTGAATTTCTATCTGAAAAGATAAATTTAATGATTCATTAAAGTGTTTATAATTTTTGTTCAATTTTACAAATTTCTCAGGTATATTTATTTATTCGGTTAGTCGTAGTAGCGTTTTAAAATACTTTTTAAAAATTAACAAGTTAGTAAATTATGATGAAATAATATTGAATTGAAATCGGTTATCACACATTGATTTCATATGTTGTTATCTTTCAGTTAAAAATTAACCTAAACACTCAAAAACCAAAATAAAATACCGATCAGTCAATTAAAAATTCTTATCAAAGTCGAAATTCTTCGATTGAGTGTTATTTTATTTTTAATTTCCTTGTATTATTATTACTATTATTGTAACTAAATAAATGATTAAATAAGATAACGTCTCTATTGGGAAGTTCATTTTGGTTACTTCGAGACTTGAGCTCATTTGAGGACGCACACAATGCTTGTGGCTTGTTCACCGCCGAAGTCAGCATTGTTCTATGACTTCGACGACTCCAGAGATCCATTTTTGTAGGTTTTTGTTACTGAATCACTTCTGAAATTTTTAAAAATTATTCTTTTGCCTCGTGTATCAAATGACAACTCTAAAATATATACGTAATTATTATTCTTATAAGTTTAAGAATAAAAATGGAAAAATAAAATACAAATAAGTCCAAATAAGAATTTTCTAAATTTACTTTTTCCGTTTTTTTTTGTTTTCATCATTCATGACATCAAATTACTTATGCACCCAATATTTTTAAATCTTGCATTCATCTTACAAGTTTGACAGGTTCGTCAGGTATATTTACATTAAAAGTTTTCTTTAACAGTTCTTCTTTCATGAAATTGCTAAGAAAATCGAAAACAAACTTTGAAGCACGACAAAATAAAAAATATAATTTTTAATTTCTGAATAGTGTAAATCTATGCCAATTTAAATTTTTTCAATTGGGTGGAAGATGCATATGGCTATGACCAGCTGCTGAAAATCATATTAAACGATTAAATATGAAAAGATTTGATAAAATTTATTGTCGTGGTGAAGGTTATTGAAAGTCGTTTTAAAGGAGCATTCCGAATAATAAAATGGTCTCGCTTGAGATACGTGTAGATTTAATTTTCAATTAATTTATTATTTCGCTTTTTTTGAATATCGATCCTAAATTTTATGCAAAAAAAGCGAAATAATAAATAAATTGCAAATTAAATCTACACCGGCCTCAAGCGAGACCATTTTATTATTCGGAATGCTCCTTTAAATCGACTTTCAATAACCGACACCAGGACGATTTACTTTTCAATATGAAAAGATTACATAAAATTTCGAAAAGTGCATCATTACAAGTTTCTATTGTTCATTTCGAGAAAAAATATATTCCAAAATGTGTGTTTCGTTATTGCCACAATTCAGATAATAACATAAATTGGGAACATTCCCCTGGTCAATCCAAGCGAGCCCATATTTATTCTTTTTTTATTCGCTATTTATCTCCTAAAACGACAATAAATAAAATTAATTAAAAAGTTAAAGTTCGATATCCTCCTCTCACTTATTTTGGTGGACATGGATGGTGTTCTTTGAGCATCATACGCACTTACACATATAAAAGCTCTCACTCTATATACGCTCTCCACTCTTTTCATTTTCCATATATATATATATATACAATGTCTCGTATCTACAAATCATTATATTAGTTTCGCTTCGAAAAAAGCTTCGCTTCTTTCGGCACTATAACGGCAGCCTTCTCGTCGTAGCGGTCCGTTTTGGTGATTATTTAAACTAAATAGCAATGAAGGCACGCGAAAATGGAATTTCTACTCAAAGAAGAGATTCTAATGCTTCGTGTTTTGGATCGTTCAAGAGCCTTTTCTTGCGAGTTCGCTCTCCCAGGTGCACATTTATTTGAAATGTTAATCTTGATATTTCTCAATTTTAAACTTTATTTTATTACATTACTTAAAGCGTTATTATACATATTTCAAATGTCGTGAGACACGTTTTTATGACGTAATCATTTTCTGCGTGAATACAAACAAAAGTCGTAGACGTACGGTTTGTGTATTTGACAGTGTGTTTGTGTTGTATTATTTACTCTTTACTATTACGACGTTATTGAATTATAATTGAAATTTCATAAGATCTCATTTCTTTTTTACGAAAGAATTCAAAATTCAGTAAAATTAAATATAGTCATTCCGTTTTTATTTTTCCAAATACCATCATAGTTCAACTGTAGAGTTTTTCATTTAATTTCCTTTGTTTTTTGTTAATTCACGAAGCCTATATAGCGCAGTTTTTAAAGTAGATCATGGCTTAATAGTGCTGAAGAGATATTCTTATTATTATGGGAATCTGGAGAGCTGTTTCAAGTCAAGATTTTTTGATATTTGTTTCAATTAAAAGACACTAGTGCTAATTTAATATTAAATATCTTCTTAATATGCCAAGTAGCTTATCAATCTCTTAAAACGCCTTTTTCTAGCATGGAACGAAAAAATATATAATATAAACAAATTTATATTTTTGGAATTAATCAAATGCGGAATCAAAAATAAAATATTGAATTCGTAATTAAATTTTAAATTGTGTAATAAGTAATTGCGAAGCCCTCTAACACTGATATATCTGTATATATCAGCTGATATATACAGTATATACAGTACCCCTGGCAAACTGGTGACGTAGCGTTAGAGTACATTGTTCGGTTTACCAGTGGTTTGCCGGTAAAACTAAGTATATAGGATATATTTTGTAGTAAATATATTTTACAATAACTTTACTTTATATAACTATATAGCTTTAATTGATAATATGTAATTTTATAACTATATAACTCTAACTTTAATTATATAATTATATAACTTTAATTGTTGATAAAAACGAAAACCGCCTAAAAAGTAAGAAAAAATAGGCCGCCGTTTAATGGTGAGTCTCGGTTTTCCTGTGTCAGATAGAGCTGATAATTTTTGTTTGCTTCACAACTTTTCGCAAAATAAACCAAATGAGAAAATTAAAAAATTTACTTATGAAATATTGGCTCAAAAGATAATTAATGACAAGAGTTGCAGTTATTTTTCTTATTTTAAATGTATCAATTAATTGTTTCATTGTATTTGAGCCATAAACATTGTTTGACACTCCAGCTTTTTAACTACAGTTTTCTATGCTCAAAAGGAGACAAAACTCATGTGAGGCCGTTATTGAAGCAATTCGGAGAGGAACAGAGATGGGAATGGCGATGCAGGTTCATGCTGCAAAGTCGACTATAAGTATGTTCCACTTCCAGAAACTATCCGACAATTTTCGACTTTGATACAGACTATAATTATTAGTGAAATGCAATTAAAGTTAATTCCTAATGGTATTCAATAAGTTTCTTGTAAATAAATAGAGAAATAATAAATTGGAAAAATATTTATAACTGGTAAAATTAACATTCTAGTCGGTTTTTCACGGTTTCGATGATTAAATGTTATAATTAGAGAATCTTCAACTATATGATTTTATAACTTGTAGCGTTATTTTATATTGTCATAACAACGATTGAATTTGGTAGGATTTATGGAGTTGATTTCACGATGAAAACATTGAGATTCGTTAAATATTACTTCTATATTTGCCTTTAAATATATATTTACCTAAATTATGTTCTTGTTCACACATTAATCTATATCAGTAAATGTATGATGATTATAAAGGTGATAATTAGTAAGAATATATTGTTAATAGAAGAGTATAGATAAATAAAAATTACTAATCAATCTGTGAAATTAACGCAAAGCTTATGTTCCTTAAAGTGGTAAAGGAGAAAAGAAAAGCTGAGTCGAGAAAGAAAAGGCACAATTGGCATATGCATATTTATTCATATGTATAGGTTGAAAATTTAGAATAGAATAGAGAAAAGCCCCTTGCCTCCCTTTTCTATACACATATATAGAGAACTAGTAGGGTATGTTGAAGCTTCGCTTTATTCATTTTACTTCAGTTTTTGAGCTCGCAATTCTTGTTGTTTGAAATATTTTACTCCAGTTTTAACCTTCTATTAAAAAGATAATATTACATCGTAAATATTTTTTTTTCAAGATATGTCAATATCATTTAATAATAAAAATAATCGAATTGTGCGAAGAAAATACGGCGAAACTGCTTTCACATTTAGGTAAATTTACAAACAAAAATTTTATAAAATTTTAATACGACAGTGGATTTAAAACATTAAACAATACAATGAAAAAATTATTTTTCAGACATGGCGACGATCTAATTGTAACACCTTTTGCTCAGCTTCTCGCCAGTTTACGAAATGTACGGTCAAATCTGATATCGATATCAAATATTCAGGTAAAATATTTGTTTCCGCAATGCGCTTTTCTGCTATGTGAAAAGTAATAAATCATTTGAAAGAATTGTTTTCCGCCATACTTGTTTGTTTGCTGGTTTGTTTATTTTGGAGAGGAAACTAGATGATGTATTGAAATTAATTCCGTATTATCCGTTCGAAAAGAAAATGTATTTTATGAACCAAAAAAAGTTTAAATTCAAGAATTTCACCAGTTTTCCATTAATAATACGCAAATGAGGCTTAATTTTTGCTAATAGGAGCGTTTATAAGTAAAAATCAAAGTGTCCCTTTTAAAGAGGCCGTAGAGAGATGAAGAATAGTTGACTTTTAATATAATTTGGTTTTTAAATGCTTGTTTTTTAAATGTTTAAATTTCCATTAAACTAAAGTACACTTATATATATATATATATACAGTGTTGAGCGTAATTACTCGGACTACTTTGAGAGAATTAAATCAAGAACCAAAAGTCAGAATGAGATGAGATTCAACCAATTTTTTTGTTCAACCCGGTCGCCTTGTTCAACGATTAGAGTTCAGAGACGCTTCGGATAGGCGTCGATGGGTGTTCGTAGGTAGTCGTTAGGCAGATTGTCCCATTCTTGGCCAGTCTTCTTTAATGCACCGACATTTTAGTGGGGTTTCGAGTTACCCTTAGCCTGCAGAACCCCCATACGGAATAGTCTAGCGGGTTCAGGTCTGGCGAGGAAGGAAGTTATTCGGTCGACTTAATGAAACTTTCATGTGTGTTTCGCACCACTGTTGAGTCAGAAGCACCGCCCTGGTGAAAGACTCAGTTGTTTCCATCGAAGTATTTCCTGGACCAAGAGGCCAAATTTTTTCTAGAATGTATCTTGTTGATCTTTACTCCTTCTTTCACGAAATCAAGTGGCCGATAGAGGAGAGTGCTCCGAATACTATAACGGAAGCGAGCGGGATGGGACACTCGGTTAACAGTTATACCCATATCAAAAGGTTTTTAGGAAGTCTCGGCAAGCATTCGATTATTCCGAGAGTTGAATTTGGTCTTTACGGTGAAAAGATTCTCGTCCGAAAACACGGTAAGAAAACTCTCTTCCGTTAGCGTACGGGCAAGAATATGACAGCTCCAGCACGGCGAGGGGTAATCACATAAGCTGATCTTCCAGGTTCAGTGCCGTCATTAACTGTGCCAAGCTCGTGTTTGATGACATCGTATAAGGTGCTTCGCGGCACTACGAGACGCTCACTGATGCTTCTAGGAGTTACATTTTTCTTAAAGAGCTCGATAACGGAAGGACTGTAGACTCTACGATTACCTTGAAACGGAAGATATTGGGATGAAAGTTAAAAATGGAATACATGATAATGTAATGATAAAAATATTGTATCGACGCTCCAAAAGTGCGTAAACAGAGCGCACCATAGCACCAAATTTTTGTCTAAGTAAGAGCTCAGTAGTTGTCTAAGTAAGAGCTCCGGTCAAAATAACATTTTCTTGTTTTATTAAGATATGTGTGGTTATAAATATATATATATAGTAAAATACCAACTTAAAACGTTTTGTAAAAACAATTATGTTTTTATAGAATTGCGACGACAACCGACATTCGAACCGTAGTTCCAAAAGGCCACCACTTCACAACACGCCACTCCCTGATAATGTAGTGCAATGTGCTCATGACACGCTCGAAGAACTTGACTGGTGCTTGGATCAACTGGAAACAATTCAGACACACCGCTCGGTTTCAGAGATGGCGAGCAGTAAAGTGAGTGAAAAATGTTATTTGATATTACCTTCAAAAACACCACCAGTAGCACTATAAATTGAAAAGAAGCAATTTCTGGTTTTTGTATCATTATCAAATAAATATCATTTGCAAAGCAAAAATTGGGAAAGAGATAATAGATAGTCAAACTGAGAAAAAAACGAGGGGAGAAGATTTTGGTTAATGAGAAGAAGTACTTCCGGTGATAATTTCGTGTAACTAATTTGATTGATAATCTAATCATCTATTGATTATTTATTGAGTAGCCGTAAAGATCATAATAGGCAACAATTCAAACCTATGAACAAGAAATGGGATGGATTGATGTTGAAAATCTATTGTGGTTATTGTTATTGTCTAATTATAAATGTTAATGTCATAGACAGGAACATTATGATTGTCGTTTTTTGCAGTTCCGGAAAATGCTCAACAAGGAATTATCCCATTTTGCGGAATCTTCGAAATCGGGCACCCAGGTGTCAAAGTTCCTGATTACGACTTATATGGACAAAGAGGAAGATGAACCATCTATTGAGATTGAGGTTCCATCAGAGGTAAGCTGCATTTTGTAAATTTTGTTTTTATCTGTCACTATAAATTATATAATTTGATTGAAGCCATAGCTTACTAATATTTGAACCACTTAATTTTCTGTCACGTACACACTTCATTTAGCTGTGAATAATAATATTAATAGTTTTTTAAAGTTCTTTCGGTTAGTACACATGAAAAAAGAAGAGATCAGAAAAGATTCTTTAATTAAAGGTTATAATTAATAATACGACTTAAAAATAATATGTAATTGCCACATAAGAATTGGAAAAATGAGATTAAAATTTGTAAAATTGCTATTTCCATGTGGCGGGTTCATTTATTCGAAAGTTAAGTGACGTTCGATAGGTTATCGCAACAAAAAATTGGAGTGCCTGAACATTCCACTAAAAAGTTTTAAATTAATGTTTTCAAGAAAAAAATAAAGTTCTAGTGATAATTCTTAAGGAACCATCCACCTCTTCTCCTCACATGACCGTGTCGTTACTCAAAAAAGCACAAACAGCAGCGATGAACCGTATATCAGGAGTTCGAAAATTAAGAGCCCCATCACATGAAGGACACCTACCGGAATATGGTGTTAACTGTGCGAAAGAAATCGCCGTTTATATGCAGCGCATCGATGACTGGGGACCCGACGTTTTCAAGATAGATGAATTGTCGAAGAACCACTCATTAACTGTCATAACTTATACGTTGTTGCGGAAGCGCGGGCTTTTAAAGACTTTCGAAATATCATCATCAACTTTGGTTACTTATTTGCTCAACTTGGAACATCATTATCGAAATAATCATTATCATAACTTTATTCACGCTGCCGACGTAGCGCAGTCGATGCATGTTCTCTTAATGTCTCCAGTGTTAGCTGTTAGTAATCCCCTTGAGAAACTTCAATACGTTTATACATTTAGGAAGTATTCACTGAACTGGAGGTACTCGCAGCGATTTTTGCTGGAGCAATTCATGATGTAGATCACCCTGGATTTACAAATCAATATCTTATTAACTCAAGTTTATTGGAAAAATCTAATAAATGGTCATATAATGATTACAGACAACGAACTTGCAATTATGTACAATGATGAAAGTGTTTTGGAACAGCATCATCTAGCGGTTGCTTTTAAACTTCTCCAGGATTCCAATTGCGATTTTTTAAGCAACTTGTCCAAGAAACAACGATTGCAGTTTAGGAAGATTGTTATTGATATGGTTAGTGTGTTTGGCTTTTTTTAAACTATAAGCTTCATTTAGTCAGTGTTGAAATTATATATATATATAGCGTGTCTCTAAAAGAAAAGTTTGTCAGATTATTTGAGCATAATTATTTTTCTGAGCTTTCTAGGGAATATGTATGTTGTGTAGTAAATAGTTTATTCCACAACAAACTGTCAGCTGGTGGTCGGGAATTAAGAATGAGTTAAAAGAAATACAATAAATGTGGGATGACACAATAATAAGGTCTAGCTCCACAACAATGTAGAAACATGTTTAAGTTATTATAACATATTCACATATGTAATTGATATTTTTAATTTCCTATCTAGTAAATTATTTTGGTTTTATCGATCCATAATTCAAAATCCGGATTCAGAATTAGACGGGATACTGAATATATAAATCAAACTAAAATTGTAGAATCTGGAGTAGGAAATCAATATTCAATCTTTAATAACGTTATTTTGAATTTAAAACCAAGTAAACGTGATGGGCGCATTGCTAAATTTACAAGTTTATAATTCAGAACCAGGAATTCGAAATCTGAAAAAGTGAATTTTGCTCTTGTCTAAAAGCATGATAGTAAACAATGGGTGCTATATTGCAATTACATGGTATTAAACATGTGGGTATAAGAAAATGAAGAAAGATTTAATTTTTAAAGTTACAATAACCTGGAACAATAAAATATTAAAATCTAATCTTTAAATAATATGACTTATAGGTTCTTGCGACAGACATGTCGAAACATATGTCACTATTAGCTGATCTTAAAACAATGGTAGAAGCGAAAAAAGTTGCCGGAAACAATATAATCGTTCTAGACAAATATAATGATAAAATACAGGTTTTTATTTATTTAAGTAAAAATCAATGTTGTTATTTTTTGCATTTTAGGTTCTTCAATCAATGATACATTTAGCAGATTTATCAAACCCTACGAAACCTATCGATTTATATAAACAATGGAATGAAAGAATAATGGAAGAATATTGGCGTCAAGGAGATAAGGAAAAAGAACTTGGTCTTGAAATTTCGCCCATGTGTGATCGAGGAAACGTCACTATTGAAAAATCCCAAGTACCTCGTTTTCTATATTTTAAAGGAATATAATTGTAATTTAAAGGTTGGATTCATAGATTATATTGTTCATCCGTTGTATGAAACATGGGCGGATCTTGTATATCCGGATGCGCAAAACATATTAGATCAACTGGAAGACAATAGGGAATGGTACCAATCAAGAATCCCTGATGAGCCCGAAAGTAGCCGCAATAAGCAACCTGATATACAGCCGGATGATGGAAAGGAGTCGTAGTTATGATTATAATGGTTATTCATTGTTATTATTTTATGTTTTACGTAGTGGCTGATTTATATTCGGGTTTTTGACTAGCTAAAATTTTAATGGAGACATTGACAAAATTTGGTTTACCTCCTACGATTAAATAAAATTCATGACGTAATTTTTGTCAATGGAGGTACTGCCAAATTTGCTTTATTTACATTTATAGTTGAAATATCTCTCGTTTAAAGAAAATTTGAACTGTATTATTTAGTATCTCAATATTGCTTTACTTTAAAAGACTTGCCATTCTACAAAAAATAACTTTATACTCTATTATTACCAACTATTTAATATTTTACGGGAATTGTTTTTTTTTAATTTTATTAAATTGTTTACTGATGAGATATATGCTCGTTTTTATTTTAACATAATTCTTTCCCGTTTATTAAAATATTAAAATAATTTTTAATTTGCTTTAATTAATATTTATATATTGATTGTGAAATCTCATAAATGTTTCTTTATTTGTTATATGTTTGTTTTCCTAGAGGATGAATAAAGTTCCATAACATTGATCTCATCAATTTGTTTTATCTGAAAATATAGATAAGACACATTGAAGAGGAAGAGTTGGAAACTTTGTGGCCATCCAAAAATCTGGAATAGTGGGGGATCAAACAAAACTCTTCTTTTGACAATATGGATTCTTCATTCATAACAAACGGAAATATAAAATGTGTCGCGGACGATTTGGTGTTGATTGGTGGAAGCTCAATGGAAATTGAAAGAATATTTTCGGCTCTGGAATTAGTATCCGGCCAACAGGGTCTAACTATTAACGCGACGAAAACCATCGTACTGCGTTACAAGTTTGCGTCGTTCGATCAAGTATCAAGTAAAGGAATTTCGTGCAAAGTCGATGAAGGAGTCAAGTATTTGAGCAGCCACATTAGATCCGACGGCTGTTTGAGCCAGGAAACTTCAAGAGAGAAATCTAAGGACCCTTCTCTTACACTTTTTTTCATATCAATTACGTGATGTTTACAGAAATTTCAGGAATAGTATAGTCATCGCCAAACACGATTACAATCGCAAAATGTGGCGCACTTTTAAATATTATATTTTCTTATTTTATGATGTTAAATAAATTGAAGAACATAGTCTTGATGTTTTTTCAATCGTGGAATAAATGTAGAGAATAATAATAATAATACTCATAATAATGAGCTCATAAAAATTAAATAAAAAAAAATATTTTTAAAAATTGCGCCACATTTTGCGGTGGTATGATGATGCACGATGTGTATCATCTTATTCGTCTACTTCTGATCTATCTTTTTATGTCTACTTCGTCTACTTCTGATCTATCTTTTTTTTATTATTGGGTTTGTCTGTATAACCATTTATATTTGTAAGTTATGACTGAAAATAACTGAAAACATAAATTTTATAAATATTGCAAGCCGATTTTCTTTAAAACAACTTCACATATAGTTTCCTTATCCCTTCTTCTTCTTGGTGTTACAGTTATATAAATATATGTATTAAATAATAATTGTCGTGGTGTAGTTGCATGAAAAATTAGGGGTAAAGGAGCATACCGAAAAAAATGATGGTCTCAATTGGGCCGGGGTAGATTTAATTTGCAATTTGTTTATTATTTCGCTTTTTTCATCACAATTTAGTTTCATTTTGTTTTCTCTTACTAAATTGGTTGTTAAATAAACATAATAATAATTATGATTATAAAAATTTTAGGTATAAATTGCAAATTAAATCTACACCAGCCTAAGCGAGACCATCTTTTTTCGGTATGCTCCTTTACCCCTAATTTTTCATTAACCTAGACCACGTCAATAAATAAATTGAAAAATAAAACATGAATGGTTGAAGAATAAAGGAATATTTTAAAGAAGGGACATGGATTGCGGAAAAGAATTAACATGGGAATATGTTCATTTTGAATGGAATTTCAGTTAGGCATACACACTTCTTGTAACACCAGCAGTTAGCTAACTAACTAGTTAATGTATGCACACCCGGACGAAAACGGGACCGCTTCGAAACCGGCGTCAACAGCATAAGTATTGACGCCTTTTTTTCAATGCGGGCACAATTGTTGTCATCTTTTTTTTATTTTGTAAAATATACCGATTTCACGGCGAATACTTGCTTAATAAAGTATACTTTAATAAAATGTGTTTCCTCTATTTCAATATTATTGTCCGGGTGTGATGTATGCCTTTGCAAAGACCATTGGATGGTGTTACAATAAATTTAAAGTCCCGCCAAGCCGCATTGTTGCGCTAAGATGTACATATTACATCAAAGTTTCCGACAAATATCTAATAATTTTTTTTGTCCTATTATATGTGCTTTTTTTAAAATTTCAATTGTTTAAAGCTTTTTTAATGGATTTTATTTAACAATTTTTAACATTTTTAACAATTTAACATTTAAACAAAACAATGAAAAATATTTGGTGAGCTCTCAATATGAATTTTTGTGCAGAGGTTCGTATAATTATACGGAGATTGAGTTTTATTGTTTTTAAAACTGTTTTTCATTATAAAAGGCCGCAATAATTTTATAAATCTCAATGAAATAATATATATATACATATATTTATATATTCAGATAATTTATAATGGCTGATGATGAAGACTATCAAGACGTCGACAATGAGGATTTTGACGATAACGACCTAGATGACGTCGAAGAATTAAATGGTCAAGAACAAGAAGAAGATGATGGAGAGCGCGTTGATATTATTGAAGGAGTTGGAAAAGCTGTTGCTGCCGCTGACAGAGTTACTACTCCATTTATGACCAAATATGAGCGTGCGAGGGTTCTGGGAACACGGGCTCTTCAAATTGCAATGGGTGCACCGGTGATGGTCGAGTTAGAAGGAGAAACGGACCCTCTAGAAATTGCTAGGAAAGAATTGAAGCAACGCCGAATACCTATTACAATTAGAAGATATCTTCCGGATGGTTCTTATGAAGATTGGTCAATAGATCAGCTCCACTTAACGGATTGGTGACCATATATAATTATTTTCTCCTTCACGTTGTATCTCATGTTTTTTTGTTCCAACTCTTAATTTTTGCTTTTATTGTTGTTTTTGAATCTTTAAGATTAAATAAATTTTTAAGCGCACAATGGTAGCCACAAAGAAATTCACTGATAAGGAAATTGATCAAATTGGGGAGCGACTCAATAATCCGAAAATTCCACTGAAAGCTCGATTTCGCTCGTTGTTTATTTTGAGGAACATTGGTTGTGACAGGTCAGTCTCATGGATAGCGAAGTGCTTAAATGTAATTGCTTATTTTATTGTTACAAAAAATAAAATTTTTTCAGGACGAGTCAGCTCTTCTGAAACATGAGTTAGCCTATGTTCTCGGTCAAATCCGTAACAAGACAGCAATTCCTGTTTTGATGGACACTTTAAAGGATGTTAATCAAGGTTATATTGTTGTCCTTTTCAGAGATCGGTGACTATGGATAACACGCATTGAAAATGAATAGCTGGAAAAGTCATTTGTGTCCTTTTGGCCGTCCATCCGAGATTATCATTTTTTCTTATTTTTTACTCTTTCTTTAGGCACCGATCGCTGAAAATTACTATATATATACACGCCAACGGCAAAAAGTCTTCACATAGAACTAAGGTTCAACGAATTTGATCACCCTTCAATAATTTATACTTTTTGTAAAGCAGTTTTAGATTATTTTATAAGAACGAGTGACTTTCATGAAACGTGAGTTACATCATTTTGTTCGTAGTAAAATTCTGTATGTTTGAAAATGCATTATGACTTATTGGTAGAGGCACAGGGGATGTGATTAAATTCGTTGATCTTTTTTTTCTATGTGAAGTGATTTTTCCACTGGCAAAATACAGGAATAATGAAATAAAGAGAATATTAAAATAAATTATTTCATGTTATCACCATTTTAATATGATTCGAAAATATTGTTAATGAATTATTAATTTCTTTTAGTCGTCGCCAAATTCGATTACCATCGCAATTTTTTCAAAAGACAGACATGTTATTCTGAGGAAATACATATCTATTACAGAGCCCATGGTTAGACACGAAGCAGGGGAAGCTCTCGGAGCTATTGCTGATCCATGTGTCAAAGAAATTCTTAGCGAATATTCTAAGGACAAGTGTCCAGAAGTGGCTGAAACGTGTCAAATTGCATTACAACGTATTGAATGGGTTGAGAAATCTGGAGATGACACGAACAGCCCATATGATAGTATTGATCCGACTCCATCGGCAACAGCGATTGATGTGCAACAGCTAGCTACAGTTTTGGTTGATGAGTCAAAGCCTTTGTTTGATAGATACCGAGCCATGTTTAGCTTGAGAAATATTAATACTGATGAATCCATTAAAGCTTTGGCACAAGGTTTATAATATATTGGTTGAGATCCTATCATAATACCGATATGCAGGATTATACTGCGAAGGCAGTGCATTATTCAGACACGAAGTTGCGTATGTTTTGGGACAAGTTCAATCTACAGTTGCAATCGAAGAACTGAAAACACGCTTGATGTTAGAAAATGAGGTTTTACGTACGCTACACTGATTAAATTTGAATAAACTAATTTAGAATTGTATGGTTCGTCATGAATGTGCTGAAGCTTTGGGTTCTATTGCGACACAAGAATGCACAAAAATACTACAAACATATGCACATGACCGTGAAATAGTTGTGAGGGAGAGTTGCGAAGTCGCACTCGATATGGCAGAATATGAGAATAGCGACGAGCTTAATTTCGAACCTTCTTAATGTATTATATATATATATATATATAGTTGTTGCTAATATGCATTTTTATTTTTTTTCAGTTGTTATATTTGTCATGCAATGAAATTTTTGTCTCGTGAAGAAGAAAGGACATTTTAATATAAATTTCGTTTTTATCAAATATATATTTTAATATGACCTGCATAAACTACGATAAAGTCATAACCAGTCGTCATTTTGAAAATTTTCAAAGCCGGAATGAAATTCAAAAATTGGCCTCGAGCAAATAGAAAAAAAATATTAAAGGAATATTTTTATGCTGTTACTAAATCGAGGAAAAGGCCAAAACTATTCCCGTCGGAAAATAAAATTCATTAAACATAAAATCGTGGAATATTATAGCATATCATTTTAAACCCTTCCTCAAACTTTAATAGATATTCATTTTTGAATATAACAATCTATAATTATCTGTTATTTAATTACTTAATTGAAGTTCGAAGAAGATGATATAGTGTTATATTCCGAAATGGGTTTTTGGAAAGGTCATGTTATTATTCTACAGGAAGCAATTTTTGATTTTTTCCTAAATTTGATAACATCCCTATTTAGCTCAAACGGGCAAGAAATATAAAATTTATGACTGTATACAGTGTGTACACCCAATTACAATTTTTACCGTTTTATTCCCTAAATTTAAGTACACGAGTTTGTTTATAGATATTTCTAATTTATTTTTTGTATTGTGGCGGATCAATATCTTTAAATCAAGAAATAACACGTTAGAATGTAGTAAATTCGAAACAAAAACGTGGACTAATATTTATGAGGCCAGGACATAATTCAGAATAATTTGGTCTTCTGTGTGCCAGTGTTTGCTACGAAAAAAGCTTCGAGACAAGCTATAAATAAACTATAAATAAGCTTATAAAATTTTACAGATTATGAACAATTTACAAATGTTAATCGGCAGAAAATCTAGGTTTTTTGGAAATCTTAAAATAATGGAAATGAGGAAGTGTCATATGAAAATTTCTGCAGAAGTTAGTTCAGCTGTTTGGCACGTCAAGTGAAGCCCATAGGCAGTTGCTTCACCTGGTGTGCTGTTGTTCAGTTCTTACATCATAGTTTTCTTAATTTCAGAAATCGATTACAAGCTCTGACATTGGCAAGTTATACAAAGTTGATCAAGAAATGATTAATTTCAATATAAAGCCTTATTTGCCTTCAACTATGGTTAAACAATATGAGACTTTCGGTGAACTGGTAACTTTGGTGCGATTAAATTTTGCAACTGAGATTCTTGGATAATAAAAATTTAGATAAGGGAGCCGATTGTCGAGATTTCTTCTTGCATGAATGCAGTAGATGATAACTTTCCAACACTCAGAATGGTGCTGTGGGGAAATTTTGGAACTGGCAAGACAATAACATTAAATCAGGGAGTTTTTAAAGCATATTCTGATGGTTGGGTTATTGTTCATTTGAAATCTGGTTGGGAAAAAGACTAGAATAATGGTAAAATTCATGTTTTTAGCGATGGAATTGACGCGCAGAGTGGAGGAAATAGAAATGTCGACGTATAAACCAGGAAGAATTAACGATCCGATTAATGCTGTTAAAATGTTGCAAAATTTCAAGCAGCAGGTCAGTAGTTTATTTATAGCTCGAACCAAAATCGAAAAAAAATATATATATATATAATTTTATGTTTCTCTATTCCAGAATCAACATGTTTGGAAGAAACTGTCAGTACTTAAAACAACAAAGTGCTATGAATGGTCAAAAAATGAGAAAACCGAAAAAGAAAGACCACTTACTGAGATTATTGAAATGGGATTATCAGCGCCATTTCTGGCGACAGATTGTGTTGGAGCACTATTCCGTGAGTTAAAGATTCACGCGACAAAAGGTGCCGTGAAAGTTTTTGTTGCCATTGATGATGCCAACTCATTATGGGGTAAAACGCTTGTAAAGAGATCTGACAGAACATATGTACAGTGTTGATAATGACAATATAATAACTAAACGAATTCAGGCAGCCCCTTCAGATTTGTCATTAGTAGTGCAGTGTAGAAACCTAATGATTAATGACTGGACTAATGGGTGTGTACTGCTGGTGGCGGATAAGAAAGAGATTGCCGATGCCAGGGATCATCTGCGTGGTATATCTTAAGTATAAAAAATAGCTAAATGGGAAACTTTAGTTGATAGGAATACACCGCTTGAGTTGTTTGGAGAGGAGGGTTTTGAATTCATTGAGGTTTGACGACAATTTGATTAAAAGACTAAAATTATTTTCAGCCTTTCTTGCCCATTGAAACATCAAATTACACAGAAAAAGAGGCAGAAATTATGTATAAATATTATTATGATAAGAATTGGTTGACCACAGATAAAGCTAGGACTGTCGATGGAAAGAAGCAATTGTTATATTTAAGTGCTTTTAATCCCCATTATTATGAAAGACTTTGCGCATTTAATTAAAACATTTTTTTTAGTTTTTATAAATAAAAGTTGTTAGTATTATCTTTGAACTTTACTAATAATTTGTTTTCAACAATTTATTATATATATATATATACAGATCAAACTGAAGAGGACGTTTTCCAATGTTTAAAAGTATTAATAGTTACGTTATAACATCAGAAACTGTAAAATAACATTTTCTTACTTAATTTACTTACGTGAGTGAAATTTTCATGTTTTCTTTTCATTGAGTCTATCGAGAATAATTTTAAAAATGTTGAAATAAATTTTGATATTGTTTTTTTTTCAGAGATCGGTGCCTAATGGAAGAGAAAAAAATTAGTATGTAATGAGGTTCTCGTTTGGACGGCCATTCTTTTTTACAAAATTATGGGTAGCACACATAGAAGAGAAATTGACGAAAAAGTTGTTTGTGGCCGTGTAGCCGCCAATCATTTTCTTTTATTTTTTGCTCATTTGGCACCGATCTCTGAAAAGGACAATAATATCTCATAATTGTATGCTATTAATTTTTAAGGTAAAATAATTTATGAGATATGAGAAATTTTTTTGGACGCATTGTGAAACGCACCAAGACCATTATAAATAGAGAAAAAGAAAAGACAACTATATTTTTATAATTTTCGCTACGCCCAGATTTATTCAATGCATCGTCAAAAAATTGAAATAGTCTTTAGAAAAAATCTAATTATGACAAAACGAAAAATGCATATTTTCCTGAATTTTGCAATATAAATGAATTATAGATGGGCGGATTTTGAGCTTTCCATTTCGGAATGAAATTTGAAAAATGGACGAAATCCGGTATTCTGTCCAGGAATTCTCTGGTGTTAAAATGAATTCACAGAATTAGACTATAAAATTTCGGGATCCAGTATTCCGTCCATCTCTAGCATGCATTTGATAAAATTGAAAAGAAAAATTTCAAACTCTAAATTTCGAAGAGCTCTTCCATTAGGTGTCGATCTTTTGCATTTTCTGTCGGCATAGTTATTTAAAAACAAAAATATGATCTGATACTTAATGATTTTTAGATAATGATAAAACTGAATCAGTTGAGACTTCTCCAATGCAGATATTCGTCGCAATGGATTAAAACAAGGTAGGATTCGAAATTTCAAGAAATATTTTTGATATTAAAATTAAAATTCACTGATTAATTTTTACGTTTCTGTGGATTTTATCATGCGTCTCTTATGACGTAAAATAGATACATTACATTTTTTATAGTTTCTTTCTACGTTTCAACTATTTTTAATACAAGTAAACACATTTTGCCGTGGAATAAAGATCTATTGTCTTTACTTTCGTGTATAATAGTTCAATAAGATTTTAAATAATTTTTTAAAAATTATTGACTAGTGATATATATATATATATATATATACAGTAAGGTATTATTCTGTTATTTAAAATCATATATTTCAATGAAAAAGGAGTATTTATTAGTTTATGAAATGTTATAGTTGTCGCCAAATGCGATTACGACCGCAAAATGTGGCACACTTTTTAAAAAAAAATATTACCACGATTGAAACAAAATCTAAAACATATTCTTCCATTTATTTAAGCAAAAACAGTATAGAACAAGCCTAAACAAGAAAATAATCATAAAAATTAAATGAAAAAATAATATCTGAAAAGTGCGCCATATTTTGCGGTGGTAATCGCATTTGGCGACGACTATATTTTCGTGAAAAAGATATTACACAGGACCGAAGCTGGTATTGACGTTGAAAAATTGTTCATCAGCAGAGATGTGCAAGAATTACTAAACGACTTGACAGAAATTGACTTGGAAAATAAAGTTTTCCGTCCGAGAAGGACTTCCATTCAACAAAGATCACATTTTGCCTTAATGACTGATGAAAGATTAGAAAAAGTTTTTTTTTAATCTAATGAAAGGATGTATATATTTTAATTATAGACGAGAAATAAGATGAAGGAAGAAGCACGTCGATTCCTACAACTTGTTCCGCTGAAGGAACCACGCTCGGAAAATGTCCAGGTTTTGTCAAAAGACAGAAACTTGGACTGTTTCGATACGAGCAAGATCGTATTTACTGATATTACATTTGACGCAACTGACCAAGACCGTACTGTTGTCGTTCGAGAACCGGATGGAACTTTGAGAACGGCTAATCCAGAAGAACATGACAGAATGAATAGAACGTATTATAAAAAGCCCAACCGACCAGTTAATCCACCGCCCGTATTTACGGACCCTTATCTTCAAGTGTTCTTGCTAGAAGTTCTTGAATATTTATTTTTTTTAGAACGCTCTCGACAGGGAGGAACATGAGTTTGTATTGGACTGGGCTTGTTGGTTCTACGAACCCAATGATCCGTCGTATGTTAAGGTAACATATTGTTAGTTGATTAGTTGTTAATTATTTTAATGGAAGTACCGGAACATATTATATGCCACAAGAATTTTTTTCTGAAAAACGTAGAAATTTTTCCTCTGTTCAATTTATGTTGTTAATCTGAATTGTAAATTTGTCTGGAATAGACTATACAACTATATGTATAGCTATACATATAGTTTCGATTAGTATATTTAACATATTTATATATTTTTAGCTCACACAAACTGTATTTGACCGACTAAACGAAAAGAAGAATTACCATGTTCTTGTATCAACGCGTCATTTCGGTCAATTCGTTTTCTACACTGCAATAAACAATAATATAACCGGAATATTAAACTATTTCGGTGGAATGGGAAGATTGAAAGATTGTGCTAATTTGATACGGCTCCAAAAGTGTTTGCTTCCTGATTGGAGGGTTTCCATAGCACAAGGTGATAGCGACGATAAAATTGTTAAGGATTTTGTAAATCAGGTGCATATTTATTCAAACCTGAAGCAGTTTTTGTAATTATTTCATTTAGAATGCAAGACACCGAGATCAGATAAAAGATTTGCTCAATTTCATAAATAATGGAACAATTAAATCTGAAAGTGATGACAGCAAACAGATAGTCGGATTGAAAGGGGCACCATTCGAAAGAAAAGTTATCTAATATTGTTTAAAAAGCTATAATGTTTTTTATTGTAGCCAACGATAAAATCAAACTCTCTTATTGGAAAAGCGGGGTATGATGAATATAATGTTAAAGTAATTAGGGGCGAAGGAACGCCTGGAAAAGGAAGGTGGCGAAATAGGCGAACGTCAAAAAATCATGAAAATGAGGGAAAAGAAAATTAAATGATTTGTTTGTTTTGTTAATAAATAGATTTATTTTGTTATATTTTTTATATATTTTGTTTTCGAAATGTTTAAGCATTGCTTATCTGTGCAGAAACCAATATGAAGGTTTATTTTTTTCATAGGATGCCAAGAAGGAACCTAGCGACGATTCGTAGGGAGTACCGGACCAGTTCGTATAGGGAATCAAATGAATCAAGGTATATTTACCGTACGGAAAATGAAATGTCCATAGCAGCAGACCTATGGAGTGAAGATAATTAAAAATTAATATTCCGTCAGATGAAATTTTCAAATATTTGCAAAAATGTTACGCGCAAGTTATAATGGGAAAATTTAACTTATTTCTCAACTTGATGAAATATTACAATCTTCAGGTTCGGCAATGTACTGTCTGGAAGAAATCAGAAACATATAATTGATAAATTATATACCACAGCGGATAGCGACGTGGACTGGAGGCCTTCATCGACTGTTGCCATTAAAGTATTCCTAAAGAAAGTTAGTTCAACAACATATTTTCCAGATAATGATATCCATGAGGATATGTTCCGTCGTTTGGGGAATCATTGGAGATTGTGATGAAGTTTACAATTACTGGGAGCCATTGCATTTGTTCTTGTATAAAAGTGGATTCCAAACATGGGAATACTCGCCAATTTATGCGATTAGGTATATTTTTTCTAATAATGAAGAGTTTGAGTTACTTCTAGATCATATTTTTTCGTTTTAACGCATTATGTTCCTGCTTACTTTCCTTCAATATTCTTTGGAGAGTTTAAGGTTATGACATTTTATGCAGTACGTTGTATTGTGGGCGCTTTTTGCCTGATTGGCGAATATTTGCTGTTTGATGTAATATGCAAAAGGTAAATTGTTATGACTGAAAATTTTGTATTTAACTAATTTAAGAATAAGCAACTCTGCTGGTCAAAATTTTGTTTTCTTAACAATTTCCTCAGCAGGATTGTTCATATCCAGCACCTCTTTTCTTCCTTCTACATTTGCCATGTCCTTGAATTTCTATTTCCTGGCTGCCTATTTGGACGAAAACTGGATAGGTGCAATTTTAACAACGGTGGTGTCGGCATTCGTTGGATGGCCATTTTCTGCTGTCTTGGGCTTGCCGGTTTTTCTTGATATGGTTTTGATAAGGTTTTTTTAGAAAGATTAGTTTGTTTTAAAATTAATTATTTTCAGAAAAAATTATATGAAGTTTATTGTATATTCAGTGATTTTCGCGATGTGTATTGGATTACCAATGATAGTCGTGGACTCTTTTTATTTCGGAAAAACTGTATTCGTGAGTACGGAAGGGGTGTTGTGAGATTTTCAATTAATTATTATAATATTAAAATTAAAAGTCTTGACTGAAGATTGTCTTTGCCTTAAAAACTAGTAAGGGTATGTCCCGGAATAGGTATTAAAATGATAACACTTAAAATAATACCGAACACAGTATGTGAGTAAAACAACAGAACTTTTTATTGTGAGACTCTGAAATGTCTTTTATTTTCTTTTATTTTATGAAGTTTAATTTTACCATACTAAAATTGAAAATCTCACTCCTTGTGTGTGCACACCATCTGCAATCGTTTATTTACAATTTCATTTAAGATTCTGAATTTTCTTGACATATATTCCTAGAATATCTATAGTTTCTTTCTTATTTATGTTTGTATTGTACTTTTCAAAGATCGATGTCTAATGTAAGAGGAACAATATAAATTAAATTATGATCTCATTTGTAATGTCGCAAAGGACGTTTCCATCACTTCATCCTCAAGTGTTTTCTTTTTTTCTGATAATATAGGATTATGGGATTCGAAAGTGTCCGTCCATACGAGAAAATTATTTTTTCCTTTTCCTTTAGGCACCGATCTTCGAAAAGTAAAATATTTAAAAATACACCCTGGTCAATAATGATAGAAATCAGCAGAACAAGATTTAATTATTGGAATTTTTCGATTGCACATGGTAGTATCCGAAATTCATAACTATTATAATAAGTTTCGCTTTAGGCACCCCTTAATATACTTCTTTATAATGTTGTGTCCGGGCCTGGACCGGATTTGTATGGCACTGAGCCATTATCGTTTTACATTAAAAATCTTATACTCAACCACAACATATCATTTCCGTTGTCATTTGTTTCCATAGTATCTTCGATGTATTGCTATATGTTATATAATCCAGCAAAGGAATATCGCTTAAAATTTGGAATTCGTCAGTTCGTTCAAATTCTTCATTTTATTTGTTTATTCTTTTAGCAAGATCATTAGATTACTGGAAAAAATATATACCAGTTTTCTTTGTGTACCTTACTTATTTGACGTGGCTCGCTATTTTTTTCACTCAACCTCACAAGGAAGAAAGATTTATTTTTCCCGTTTACCCTCACATTTTGCTTCTGTCATCAATAGCCATTGATTCCATATTGAGGTTTGAATAATGTTGGTCATTCTCGGAAAGTTAAAATAAGGGATGTTTGTCAGTATCTTTTTGGATAATTTTTTTTTGGTTGGTAAGGTTCCCACACCAACACAAAATTATAAATAAATATTTTGTTTTGTGTTGTCGAGTGCCAGAGTCCACTTGGCATTTATAATCTAGACAAATACATTTAAGTAACTTTTAAATTTTATAATTTTCGTAAATCCATAATACGACATTAAAAAAAAACTATATATATATATATATATAATATATTCATTGAAGGATTATAACACGAATAAACGAAAAGTTGGAAATTGCTTATTTTATAATAATTTGTACTGTTATTTTATTGGGAGCATCGAGATGTTTTGCAATAACCAGAGGATATTCAGCTCCTATTGAGGTTTACAAAACATTACCGGATAGATTATCAGAAATGGATTATTCAAAATTGAATGTTGGTAGTCTTCGAATTGACCGTTAGAATTTTTAATTTTTTTCGGATCCCATTCGAATTTGTGTTGGAAAGGAGTGGTACCGCTTCCCATCGTCTTTCTTTATTCCTGACCATATGACTGACGTAAATGATTTGACGAAAGGTTTGTGAATTCAGTACCGTCACAAAAGAAAATTTTGCAGATGTCGAGTTTCGTTTCCTTCGAAGTGCATTTCGTGGGCTTTTACCTAAGCCGTTTATGAAATCGAAGAATATTGTGGAAATAACTCGCAATATACCCGCAGATATGAATGATCTTAATCGAGAGGAAACGTCGAGATATGTCGATATAGATTCGTGTGATTTTGTGATAGATCTGGACATGGACAGCACTCAATACGAAATAGATTTTAGAGAGAATGTGAGTTATTGTTGACTTTCAACAACATAGCTTTAATTGTTGTATAGTCGTCGCTAAATGTCATTACCACCGCAAAATCTGGCGCACTTTTTAAATATTTTTTTATTTAATTTTCTTGCCGTGATAATCGAATTTGGCGACGGCTATTACTTGATTACTTATTTCGATTAAATATTTCATTGTTTAGGATAAGTTTGAGCCAATTGTTCAAATTCCATTCATGGTAGCATCAAAATCACATACCATTACCAGAGCTTTTTACGTGCCTTTTCTTACCGAACAAACAACATATTGGACAAATTATACATTGTATAAGAGAATTTATTATTAGTAATTTTAATTAAATATATTGTCTTGTTATTTACGGGATTATTTTATGCTATTTTAAATATCACAAGGATTTTAATCTAATTTTAAGAATAATACAAAGTTGGCCCTTATAAAGTCTTATTAAATTAGATAATATTGTTTTTTTTATTATTCGTTGTAATTATATATTATTCGGGTTTTAATGCTTATTTATAAAGTTGTTTTTCTGTAATTAATTGGTTTAAACGGAATTTATCCAAATGTTATGAAAGTACAGTTGTTATTTTTAAAAATGTCTTGTCTATTTTGTAGTCAAGACCTTGAAGGATTAATACACTGGTGAATCCGAATAATTCCTATTAAAGGCTTTTCTTCGCCGCCGAAGCGCGTTTTGTTCTCAACCGACGCGTTCGGATTCACCAGTGATCACTGGTGAATCCCGAACGCCAGTGATATTAAACTGATGCCTCACGATATGCACAAACATTGCGTTTTTTGGTTATTGCGTAAAATAAAATGCGAAAGTTCAAAATCTTGTCCTAATATCACGACAAATTGGTTTTATCGATAAGATTTGAATATTAATTCATCTCATCTAATCATCAATCTAATTTACATATGGTTTGATGGCCGAGTGGTAGTGATATGGATCTATGGAAGTTCTTCGCATTTTTGATTTTTTCTAATTATTTTCCTGATTAAAAATGTAAGCTTTAAATTAAGGTCTTAAAATCTATTACCATTACTTATTAATACTTTATTCATTCACCGGTTGAACTTTTAAATTTATTTTCAAGCCAATCCCACTGGCCAGTGGACTAAACAGTTTAAAAATTTCAAATATATATAGATGGAGGTGTTGGTTCCAGAAAAAAATGTAGAAAAATTAGAGGAAAATACTAATAGTCCTCGTTCTATTGGTGTAATAGGCTAGTATTTAAGTATATGATATATGATATATGAAACGTCATTTCGTATTTGCTTTCTATACTGCTCTCGAATTTAGTATATTTTTGGTTTTTTAAAATAATAAACGTTCCATGTATTGTTAAATTCACAATAATTACATACCAATATTTATTTAAAGCAGGTTATGAATACATCAAATTATGGTGAAGCTGATGGCTTGATTAAGACACATGATGAACATTTGCTTAAACAAATAGCTGTTGCAACAAAAACAGGATCAAATCTTGTCCGGTTGGCATCGGAACTGCCAATGATTGGCGGAACTCATGAAACACTCCGTTCTTTCACGAGCTTTACTGAGTTTATGAATAAGCAAGAGGAGAGAATAAATGAATTGTATGTACTACTATATAAAGCAGTGTAAATATGTTTCAAAGGATGAGAAAAATGGCTAATTCAATTGGATGTCCAATGAGAGTTCCTGCGATTGGTACCTCCATGAGTGAGTATACGAGATGTTTTATAGAAGGACAGGATAATATTGCTGAAAGGGCGGTATGTTTTTATTGTCGATATAAAGTTTTTTGATTTCATGATTCCAGTCTAGTTTGGTTGTTGCGCTGAAAAAATCGCACAGAGATGAAGTGGTAAAAGTTCCCGAGTTTATATTGAAGGCTGCACCGACGAATGAAAGAACACAAAGTTTGCGAGTTTCGTGAAGATTTAATTTATAGTGAATTATTTTTTGAAGAAACGGTTGAGAATAAAATTAAAACGTTTTCGGCCAACATTGGAGATGCTCTTGCGAACGAATTTAGGAAGAGAAAGGAAGAAATGGCACTAATGGTATATTATTTTTATCAATAAAAATAACACGATTTAATGGTGTTAGTAATTGTATAACCATTTAAGATAGTTCATGACAAACCGCAAAAGAAATATAATATAATTGTGGATAATTCACCGGAGCCATTTAAATCGAAGCTGAAAACCAAGCATCACAAAAGAAACTGTAAAAAAGGAATACAAATTGTCGAAGAAGGTGACTCGGGAGAATTTGTGTATTTTTTATAAATTACCTTCATAGATTATTTTTCTGGTTTTTAGGGAATGGCCATCATTGGATACAGAGACGGAAGAAGAAAATCCATACACGGCAGAAATATTGAACCTGAATGTGAACGACAAGTACATGAAATCAAATGAACCCATTGTTATTGAAAATATATAAAAAGTTTTAATTATATTTTTTCAGAAGTATAAGCCCCTTGAGGAATCAACACTTACAATGATAGATACTTTAGAGAAACTGGAATCTCTTCGGGATGTTTTAAATAACGTTGATTTGTTTGCAGTGGATTTGGAGGTACGTGTATGACAAATACAAGTTGATTTGGAATTCTAAGCATAATGACAAACGATCCTACTTGGGCTTAACATGTCTCATGCAAATTTCAACGAGAGAAGAAGATTACATTATTGATCCGTTTCCAATTTGGGAGCATATAGGGTTGTTGAATGAACCATTCACAAATCCAAAAATATTAAAAGTATTCCACGGATGTGATAGTGATGTGATGTGGCTACAAAGAGATTTTGGGATATATCTGGTTAATATTTTCGATACTTATGTGGCTATGAAGAAATTGGCTTTTCCAAAGTTTAGGTAAATTAAAAAGCTAACATAAAGATTAAATTTGTCTTTTTTTTTTTAGCTTGGCCCATCTTATTGGACATTATACTTCAGTTGCATTAGATAAAATGTATCAATTAGCTGATTGGAGAGTTAGGTACGATAAATAAAACATTTGTTTAAATGAAAAAAAATAAATAATAAAATAATGGGGTTTTAGACCGCTCGTAAGGGGAATGGTTAACTATGCTAGAGAAGACACACATTATTTGCTATTTTGTTATGATAACTTGAGGGAAGAGTTAATTAAAAATAATCAATTTGAGCAAGTCCGAGAAGAATGCAAAAATTTGTGTTTGAAAGTTTACAAGAAGCCGATATTTAATCCAAAGGGATTTTTGACCGAAATCAAGTTCCGATTTACTCTTAACAACCGCCAGGAATACGCTATGGCTCAACTATATAAATGGAGGGACAACGTTGCTAGAAAAGAAGACGAGAGCCCGCAATACGTACTTCCCAACCATATGCTCCTCACCATTGCCGAAACACTTCCAAGAGATGTTGGTGGAATTTATGCATGTTGTAATCCGCTTCCGACTTATGTCAAGCAAAGGACTGGAGAAATATTCAAGTAAGAAAGGGAAAAAAGTAGAATTATGGAAATAAATTTAAATTCTCAGGATTATTGTTGACTCGCGTACGTTGAAACTGGAAAAGAAAACAGCTACAGCTAAAGAGGTTGATGATGCACATGAGGCCAGAGGAGTCGTAAATCAGAAAATGGATCAACTTTATGCTATGTTGAAGTTAGTTTATGTTTTACATACAATCGCCGTCAGCGATAAGTGCCTCATGGTCAATTTAAAATTATGCTAGAAAATGTTGATCTCGTGTTCATATAATTAGAAATGTGACTGCTTTAGCTGCCGGCGATAATGGAGTTTAATAACGGATTCGTTTTTTTATTATTTTTTTAATCCTGTGATTTGATATAATTGTTTTAAATAGAGATGCGATGCAAAGTGTGAAACCAAAATCCTTGTATGATTCAGAATTACTATTCAGTTTTTAAAGTTTAATCACAAATTCATGACTCCGATTTCGAATCAAATTGATAAGTTTTATACCATTTTCGGTGTGATTAGATTTAGGAACAAAACAAAAATTTCTCCCGTCTGAAAATAAAATTAATTCTGCAAAAAAAGGATTATACCATGTAGTTTTGAATTCTTCCTCAAAATTCAACGGATTTATTAATTCGGAGAAATGTGTATGAGTACTATAGCTTAACTGGTAAAGAATGTGATTCATGAAACATCGATGCGGGTTCGATTCTTTTAATATTTTCTGATTTTACTTTCCAACCCGATCAGCTTCTCTTTTTCCTTCATTTAATAAAACATTATTTATATGGTAATAATAAATTTATAATTTATCATTCTTGCAGATGTCAATTAGACTTTTCGCATTGTCAATATGACGAAGAAAAAGGTGAAATTAAAGTGGATAAATCGAAAGATTCGCAAGATGTGATAAGGATTAAGGACTGTGAAACGCTATTAAATGTATTAACTGGTAATATTAAAGACAGAAATAATATATTTGTTGTGAACGAAGAGCAGGTTTGTATTGTTACGTTTTTTTTTGTATCATCAGATTTTGAGAAGATGATGGTGGATTCATGTAAACGGGTGATTAAAAATATGGAAGTGTGGGCTACACCATTTGAGTGTTATACTATATCGGTAAAAGAGAAAAATGAAAGAGCGAAGGAAGAATTGAAGACAGTGGACGACATTAAACAGATTGAAAAACGAAAATTAGTTGATGAGAAGAAGTTTTCGCACAATGATCCGACTGTTTGTAGAAAACCAGTGTTCGAAGAAAATGTTTACTTTTTTCAAAATGAAGAATTCTGATTTAAAATTGTTAAGGTTGACAATGTTGATGAATTGAAATTATTAGCAGCGGAGGATGACAGGAAATCGAATAGTGTTGAAAAGTTTCCAACATGCGATCGGAAGTATGACGAGACGCAAATTTTGTCTAAGAAATGCCTTAAAAGAAAAATAAAACATGTATTTGAGATCATTAATATAATCAAAATATTAATGAAATTTAGGCTAAAAAGTCCGTGGATATTCCGACTAATTCGTCGTTGCCACCGAAAAAGTCGAGGGAAGTGCAAGAATTCGACTATGAGCAGCAGGACATTACATTATTTGGTTAGTTCTCTCGATTTCAGATCCGATATTCAATTTAAAATTTGCAGATAATAAATTGGTAGATAAAAAAGAATTTGACCCGTTTGCGCAAAAGATGAAAAACCAGAAGCCCAATAAAAAGAAGATTTTTAGGAAATCTGCGAATCGTCAAGGAACAATAAATTATGCGAATAAATGATTTTGTGAAAAGCAAATTTTCATTTATTTTTTTAATTACTTGTTTTTGTTTTTGTTGTTGTTGTTGTTGTATTTTTTATGAATTTTAATTATAATTTTAGAGATATTTTATATTTCCATGTATATACAAGCATGTATACTACCTGATTATTATTATCCACTCACCAACTGAAAACAGCTTTCATATTCAAAGAAATGCATTTGTTTTTCCAGAAAAAATGTTTACTTATTCATTTTCCGTCAAATGTTTTTCAGGATATTTTACGACAAAGATTTAAATTTTTTTTTGTCCTTTCCAGAGATCGGTGCCTGATGCCTTTCTGGAAGTGGTAATTAAAATAATTGGTCTAATAATTAATTTTTATCCTATTGTAAAAATTTAATTTAACTCAATTGTATTGAGTTAAATAATATTTTCATTCAATTTTAGAATGGCTCCGCGTTTGAGAGAAATGCAGTGTGAAATTTCGTGTTTTAAAAATGCAGATGGCGGATGTAGCTTCTCGCAAGGTTCGACAATGGTTTGGTCATCCTGCAGTGGACCTGGTATTTTCCAAATGAAAATCCGTTATCCGGAATAATTTAGCTGACATTCATTCTTCTCGTGCCTCAGAGGAGTCGATGGTTATTGATGTTAGCTTTAGATCAAACTCTGGTGATAATAAATTCCACCCGTTCAATAGCATAATTTCTTCGACTCTTTATAATGTGATTGATGTGGATCTATTCCCGCATACAGCGCTTGTTGTGACTAACCATCATTTGCAAGATGATGGAAGCTTATCGGCTGTGGCGCTAAACTCAACTTGTTTTGCTTTGCTCGATAATGGAATACCATTTAGGTTGCTGATTGCATTATCTATATATGTATATATATAACGTTAAAATATTTAGATCGTTATTCTGCGGAGTGAACATTGTTCGTATTCGAGACGAGCTCATTGTCGATCCGACAAAAGCACAGGAAAAAAAAGCAGACGCACAAATATTTATAGTACTAATCCGAAATAAGTATCAGAAATCGGAAATCATGGGAATGGACAGTTTGGGAGAAATGAGTTTTGAGAATTTGAAAGATTGCGAAGATTTGGCAAAGCAGAGCGCTGATAAAATTTTTGAGTTTTATCACCAAGTAATGGAAAGGAAACACTCTTTGGATGAATAGATATTAATTAATAATTTATTATAATTTTCGTTGTTATTTTATTGTTACGTTGTTTAATAACATATTTTTATTGTTCAACTGAATTCCTCATTAGTCTGAACCATAAATTGTGAAATCTCCCAAATCGTTCGAGTCTGAAATTTATTTTCGAATATATATATAGTCGTCGCCAAATGCGATTACCGCCGCAAAGTGTGGCGCACTTTTTTAAATATTATTTTTAAATTTAATTTTTATGATTTTTATTATTTTCCACGTTTATTCCACGATTGAAACAACATCTAAAACATATTCTTCAATTTATTTAAACAAAAACAGTATAGAACCAGCCTAAACAAGAACGTAATCATGAAAATTAAATGAAAAAATAATATTTAGAAAAAGTGCGCCACACTTTGCGGCGGTAATCGCATTTGGCGACGACTATATATATATATATATTTTCGGGAGGAAGTCGCATTCACTAAGTCACATAACTATTTTTAGGAATAAGAACATACGGGGAACCGTATACGATGAGAAACATTAAGTAATCATTGTGGAAGTTTAACGTCAAAGTAACTATTAAAACTAAATTCAGAAACAATATTGCTTGTTCTACTACATTTTAAGAGAAAATATTAAACGCGTTTCATTAGTAAACGTCACTTCTTTCGAATATACCTAACAAATGTTCTCCATCCATCCACTTTTTAATATTCAGAATAATATTCACTAGATATCCGACCGCTACGAGCAAACATGTTACCTTAATACAAACTAAATAAAGTTAAAGCCTAGATGACGTTACCGCAGCTACAATGAGCGATCCGTTGCCTGTAATTTCACTATGGCTAAGCAACAGTGTTGTAGACAATACGTAGAGGATCATTATAATAATTGACGATACACATTCAATAGATGCATATGGCAATCTTCTAATGCTGCTAAACGATATATCAAACTCCTTAATGAGGAATGTGATAGTAACGACGTCGTATATAATCGCAACTGTTATCGTGAACCAAATCAATGACATTCCTACAAGATCTTAGTTTTCAACTTAATATTTACTGAGAACCTGGTGAACGGTCCTTCAATGAGCCCAGGAATAACATTAATATTACAGATATCATCTAAAGTAAACAAATTAACTTGCATAGAATATATTCGTGCTTACTAATGTAAAGATCTTTAGGCATTCTGGAACAGATTTTAGTCTATGAAATGCTAAAGTCATTTTGCAGTATTCCAAAAATTCTTATGAAAATAATTAAAAATACCGATGAGGGTCTCTTATTATCATGGAAGTGATAACACATATTTGATTATATCATTTATTGTTACTAACGAGGAAAGAACAAATTAATTACGGGCATTAATAATCTTGATAAAGTCTGGTTTCAGCGATGCACCACCGACCAGGAATCCATCGATATCTTGTTTCTTTCCCAGCTCTGTAGCATTTTCAGCGGTTACAGATCCACCATAGATGATTCTTGTTTTTTCAGCAACTTCGTTCGATACCTTCTCTTGCAAAAACTGACGAATCCATCCGTGAACTTCTTGAGCTTGGTCTGGAGAGGCAGTCTTTCCTGTTCCAATAGCCCACACGGGTTCATATGCAATAACAATATTAGACCAGTTGACATTTTTATCAACAATAGCTTGCAATTGACGGAAATTTACCTAAAAAAAACAATTATAATAGAATATTTGATATATCTGACGTCCTTAGTGTTGCCAGCTTCCCTTTCCTCGAGCTTTTCGCCAATACAGAAAATCACATTCAAGCCGTTTTCCAAAGCGTGAGAAGTTTTTTCGGCTATAAGCTAAAAATAAAATATTATAACAACAGTAACATCTTTAGTTTAGAGAAACTAAGAGAAATTGAAGTGAAAATTAGCTTTTAATTTGATAATGAGACGCCATTAAATAATGTAAAATTCTCATTTATTTTTTTTGCGGTACGGTTAAACAGATTTTTAGTATTTAATATTTGTAGCACCTTCTCATTTATATTAACTGATTTTAAGAAAATCCGTATTTGAGAGGTGTTTAAATACTTTTAGTTTGAATAAACCATAAAACCATTGCTTATCTTGGTTCAATTGTTTCTTTTATATTTCTTCAAAAATTGAAGTTAATGTCGTACATTTATTCGGGTACATGCTATCATTTTTTATAAAAGAAAATATTTGCAACCATTTTTAACTTACACCATCACATTCTCCAAATACATGTCGTCTCTCTGAATGTCCCAGAATAACCCATTCAAGACCAAGATCCTTGATCATGGCTGGCGAAATTTCTCCAGTGAAAGCTCCTTTTGGTACCTTGTAGCAGTTTTGAGATGCTACTTTGATGTTATTCTTCAAGTGCGCTTTGACGTGAGCGAGGTATGGTGCAGGTGGAGCAACGACGATATCCACATTCGAGTTTCCTAATAAATCAGAAGTCACAATGAACACCAATGACTATAGATATGATTTTTTCCATGAGAATCCGCTAACCTCCAGACTCGTTCAAGAAACCAACGATTCCGTCAACAGTGGAGTAATCACCATTCATTTTCCAGTTTCCTCCGACGAAAAATTTGCGGCTCATTGTTTATAGCTGCAAGTATATTTTTTGATACAATATTTACTGCATAATATAAAGTGTGGTTATAAAATTGTGCTGCATCAATATCAACTGCAGTATCGGACTGGCCTAACAACGAAAACAACAAGACAACAAGACAACTGAAGGAAATAATGGAGAATTGAGAAAACCAAAGCAGTTCTATTTTAGCAAAATGCACGTATTTATTGGTTTTTTAAACAACCTAACATCAAAAAACACTTGTAGGTTGAATGAAACAAATAATTTTTAAAGGATTTGATAAGATTCACGCCAATTGTAAATAGCCTTCGCATACAAACAAAATCTATAAATTTATTCTTTTAAAGTCTGTTGGGTAATTACTTGGGAATTAAACATTTATTATAAAAAGAGATAATATAAAATATAGAATAACATAATGAATGAAACTGAAGGGAACTAGTGTTACAATCGCTATTATACTAAACATTAAATGGTCAGCCTAATGTTGATTTACAATTAAAAGGGTTTTAAATATCAAAACATATGATATTTTACGATAATAAGATATAGTCGTCGCCAAATGCGATTACCACCGCAAAATGTGGCGCACTTTTCAAGTATTATTTTTTCTTTAAATTTTAAAGATTATTTCCTTGTTTATGCTCGTTTTATACTGTTATAGCTTAAATAAATAGAAGAATATTCTATAGATGTTGTTTAAATAGTGGAATAATTGTGGAAAATAATTATAATCATAAAAATTAAATTTAAAAATAATATTTAAAAAAGTGCGCCACATTTTGCGGTGGTATTCGAATTTGGCGACGACTATAAATTAATTAGACCAAGAAACTAAACTGTTCATATTCAAATTTTCACAATCGTATTCTAGATATTTCTTTTCTAGAAGGTCAAAACATTTTCAACTAATTAGTTTCAAAACATTATTTATTATTATTTTCTATAAATAACAACTGAAATATATATTCATCGCATTCTCTTTACAATCACTCATCTCTTCATGCAAATTAGAATTAAAAACATTCTAAAACATATTTAAATTCTTCATTGACTGCAATAAAATAATGAATATCTTAATTGCAAATTCATTTAAAACAAAAACAAAAACAATTATACTGATCTTCAACTTTAATTGATCTATGGCGGTAGCGATCAATTGAAAACTTTTTTATAATAAACATTGTCGATGATGAATCGAAATTTGCCTTTTATTCATTTTAATTTTTACGAATTGTTTCTTTTATAATTTATGATTTTCAGGACTCGATGGGAGAAACAATCTGCTCAAGCTGTTCAACCTGATCATGCTACATAATTTGTTCAACCTGATTAACCTTGTCAACCTTGTCATCCTTCTCAACCTGCACTAACTGATAACCCAACACATCCTGCTCAACCTGTACAACCTGATAACCATTCTCAACATGAATATCCTACACATGCTTCTCAACCTGCTCAACCTTTTCAACCTTCTCATCCTTCTCAACCTGATAACCCTTCTCAACATGATAACCCTTCTCAACATGATAATCCTACACATCCTTCTCAACCTGCTCAACCTTTTCAACCTTCTCATCCTTCTCAACCTGATAACCCTTCTCAACCTGATAACCCTTCTCAACATGATAATCCTACACATCCTTCTCAACCTGCTCAACCTTTTCAACCTTCTCATCCTTCTCAACCTGCACAACCTGATAATCCAACACATCCTTCTCAACCTGCACAACCTGATAACCCAAAACATCCTTCTCAACCTGCTCACCCTTCTCAACCTGATAACCCAACACAACTTGATCACAATACACAAACATGCTCACCCTAATCATTCCTGAAGAGATCTCTTATCCCCCAACCCACCCACCCTTCTTCATCAAACACTTCGGATTATTCCATTCTTCTACATTTGCTTCATCTTGGCTTCGTCTTGGTTTCTTCTTCGCCTTCATCTTTCGATCAGCATTTTTCCATCCTTCTTCTACAACACTCTCCCGCCCCCTTTTTTTTAAAAAATTTTATAGACTCTTCATGCTCTCGCTGCTCAGGTTTCCGGATGTGCTCAAGAAGGCAATGATGATTCTACTCATCGATTAGTGTAGATGGTAAACATTTAAAAACTTCTTGCTTAAATTAAAATTGATGTTTTAGGATGGATCGGCAATGTGAGGAGTGATGAACAATGGATCAAACAACAACGAGAGCAACAGTGGTGGAGATGCATGGATCAATCGACACGTGGTAAGACTGGACATTATCCAATAGAGTTCTTGATTAATAATTTTTATAATAGATGAAAAGAAGTTTCGAGACAAGGATGGACTTTCACAGCCACTTCATGTCCACGCAGTGCATAACAATCAATATATGCATAAGAAGGCATTGTCAGATAGGATGGTATTAACTTTGAAAACTTCCAATTCAAATTAAAATTAATGTTTTAGAGTGGATCGACAATGCGAGCAGCGATGAACAATCGATCGAACAGCAACGCGAGGGTGGAGATGCATTGATCAATCGACATGTCGAGGGCCTAGGAAGTTTCGGATCAACATGAATCGCTGATGCAATAGCAAGGAAATCAAACCAACGATGATGAAGCCATAGAGAAAGCCGTCGTATCATTCAAAATTCATACAAGGTGTGCTAAATTTTTTCTATATTTTATGATATTCATACTATTATTTACATTAAAAAATCGCTAGCTAGCGCCATCTGATACCGAGTTATACTTGGTAATCTGTAACACTGTTTCATATTTATTATTAATGTTTTATTAAAAATGTATTCATAATAATCATGAAATAATCGAGTGAAATAATATATATATATATATATAATTATTAAATTAAAACTTGTGCAAAAATCGAGTTGCTATGATTTGAATTTAAAAGTCGCTAGGCTTCCCGGGAACCACCTATCCTTGGCATGAGCTCTGCCATATCGAGTACTCTTTGACACTTTTTTATTTGTGTCTATTATTGGACTTTTATATTTGTAAAACTGCTGTGCACAGCAACAGATAAATGTTTGTTATGGACTTATCGAGTTGAACAATTATGGACTTAAAAATCGAGTTAAATGATACGCAAAATATTTCATAAATGCTATTAAGCTGCCGCGCGAAAATATTGTTGTTCAAGTTACGCTTTGAGTAGCTTATATATTGACTATATGATTATAACCTCATATTGCTATTGTTTTATTATATTTTGTTCTATCTTTATTCTCTATATTATCTATTTGGACTTTTTAAGTTAGTTTTTCTTTGTAAGGGGGGTCATCGTGGTAGTTTCCGGTGGCCCCCGACGGTTCGCTTGTATTCGGCCTCCTCGTGGCGCGAGCTGGGAAACGCTGAGCTTATTGTGCTCGGTAGGCTAACGAATACGACATGGACTTTATCATGTGGAATTTAACCACGTCACAATTGCCGAATAACTCGTTTATACGATATTTAGGTAAGCGGCTGAGTCGAATTTCAATTTAATTTAATTTTTTCCCAGCTTCCTACCATTCGGCTACTCCAGCTCCTGATATCCATAGCGGTATGACTGATAAATGGATTATAACTTTTATTGTATAATCCATGAGTTTTTTTCGGATATTTTGTAATTAATAAATGTTTAATTCTTACTTATGCTTATTAATAAAACGAGTACAAAGATGAAAGTTATTATATTATGCAAAACGGGAGCAGCATTTCACAAAAATGACATTCTAATTTTCACATGGACTTTATAGACTACTGCTTCTGCAATTGAAATAATGGTTTTCTTATATTTTGGCCTGTCGGACAAGCTTCACGTGTACTCTCATCTTATATTGTCTTGTCAGCTTCTCCTTAAACTTTCTAGAATATTAGTTTGATCTAGCTTTTTGAGCAAGACATTCCAGTTGACGTGTTTCTGTTTTTAGTTTAAACGTTCCTATTTAAAGCTATATAAGAAACATATTAAAATAAAGATTTTTATATTTTCTGATTTTTCAAGCTTAAACTTAAAGATTTTTAATCCGGATTTTTTTGATGACATAGTACAGTATATGAGATCAAAAGTTAATAGCATATTCTTATATCACAATATATCACTTTCCATCACACCAAATAGGAATAATTATCTAATTTGTTCCAACTTCCAATTGTATAGTTAGGTACCGAATTTCAGTGAATTTCTTGCCTTGTTAGAGACCTCGATTTTCATATTCAACCTTTTCTATAAAAACCTTCCGTTAATTCTTCTAATTGTAAATTTTTGCACATAATAATCAATAATAAACTAAATATTAAAAAATGGAAAATATGAGAATTAGAAAAAAATGTTCTACATTTCTTCTTCTACATTGCACTATTTTGATTTTCTCCGAATTACTTTTAGTACAATCTATATCAACTGTAGATGCTACAGACAAAATATTGTTCATTTTTTACATAGTTTTCACATTTAAAGAAATGAAAAATCATTAAGTTTAAGCTTGAAAAATCAAAAAATGTAAAAATCTCGAAAAAATTTTTCCAAAAGTTTTTGCCTAATGCTCTATGAGCTCGTAGCGCCTTGTGCTTAGGCTAATTTTAAACAGCTCAATGAGCTGAACACGAGAGCTCGGTACACCCAAACTGGAGCATCGACCATGTGCAAAAAATAAAAAAGTTCAAAATTTAGTTTCTCGGCTCTGTGAGCACCTACAAGGTTGTGCTCAGGATATGTTGTACAGAAAAAAATTCTGTACAAGATAGTCCAACACCCGTTGCTCAAAATGAGCACATTCTTCTGCAATGGAGCACCGAAATGTTAACATGAAAAAAATTTTTTCAAAAGTTTTTGCTCATTTTCTCGGCTCTATGAGCACGTAGCGCCTTGTGCTCAGGCTCATTTTAAAGCGCTTAATGTGTTGAACACGATAGTGCAAAAAAACCTGCAAAAAAAGAGCTCGGTACACCCAAACTGGAGCATCGACCATGTGCAAAAAATAAAAAAGTTCAAAATTTAGTTGCTCGGCTCCGTGAGCACCTACAAGGTTGTGCTCAGGATATGTTGTACAGAAAAAAATTCTGTACAAGATAGTCCAACTCCCGTTGCTCAAAATGAGCATATTCTTCTGCAATGGAGCACCGAAATGTTAACATGAAAAAAATTTTTTCAAAAGTTTTTGCTCATTTTCTCGGCTCTATGAGCACGTAGCGCCTTGTGCTCAGGCTCATTTTGAAGCGCTTAATGTGCTGAACACGATAGTGCAAAAAAACCTGCAAAAAAGAGCTCGGTACACCCAAACTGGAGCATCGACCATGTGCAAAAAATAAAAAAGTTCAAAATTTAGTTGCTCGGCTCCGTGAGCACCTACAAGGTTGTGCTTAGGATATGTTGTACAGAAAAAAATTCTGTACAAGATAGTCCAACACCCGTTGCTCAAAATGAGCACATTCTTCTGCAATGGAGCACCGAAATGTTAAGATGAAAAAAATTTTTTCAAAAGTTTTTGCTCATTTTCTCGGCTCTATGAGCACGTAGCGCCTTGTGCTCAGGCTCATTTTAAAGCGCTTAATGTGTTGAACACGATAGTGCAAAAAAACCTGCAAAAAAAGAGCTCGGTACACCCAAACTGGAGCATCGACCATGTGCAAAAAATAAAAAAGTTCAAAATTTAGTTGCTCGGCTCCGTGAGCACCTACAAGGTTGTGCTCAGGATATGTTGTACAGAAAAAAATTCTGTACAAGATAGTCCAACACCCGTTGCTCAAAATGAGCACATTCTTCTGCAATGGAGCACCGAAATGTTAAGATGAAAAAAATTTTTTCAAAAGTTTTTGCTCATTTTCTCGGCTCTATGAGCACGTAGCGCCTTGTGCTCAGGCTCATTTTAAAGCGCTTAATGTGTTGAACACGATAGTGCAAAAAAACCTGCAAAAAAAGAGCTCGGTACACCCAAACTGGAGCATCGACCATGTGCAAAAAATAAAAAAGTTCAAAATTTAGTTGCTCGGCTCTGTGAGCACCTACAAGGTTGTGCTCAGGATATGTTGTACAGAAAAAAATTCTGTACAAGATAGTCCAACACCCGTTGCTCAAAATGAGCACATTCTTCTGCAATGGAGCACCGAAATGTTAACATGAAAAAAATTTTTTCAAAAGTTTTTGCTCATTTTCTCGGCTCTATGAGCACGTAGCGCCTTGTGCTTAGGCTCATTTTAAAGCGCTTAATGTGCTGAACACAATAGTGCAAAAAAACCTGCAAAAAAAGAGCTCAGTACACCCAAACTGGAGCATCGACCATGTGCAAAAAATAAAAAAGTTCAAAATTTAGTTGCTCGGCTCCGTGAGCACCTACAAGGTTGTGCTCAGGATATGTTGTACAGAAAAAAATTCTGTACAAGATAGTCCAACACCCGTTGCTCAAAATGAGCACATTCTTCTGCAATGGAGCACCGAATTGTTAACATGAAAAAAATTTTTTCAAAAGTTTTTGCTCATTTTCTCGGCTCTATGAGCACGTAGCGCCTTGTGCTTAGGCTCATTTTAAAGCGCTTAATGTGCTGAACACGATAGTGCAAAAAAACCTGCAAAAAAAGAGCTCAGTACACCCAAACTGGAGCATCGACCATGTGCAAAAAATAAAAAAGTTCAAAATTTAGTTGCTCGGCTCCGTGAGCACCTACAAGGTTGTGCTCAGGATATGTTGTACAGAAAAAAATTCTGTAGAAGATAGTCCAACACCCGTTGCTCAAAATGAGCACATTCTTCTGCAATGGAGCACCGAAATGTTAACATGAAAAAAATTTTTTCAAAAGTTTTTGCTCATTTTCTCGGCTCTATGAGCACGTAGCGCCTTGTGCTTAGGCTCATTTTAAAGCGCTTAATGTGCTGAACACGATACTGCAAAAAAACCTGCAAAAAAAGAGCTCAGTACACCCAAACTGGAGCATCGACCATGTGCAAAAAATAAAAAAGTTCAAAATTTAGTTGCTCGGCTCCGTGAGCACCTACACAGGTTGTGCTCAGGATATGTTGTACAGAAAAAAATTCTGTACAAGATAGTCCAACTCCCGTTGCTCAAAATGAGCATATTCTTCTGCAATGGAGCACCGAAATGTTAACATGAAAAAAATTTTTTCAAAAGTTTTTGCTCATTTTCTCGGCTCTATGAGCACGTAGCTCCTTGTGCTCAGGCTCATTTTAAAGCGCTTAATGTGCTGAACACGATAGTGCAAAAAAACCTGCAAAAAAAGAGCTCGGTACACCCAAACTGGAGCATCGACCATGTGCAAAAAATAAAAAAGTTCAAAATTTAGTTGCTCGGCTCCGTGAGCACCTACAAGGTTGTGCTCAGGATATTTTGTACAGAAAAAAATTCTGTAGAAGATAGTCCAACACCCGTTGCTCAAAATGAGCACATTCTTCTGCAATGGAGCACCGAAATGTTAACATGAAAAAAATTTTTTCAAAAGTTTTTGCTCATTTTCTCGGCTCTATGAGCACGTAGCGCCTTGTGCTTAGGCTCATTTTAAAGCGCTTAATGTGCTGAACACGATAGTGCAAAAAAACCTGCAAAAAAAGAGCTCAGTACACCCAAACTGGAGCATCGACCATGTGCAAAAAATAAAAAAGTTCAAAATTTAGTTGCTCGGCTCCGTGAGCACCTACAAGGTTGTGCTCAGGATATGTTGTACAGAAAAAAATTCTGTACAAGATAGTCCAACACCCGTTGCTCAAAATGAGCACATTCTTCTGCAATGGAGCACCGAAATGTTAACATGAAAAAAATTTTTTCAAAAGTTTTTGCTCATTTTCTCGGCTCTATGAGCACGTAGCGCCTTGTGCTTAGGCTCATTTTAAAGCGCTTAATGTGCTGAACACAATAGTGCAAAAAAACCTGCAAAAAAAGAGCTCAGTACACCCAAACTGGAGCATCGACCATGTGCAAAAAATAAAAAAGTTCAAAATTTAGTTGCTCGGCTCCGTGAGCACCTACAAGGTTGTGCTCAGGATATGTTGTACAGAAAAAAATTCTGTACAAGATAGTCCAACACCCGTTGCTCAAAATGAGCACATTCTTCTGCAATGGAGCACCGAATTGTTAACATGAAAAAAATTTTTTCAAAAGTTTTTGCTCATTTTCTCGGCTCTATGAGCACGTAGCGCCTTGTGCTTAGGCTCATTTTAAAGCGCTTAATGTGCTGAACACGATAGTGCAAAAAAACCTGCAAAAAAAGAGCTCAGTACACCCAAACTGGAGCATCGACCATGTGCAAAAAATAAAAAAGTTCAAAATTTAGTTGCTCGGCTCCGTGAGCACCTACAAGGTTGTGCTCAGGATATGTTGTACAGAAAAAAATTCTGTAGAAGATAGTCCAACACCCGTTGCTCAAAATGAGCACATTCTTCTGCAATGGAGCACCGAAATGTTAACATGAAAAAAATTTTTTCAAAAGTTTTTGCTCATTTTCTCGGCTCTATGAGCACGTAGCGCCTTGTGCTTAGGCTCATTTTAAAGCGCTTAATGTGCTGAACACGATACTGCAAAAAAACCTGCAAAAAAAGAGCTCAGTACACCCAAACTGGAGCATCGACCATGTGCAAAAAATAAAAAAGTTCAAAATTTAGTTGCTCGGCTCCGTGAGCACCTACACAGGTTGTGCTCAGGATATGTTGTACAGAAAAAAATTCTGTACAAGATAGTCCAACTCCCGTTGCTCAAAATGAGCATATTCTTCTGCAATGGAGCACCGAAATGTTAACATGAAAAAAATTTTTTCAAAAGTTTTTGCTCATTTTCTCGGCTCTATGAGCACGTAGCGCCTTGTGCTCAGGCTCATTTTAAAGCGCTTAATGTGCTGAACACGATAGTGCAAAAAAACCTGCAAAAAAAGAGCTCGGTACACCCAAACTGGAGCATCGACCATGTGCAAAAAATAAAAAAGTTCAAAATTTAGTTGCTCGGCTCCGTGAGCACCTACAAGGTTGTGCTCAGGATATTTTGTACAGAAAAAAATTCTGTAGAAGATAGTCCAACACCCGTTGCTCAAAATGAGCACATTCTTCTGCAATGGAGCACCGAAATGTTAACATGAAAAAAATTTTTTCAAAAGTTTTTGCTCATTTTCTCGGCTCTATGAGCACGTAGCGCCTTGTGCTTAGGCTCATTTTAAAGCGCTTAATGTGCTGAACACGATAGTGCAAAAAAACCTGCAAAAAAAGAGCTCAGTACACCCAAACTGGAGCATCGACCATGTGCAAAAAATAAAAAAGTTCAAAATTTAGTTGCTCGGCTCCGTGAGCACCTACAAGGTTGTGCTCAGGATATGTTGTACAGAAAAAAATTCTGTACAAGATAGTCCAACACCCGTTGCTCAAAATGAGCACATTCTTCTGCAATGGAGCACCGAAATGTTAACATGAAAAAAATTTTTTCAAAAGTTTTTGCTCATTTTCTCGGCTCTATGAGCACGTAGCGCCTTGTGCTTAGGCTCATTTTAAAGCGCTTAATGTGCTGAACACGATACTGCAAAAAAACCTGCAAAAAAAGAGCTCAGTACACCCAAACTGGAGCATCGACCATGTGCAAAAAATAAAAAAGTTCAAAATTTAGTTGCTCGGCTCTGTGAGCACCTACAAGGTTGTGCTTAGGATATGTTGTACAGAAAAAAATTCTGTACAAGATAGTCCAACACCCGTTGCTCAAAATGAGCACATTCTTCTGCAATGGAGCACCGAAATGTTAACATGAAAAAAATTTTTTCAAAAGTTTTTGCTCATTTTCTCGGCTCTATGAGCACGTAGCGCCTTGTGCTTAGGCTCATTTTAAAGCGCTTAATGTGCTGAACACGATAGTGCAAAAAAACCTGCAAAAAAAGAGCTCAGTACACCCAAACTGGAGCATCGACCATGTGCAAAAATTAAAAAAGTTCAAAATTTAGTTGCTCGGCTCTGTGAGCACCTACAAGGTTGTGCTCAGGATATGTTGTACAGAAAAAAATTCTGTACAAGATAGTCCAACACCCGTTGCTCAAAATGAGCACATTCTTCTGCAATGGAGCAAAGAAATGTTAACATGAAAAAAATTTTTTCAAAAGTTTTTGCTCATTTTCTCGGCTCTATGAGCACGTAGCGCCTTGTGCTTAGGCTCATTTTAAAGCGCTTAATGTGCTGAACACGATAGTGCAAAAAAACCTGCAAAAAAAGAGCTCAGTACACCCAAACTGGAGCATCGACCATGTGCAAAAAATAAAAAAGTTCAAAATTTAGTTGCTCGGCTCTGTGAGCACCTACAAGGTTGTGCTTAGGATATGTTGTACAGAAAAAAATTCTGTACAAGATAGTCCAACACCCGTTGCTCAAAATGAGCACATTCTTCTGCAATGGAGCACCGAAATGTTAACATGAAAAAAATTTTTTCAAAAGTTTTTGCTCATTTTCTCGGCTCTATGAGCACGTAGCGCCTTGTGCTTAGGCTCATTTTAAAGAGCTTAATGCGCTGAACACGATAGTGCTAAAAAACCTGCGAAAAAAGAGCTCAGTACACCCAAACTGGAGCATCGACCATGTGCAAAAATTAAAAAAGTTCAAAATTTAGTTGCTCGGCTCTGTGAGCACCTACAAGGTTGTGCTCAGGATATGTTGTACAGAAAAAAATTCTGTACAAGATAGTCCAACACCCGTTGCTCAAAATGAGCACATTCTTCTGCAATGGAGCAAAGAAATGTTAACATGAAAAAAATTTTTTCAAAAGTTTTTGCTCATTTTCTCGGCTCTATGAGCACGTAGCGCCTTGTGCTTAGGCTCATTTTAAAGCGCTTAATGTGCTGAACACGATAGTTTAAAAAAACCTGCAAAAAAAGAGCTCGGTACACCCAAACTGGAGCATCGACCATGTGCAAAAAATAAAAAAGTTCAAAATTTAGTTGCTCGGCTCCGTGAGCACCAACAATGTTGTGCTCAGGATATGTTGTACAGAAAAAAATTCTGTACAAGATAGTCCAACACCCGTTGCTCAAAATGAGCACATTCTTCTGCAATGGAGCACCGAAATGTTAACATGAAAAAAATTTTTTCAAAAGTTTTTGCTCATTTTCTCGGCTCTATGAGCACGTAGCGCCTTGTGCTTAGACTCATTTTAAAGCGCTTAATGTGCTGAACACGATAGTGCAAAAAAACCTGCAAAAAAAGAGCTCAGTACACCCAAACTGGAGCATCGACCATGTGCAAAAAATAAAAAAGTTCAAAATTTAGTTGCTCGGCTCTGTGAGCACCTACAAGGTTGTGCTCAGGATATGTTGTACAGAAAAAAATTCTGTACAAGATAGTCCAACACCCGTTGCTCAAAATGAGCACATTCTTCTGCAATGGAGCACCGAAATGTTAACATGAAAAAAATTTTTTCAAAAGTTTTTGCTCATTTTCTCGGCTCTATGAGCACGTAGCGCCTTGTGCTCAGGCTCATTTTAAAGCGCTAAATGTGTTGAACACGATAGTGCAAAAAAACCTGCAAAAAAAGAGCTCGGTACACCCAAACTGGAGCATCGACCATGTGCAAAAAATAAAAAAGTTCAAAATTTAGTTGCTCGGCTCCGTGAGCACCTACAAGGTTGTGCTCAGGATATGTTGTACAGAAAAAAATTCTGTACAAGATAGTCCAACTCCCGTTGCTCAAAATGAGCATATTCTTCTGCAATGGAGCACCGAAATGTTAACATGAAAAAAATTTTTTCAAAAGTTTTTGCTCATTTTCTCGGCTCTATGAGCACGTAGCGCCTTGTGCTCAGGCTCATTTTAAAGCGCTTAATGTGCTGAACACGATAGTGCAAAAAAACCTGCAAAAAAAGAGCTCGGTACACCCAAACTGGAGCATCGACCAAGTGCAAAAAATAAAAAAGATCAAAATTTAGTTGCTCGGCTCTGTGAGCACCTACAAGGTTGTGCTCAGGATATGTTGTACAGAAAAAAATTCTGTACAAGATAGTCCAACACCCGTTGCTCAAAATGAGCACATTCTTCTGCAATGGAGCACCGAAATGTTAACATGAAAAAAATTTTTTCAAAAGTTTTTGCTCATTTTCTCGGCTCTATGAGCATGTAGCGCCTTGTGCTTAGGCTCATTTTAAAGAGCTTAATGCGCTGAACACGATAGTGCTAAAAAACCTGCGAAAAAAGAGCTCGGTACACCCAAACTGGAGCATCGACCAAGTGCAAAAAATAAAAAAGATCAAAATTTAGTTTCTCGGCTCTGTGAGCACCTACAAGGTTGTGCTCAGGATATGTTGTACAGAAAAAAATTCTGTAGAAGATAGTCCAACACCCGTTGCTCAAAATGAGCACATTCTTCTGCAATGGAGCACCGAAATGTTAACATGAAAAAAATTTTTTCAAAAGTTTTTGCTCATTTTCTCGGCTCTATGAGCACGTAGCGCCTTGTGCTTAGACTCATTTTAAAGCGCTTAATGTGCTGAACACGATAGTGCAAAAAAACCTGCAAAAAAAGAGCTCAGTACACCCAAACTGGAGCATCGACCAAGTGCAAAAAATAAAAAAGATCAAAATTTAGTTTCTCGGCTCTGTGAGCACCTACAAGGTTGTGCTCAGGATATGTTGTACAGAAAAAAATTCTGTAGAAGATAGTCCAACACCCGTTGCTCAAAATGAGCACATTCTTCTGCAATGGAGCACCGAAATGTTAACATGAAAAAAATTTTTTCAAAAGTTTTTGCTCATTTTCTCGGCTCTATGAGCACGTAGCGCCTTGTGCTTAGACTCATTTTAAAGCGCTTAATGTGCTGAACACGATAGTGCAAAAAAACCTGCAAAAAAAGAGCTCAGTACACCCAAACTGGAGCATCGACCATGTGCAAAAAATAAAAAAGTTCAAAATTTAGTTGCTCGGCTCCGTGAGCACCTACAAGGTTGTGCTCAGGATATGTTGTACAGAAAAAAATTCTGTACAAGATAGTCCAACACCCGTTGCTCAAAATGAGCACATTCTTCTGCAATGGAGCACCGAAATGTTAACATGAAAAAAATTTTTTCAAAAGTTTTTGCTCATTTTCTCGGCTCTATGAGCACGTAGCGCCTTGTGCTTAGGCTCATTTTAAAGCGCTTAATGTGCTGAACACGATAGTGCAAAAAAACCTGCAAAAAAAGAGCTCAGTACACCCAAACTGGAGCATCGACCATGTGCAAAAAATAAAAAAGTTCAAAATTTAGTTGCTCGGCTCTGTGAGCACCTACAAGGTTGTGCTCAGGATATGTTGTACAGAAAAAAATTCTGTACAAGATAGTCCAACACCCGTTGCTCAAAATGAGCACATTCTTCTGCAATGGAGCACCGAAATGTTAACATGAAAAAAATTTTTTCAAAAGTTTTTGCTCATTTTCTCGGCTCTATGAGCATGTAGCGCCTTGTGCTTAGGCTCATTTTAAAGAGCTTAATGCGCTGAACACGATAGTGCTAAAAAACCTGCGAAAAAAGAGCTCGGTACACCCAAACTGGAGCATCGACCAAGTGCAAAAAATAAAAAAGATCAAAATTTAGTTTCTCGGCTCTGTGAGCACCTACAAGGTTGTGCTCAGGATATGTTGTACAGAAAAAAATTCTGTAGAAGATAGTCCAACACCCGTTGCTCAAAATGAGCACATTCTTCTGCAATGGAGCACCGAAATGTTAACATGAAAAAAATTTTTTCAAAAGTTTTTGCTCATTTTCTCGGCTCTATGAGCACGTAGCGCCTTGTGCTTAGGCTCATTTTAAAGCGCTTAATGTGCTGAACACGATAGTGCAAAAAAACCTGCAAAAAAAGAGCTCAGTACACCCAAACTGGAGCATCGACCATGTGCAAAAAATAAAAAAGTTCAAAATTTAGTTGCTCGGCTCTGTGAGCACCTACAAGGTTGTGCTTAGGATATGTTGTACAGAAAAAAATTCTGTACAAGATAGTCCAACACCCGTTGCTCAAAATGAGCACATTCTTCTGCAATGGAGCACCGAAATGTTAACATGAAAAAAATTTTTTCAAAAGTTTTTGCTCATTTTCTCGGCTCTATGAGCACGTAGCGCCTTGTGCTTAGGCTCATTTTAAAGCGCTTAATGTGCTGAACACGATAGTGCAAAAAAACCTGCAAAAAAAGAGCTCAGTACACCCAAACTGGAGCATCGACCATGTGCAAAAAATAAAAAAGTTCAAAATTTAGTTGCTCGGCTCTGTGAGCACCTACAAGGTTGTGCTTAGGATATGTTGTACAGAAAAAAATTCTGTACAAGATAGTCCAACACCCGTTGCTCAAAATGAGCACATTCTTCTGCAATGGAGCACCGAAATGTTAACATGAAAAAAATTTTTTCAAAAGTTTTTGCTCATTTTCTCGGCTCTATGAGCACGTAGCGCCTTGTGCTTAGGCTCATTTTAAAGCGCTTAATGTGCTGAACACGATAGTGCAAAAAAACCTGCAAAAAAAGAGCTCAGTACACCCAAACTGGAGCATCGACCATGTGCAAAAAATAAAAAAGTTCAAAATTTAGTTGCTCGGCTCTGTGAGCACCTACAAGGTTGTGCTTAGGATATGTTGTACAGAAAAAAATTCTGTACAAGATAGTCCAACACCCGTTGCTCAAAATGAGCACATTCTTCTGCAATGGAGCACCGAAATGTTAACATGAAAAAAATTTTTTCAAAAGTTTTTGCTCATTTTCTCGGCTCTATGAGCACGTAGCGCCTTGTGCTTAGGCTCATTTTAAAGAGCTTAATGCGCTGAACACGATAGTGCAAAAAAACCTGCGAAAAAAGAGCTCAGTACACCCAAACTGGAGCATCGACCATGTGCAAAAATTAAAAAAGTTCAAAATTTAGTTGCTCGGCTCTGTGAGCACCTACAAGGTTGTGCTCAGGATATGTTGTACAGAAAAAAATTCTGTACAAGATAGTCCAACACCCGTTGCTCAAAATGAGCACATTCTTCTGCAATGGAGCAAAGAAATGTTAACATGAAAAAAATTTTTTCAAAAGTTTTTGCTCATTTTCTCGGCTCTATGAGCACGTAGCGCCTTGTGCTTAGGCTCATTTTAAAGAGCTTAATGCGCTGAACACGATAGTGCTAAAAAACCTGCGAAAAAAGAGCTCAGTACACCCAAACTGGAGCATCGACCATGTGCAAAAATTAAAAAAGTTCAAAATTTAGTTGCTCGGCTCTGTGAGCACCTACAAGGTTGTGCTCAGGATATGTTGTACAGAAAAAAATTCTGTACAAGATAGTCCAACACCCGTTGCTCAAAATGAGCACATTCTTCTGCAATGGAGCAAAGAAATGTTAACATGAAAAAAATTTTTTCAAAAGTTTTTGCTCATTTTCTCGGCTCTATGAGCACGTAGCGCCTTGTGCTTAGGCTCATTTTAAAGCGCTTAATGTGCTGAACACGATAGTGCAAAAAAACCTGCAAAAAAAGAGCTCAGTACACCCAAACTGGAGCATCGACCATGTGCAAAAAATAAAAAAGTTCAAAATTTTGTTGCTCGGCTCTGTGAGCACCTACAAGGTTGTGCTCAGGATATGTTGTACAGAAAAAAATTCTGTACAAGATAGTCCAACACCCGTTGCTCAAAATGAGCACATTCTTCTGCAATGGAGCACCGAAATGTTAACATGAAAAAAATTTTTTCAAAAGTTTTTGCTCATTTTCTCGGCTCTATGAGCACGTAGCGCCTTGTGCTTAGGCTCATTTTAAAGAGCTTAATGCGCTGAACACGATAGTGCTAAAAAACCTGCGAAAAAAGAGCTCAGTACACCCAAACTGGAGCATCGACCATGTGCAAAAATTAAAAAAGTTCAAAATTTAGTTGCTCGGCTCTGTGAGCACCTACAAGGTTGTGCTCAGGATATGTTGTACAGAAAAAAATTCTGTACAAGATAGTCCAACACCCGTTGCTCAAAATGAGCACATTCTTCTGCAATGGAGCAAAGAAATGTTAACATGAAAAAAATTTTTTCAAAAGTTTTTGCTCATTTTCTCGGCTCTATGAGCACGTAGCGCCTTGTGCTTAGACTCATTTTAAAGCGCTTAATGTGCTGAACACGATAGTGCAAAAAAACCTGCAAAAAAAGAGCTCAGTACACCCAAACTGGAGCATCGACCATGTGCAAAAAATAAAAAAGTTCAAAATTTAGTTGCTCGGCTCTGTGAGCACCTACAAGGTTGTGCTCAGGATATGTTGTACAGAAAAAAATTCTGTACAAGATAGTCCAACACCCGTTGCTCAAAATGAGCACATTCTTCTGCAATGGAGCACCGAAATGTTAACATGAAAAAAATTTTTTCAAAAGTTTTTGCTCATTTTCTCGGCTCTATGAGCACGTAGCGCCTTGTGCTTAGGCTCATTTTAAAGCGCTTAATGTGCTGAACACGATAGTGCAAAAAAACCTGCAAAAAAAGAGCTCAGTACACCCAAACTGGAGCATCGACCATGTGCAAAAAATAAAAAAGTTCAAAATTTAGTTGCTCGGCTCTGTGAGCACCTACAAGGTTGTGCTCAGGATATGTTGTACAGAAAAAAATTCTGTACAAGATAGTCCAACACCCGTTGCTCAAAATGAGCACATTCTTCTGCAATGGAGCACCGAAATGTTAACATGAAAAAAATTTTTTCAAAAGTTTTTGCTCATTTTCTCGGCTCTATGAGCACGTAGCGCCTTGTGCTTAGGCTCATTTTAAAGCGCTTAATGTGCTGAACACGATAGTGCAAAAAAACCTGCAAAAAAAGAGCTCAGTACACCCAAACTGGAGCATCGACCATGTGCAAAAAATAAAAAAGTTCAAAATTTAGTTGCTCGGCTCTGTGAGCACCTACAAGGTTGTGCTCAGGATATGTTGTACAGAAAAAAATTCTGTACAAGATAGTCCAACACCCGTTGCTCAAAATGAGCACATTCTTCTGCAATGGAGCACCGAAATGTTAACATGAAAAAAATTTTTTCAAAAGTTTTTGCTCATTTTCTCGGCTCTATGAGCACGTAGCGCCTTGTGCTTAGGCTCATTTTAAAGCGCTTAATGTGCTGAACACGATAGTGCAAAAAAACCTGCAAAAAAAGAGCTCAGTACACCCAAACTGGAGCATCGACCATGTGCAAAAAATAAAAAAGTTCAAAATTTAGTTGCTCGGCTCTGTGAGCACCTACAAGGTTGTGCTCAGGATATGTTGTACAGAAAAAAATTCTGTACAAGATAGTCCAACACCCGTTGCACAAAATGAGCACATTCTTCTGCAATGGAGCACCGAAATGTTAACATGAAAAAAATTTTTTCAAAAGTTTTTGCTCATTTTCTCGGCTCTATGAGCACGTAGCGCCTTGTGCTTAGGCTCATTTTAAAGCGCTTAATGTGCTGAACACGATAGTTCAAAAAAACCTGCAAAAAAAGAGCTCAGTACACCCAAACTGGAGCATCGACCATCTGCAAAAAATAAAAAAGTTCAAAATTTAGTTGCTCGGCTCTGTGAGCACCTACAAGGTTGTGCTCAGGATATGTTGTACAGAAAAAAATTCTGTACAAGATAGTCCAACACCCGTTGCTCAAAATGAGCACATTCTTCTGCAATGGAGCACCGAAATGTTAACATGAAAAAAATTTTTTCAAAAGTTTTTGCTCATTTTCTCGGCTCTATGAGCACGTAGCGCCTTGTGCTTAGGCTCATTTTAAAGCGCTTAATGTGCTGAACACGATAGTGCAAAAAAACCTGCAAAAAAAGAGCTCAGTACACCCAAACTGGAGCATCGACCATGTGCAAAAAATAAAAAAGTTCAAAATTTAGTTGCTCGGCTCTGTGAGCACCTACAAGGTTGTGCTCAGGATATGTTGTACAGAAAAAAATTCTGTACAAGATAGTCCAACACCCGTTGCTCAAAATGAGCACATTCTTCTGCAATGGAGCACCGAAATGTTAACATGAAAAAAATTTTTTCAAAAGTTTTTGCTCATTTTCTCGGCTCTATGAGCACGTAGCGCCTTGTGCTTAGGCTCATTTTAAAGCGCTTAATGTGCTGAACACGATAGTGCAAAAAAACCTGCAAAAAAAGAGCTCAGTACACCCAAACTGGAGCATCGACCATGTGCAAAAATTAAAAAAGTTCAAAATTTAGTTGCTCGGCTCTGTGAGCACCTACAAGGTTGTGCTCAGGATATGTTGTACAGAAAAAAATTCTGTACAAGATAGTCCAACACCCGTTGCTCAAAATGAGCACATTCTTCTGCAATGGAGCAAAGAAATGTTAACATGAAAAAAATTTTTTCAAAAGTTTTTGCTCATTTTCTCGGCTCTATGAGCACGTAGCGCCTTGTGCTTAGGCTCATTTTAAAGCGCTTAATGTGCTGAACACGATAGTTCAAAAAAACCTGCAAAAAAAGAGCTCGGTACACCCAAACTGGAGCATCGACCATGTGCAAAAAATAAAAAAGTTCAAAATTTAGTTGCTCGGCTCCGTGAGCACCTACAAGGTTGTGCTCAGGATATGTTGTACAGAAAAAAATTCTGTAGAAGATAGTCCAACACCCGTTGCTCAAAATGAGCACATTCTTCTGCAATGGAGCACCGAAATGTTAACATGAAAAAAATTTTTTCAAAAGTTTTTGCTCATTTTCTCGGCTCTATGAGCACGTAGCGCCTTGTGCTTAGACTCATTTTAAAGCGCTTAATGTGCTGAACACGATAGTGCAAAAAAACCTGCAAAAAAAGAGCTCAGTACACCCAAACTGGAGCATCGACCATGTGCAAAAAATAAAAAAGTTCAAAATTTAGTTGCTCGGCTCTGTGAGCACCTACAAGGTTGTGCTCAGGATATGTTGTACAGAAAAAAATTCTGTACAAGATAGTCCAACACCCGTTGCTCAAAATGAGCACATTCTTCTGCAATGGAGCACCGAAATGTTAACATGAAAAAAATTTTTTCAAAAGTTTTTGCTCATTTTCTCGGCTCTATGAGCACGTAGCGCCTTGTGCTTAGGCTCATTTTAAAGCGCTTAATGTGCTGAACACGATAGTGCAAAAAAACCTGCAAAAAAAGAGCTCAGTACACCCAAACTGGAGCATCGACCATGTGCAAAAAATAAAAAAGTTCAAAATTTAGTTGCTCGGCTCTGTGAGCACCTACAAGGTTGTGCTCAGGATATGTTGTACAGAAAAAAATTCTGTACAAGATAGTCCAACACCCGTTGCTCAAAATGAGCACATTCTTCTGCAATGGAGCACCGAAATGTTAACATGAAAAAAATTTTTTCAAAAGTTTTTGCTCATTTTCTCGGCTCTATGAGCACGTAGCGCCTTGTGCTTAGGCTCATTTTAAAGCGCTTAATGTGCTGAACACGATAGTGCAAAAAAACCTGCAAAAAAAGAGCTCAGTACACCCAAACTGGAGCATCGACCATGTGCAAAAAATAAAAAAGTTCAAAATTTAGTTGCTCGGCTCTGTGAGCACCTACAAGGTTGTGCTCAGGATATGTTGTACAGAAAAAAATTCTGTACAAGATAGTCCAACACCCGTTGCTCAAAATAAGCACATTCTTCTGCAATGGAGCACCGAAATGTTAACATGAAAAAAATTTTTTCAAAAGTTTTTGCTCATTTTCTCGGCTCTATGAGCACGTAGCGCCTTGTGCTTAGGCTCATTTTAAAGCGCTTAATGTGCTGAACACGATAGTGCAAAAAAACCTGCAAAAAAAGAGCTCAGTACACCCAAACTGGAGCATCGACCATGTGCAAAAAATAAAAAAGTTCAAAATTTAGTTGCTCGGCTCTGTGAGCACCTACAAGGTTGTGCTCAGGATATGTTGTACAGAAAAAAATTCTGTACAAGATAGTCCAACACCCGTTGCACAAAATGAGCACATTCTTCTGCAATGGAGCACCGAAATGTTAACATGAAAAAAATTTTTTCAAAAGTTTTTGCTCATTTTCTCGGCTCTATGAGCACGTAGCGCCTTGTGCTTAGGCTCATTTTAAAGCGCTTAATGTGCTGAACACGATAGTGCAAAAAAACCTGCAAAAAAAGAGCTCAGTACACCCAAACTGGAGCATCGACCATGTGCAAAAAATAAAAAAGTTCAAAATTTAGTTGCTCGGCTCTGTGAGCACCTACAAGGTTGTGCTCAGGATATGTTGTACAGAAAAAAATTCTGTACAAGATAGTCCAACACCCGTTGCTCAAAATGAGCACATTCTTCTGCAATGGAGCACCGAAATGTTAACATGAAAAAAATTTTTTCAAAAGTTTTTGCTCATTTTCTCGGCTCTATGAGCACGTAGCGCCTTGTGCTCAGGCTCATTTTAAAGCGCTAAATGTGTTGAACACGATAGTGCAAAAAAACCTGCAAAAAAAGAGCTCGGTACACCAAAACTGGAGCATCGACCATGTGCAAAAAATAAAAAAGTTCAAAATTTAGTTGCTCGGCTCCGTGAGCACCTACAAGGTTGTGCTCAGGATATGTTGTACAGAAAAAAATTCTGTACAAGATAGTCCATCTCCCGTTGCTCAAAATGAGCATATTCTTCTGCAATGGAGCACCGAAATGTTAACATGAAAAAAATTTTTTCAAAAGTTTTTGCTCATTTTCTCGGCTCTATGAGCACGTAGCGCCTTGTGCTCAGGCTCATTTTAAAGCGCTAAATGTGTTGAACACGATAGTGCAAAAAAACCTGCAAAAAAAGAGCTCGGTACACCAAAACTGGAGCATCGACCATGTGCAAAAAATAAAAAAGTTCAAAATTTAGTTGCTCGGCTCTGTGAGCACCTACAAGGTTGTGCTCAGGATATGTTGTACAGAAAAAAATTCTGTACAAGATAGTCCATCTCCCGTTGCTCAAAATGAGCATATTCTTCTGCAATGGAGCACCGAAATGTTAACATGAAAAAAATTTTTTCAAAAGTTTTTGCTCATTTTCTCGGCTCTATGAGCACGTAGCGCCTTGTGCTTAGGCTCATTTTAAAGCGCTTAATGTGCTGAACACGATAGTGCAAAAAAACCTGCAAAAAAAGAGCTCGGTACACCAAAACTGGAGCATCGACCATGTGCAAAAAATAAAAAAGTTCAAAATTTAGTTGCTCGGCTCCGTGAGCACCTACAAGGTTGTGCTCAGGATATGTTGTACAGAAAAAAATTCTGTACAAGATAGTCCATCTCCCGTTGCTCAAAATGAGCATATTCTTCTGCAATGGAGCACCGAAATGTTAACATGAAAAAAATTTTTTCAAAAGTTTTTGCTCATTTTCTCGGCTCTATGAGCACGTAGCGCCTTGTGCTTAGGCTCATTTTAAAGCGCTTAATGTGCTGAACACGATAGTGCAAAAAAACCTGCAAAAAAAGAGCTCAGTACACCCAAACTGGAGCATCGACCATGTGCAAAAAATAAAAAAGTTCAAAATTTAGTTGCTCGGCTCCGTGAGCACCTACAAGGTTGTGCTCAGGATATGTTGTACAGAAAAAAATTCTGTACAAGATAGTCCATCTCCCGTTGCTCAAAATGAGCATATTCTTCTGCAATGGAGCACCGAAATGTTAACATGAAAAAAATTTTTTCAAAAGTTTTTGCTCATTTTCTCGGCTCTATGAGCACGTAGCGCCTTGTGCTTAGGCTCATTTTAAAGCGCTTAATGTGCTGAACACGATAGTGCAAAAAAACCTGCAAAAAAAGAGCTCGGTACACCAAAACTGGAGCATCGACCATGTGCAAAAAATAAAAAAGTTCAAAATTTAGTTGCTCGGCTCTGTGAGCACCTACAAGGTTGTGCTCAGGATATGTTGTACAGAAAAAAATTCTGTACAAGATAGTCCATCTCCCGTTGCTCAAAATGAGCATATTCTTCTGCAATGGAGCACCGAAATGTTAACATGAAAAAAATTTTTTCAAAAGTTTTTGCTCATTTTCTCGGCTCTATGAGCACGTAGCGCCTTGTGCTCAGGCTCATTTTAAAGCGCTAAATGTGTTGAACACGATAGTGCAAAAAAACCTGCAAAAAAAGAGCTCGGTACACCAAAACTGGAGCATCGACCATGTGCAAAAAATAAAAAAGTTCAAAATTTAGTTGCTCGGCTCTGTGAGCACCTACAAGGTTGTGCTCAGGATATGTTGTACAGAAAAAAATTCTGTACAAGATAGTCCATCTCCCGTTGCTCAAAATGAGCATATTCTTCTGCAATGGAGCACCGAAATGTTAACATGAAAAAAATTTTTTCAAAAGTTTTTGCTCATTTTCTCGGCTCTATGAGCACGTAGCGCCTTGTGCTCAGGCTCATTTTAAAGCGCTTAATGTGTTGAACACGATAGTGCAAAAAAACCTGCAAAAAAAGAGCTCGGTACACCCAAACTGGAGCATCGACCATGTGCAAAAAATAAAAAAGTTCAAAATTTAGTTGCTCGGCTCCGTGAGCACCTACAAGGTTGTGCTCAGGATATGTTGTACAGAAAAAAATTCTGTAGAAGATAGTCCAACACCCGTTGCTCAAAATGAGCACATTCTTCTGCAATGGAGCACCGAAATGTTAACATGAAAAAAATTTTTTCAAAAGTTTTTGCTCATTTTCTCGGCTCTATGAGCACGTAGCGCCTTGTGCTTAGGCTCATTTTAAAGCGCTTAATGTGCTGAACACGATAGTGCAAAAAAACCTGCAAAAAAAGAGCTCAGTACACCCAAACTGGAGCATCGACCATGTGCAAAAAATAAAAAAGTTCAAAATTTAGTTGCTCGGCTCCGTGAGCACCTACAAGGTTGTGCTCAGGATATGTTGTACAGAAAAAAATTCTGTACAAGATAGTCCAACACCCGTTGCTCAAAATGAGCACATTCTTCTGCAATGGAGCACCGAAATGTTAACATGAAAAAAATTTTTTCAAAAGTTTTTGCTCATTTTCTCGGCTCTATGAGCACGTAGCGCCTTGTGCTTAGGCTCATTTTAAAGCGCTTAATGTGCTGAACACGATAGTGCAAAAAAACCTGCAAAAAAAGAGCTCAGTACACCCAAACTGGAGCATCGACCATGTGCAAAAAATAAAAAAGTTCAAAATTTAGTTGCTCGGCTCCGTGAGCACCTACAAGGTTGTGCTCAGGATATGTTGTACAGAAAAAAATTCTGTACAAGATAGTCCAACACCCGTTGCTCAAAATGAGCACATTCTTCTGCAATGGAGCACCGAAATGTTAACATGAAAAAAATTTTTTCAAAAGTTTTTGCTCATTTTCTCGGCTCTATGAGCACGTAGCGCCTTGTGCTTAGGCTCATTTTAAAGCGCTTAATGTGCTGAACACGATAGTGCAAAAAAACCTGCAAAAAAAGAGCTCAGTACACCCAAACTGGAGCATCGACCATGTGCAAAAAATAAAAAAGTTCAAAATTTAGTTGCTCGGCTCCGTGAGCACCTACAAGGTTGTGCTCAGGATATGTTGTACAGAAAAAAATTCTGTACAAGATAGTCCAACACCCGTTGCTCAAAATGAGCACATTCTTCTGCAATGGAGCACCGAAATGTTAACATGAAAAAAAATTTTTCAAAAGTTTTTGCTCATTTTCTCGGCTCTATGAGCACGTAGCGCCTTGTGCTTAGGCTCATTTTAAAGCGCTTAATGTGCTGAACACGATAGTGCAAAAAAACCTGCAAAAAAAGAGCTCAGTACACCCAAACTGGAGCATCGACCATGTGCAAAAAATAAAAAAGTTCAAAATTTAGTTGCTCGGCTCCGTGAGCACCTACAAGGTTGTGCTCAGGATATGTTGTACAGAAAAAAATTCTGTACAAGATAGTCCAACACCCGTTGCTCAAAATGAGCACATTCTTCTGCAATGGAGCACCGAAATGTTAACATGAAAAAATTTTTTTCAAAAGTTTTTGCTCATTTTCTCGGCTCTATGAGCACGTAGCGCCTTGTGCTTAGGCTCATTTTAAAGCGCTTAATGTGCTGAACACGATAGTGCAAAAAAACCTGCAAAAAAAGAGCTCAGTACACCCAAACTGGAGCATCGACCATGTGCAAAAAATAAAAAAGTTCAAAATTTAGTTGCTCGGCTCCGTGAGCACCTACAAGGTTGTGCTCAGGATATGTTGTACAGAAAAAAATTCTGTACAAGATAGTCCAACACCCGTTGCTCTAAATGAGCACATTCTTCTGCAATGGAGCACCGAAATGTTAACATGAAAAAAATTTTTTCAAAAGTTTTTGCTCATTTTCTCGGCTCTATGAGCACGTAGCGCCTTGTGCTTAGGCTCATTTTAAAGCGCTTAATGTGCTGAACACGATAGTGCAAAAAAACCTGCAAAAAAAGAGCTCAGTACACCCAAACTGGAGCATCGACCATGTGCAAAAAATAAAAAAGTTCAAAATTTAGTTGCTCGGCTCCGTGAGCACCTACAAGGTTGTGCTCAGGATATGTTGTACAGAAAAAAATTCTGTACAAGATAGTCCAACACCCGTTGCTCAAAATGAGCACATTCTTCTGCAATGGAGCACCGAAATGTTAACATGAAAAAAATTTTTTCAAAAGTTTTTGCTCATTTTCTCGGCTCTATGAGCACGTAGCGCCTTGTGCTTAGGCTCATTTTAAAGCGCTTAATGTGCTGAACACGATAGTGCAAAAAAACCTGCAAAAAAAGAGCTCGGTATACCCAAACTGGAGCATCGACCATGTCCAAAAAATAAAAAAGTTCAAAATTTAGTTGCTCGGCTCTGTGAGCACCTACAAGGTTGTGCTCAGGATATGTTGTACAGAAAAAAATTCTGTACAAGATAGTCCAACACCCGTTGCTCAAAATGAGCACATTCTTCTGCAATGGAGCACCGAAACGTTAACATGAAAAAAATTTTTTCAAAAGTTTTTGCTCATTTTCTCGGCTCTATGAGCACGTAGCGCCTTGTGCTTAGGCTCATTTTAAAGCGCTTAATGTGCTGAACACGATAGTGCAAAAAAACCTGCAAAAAAAGAGCTCAGTACACCCAAACTGGAGCATCGACCATGTGCAAAAAATAAAAAAGTTCAAAATTTAGTTGCTCGGCTCCGTGAGCACCTACAAGGTTGTGCTCAGGATATGTTGTACAGAAAAAAATTCTGTACAAGATAGTCCAACACCCGTTGCTCAAAATGAGCACATTCTTCTGCAATGGAGCACCGAAATGTTAACATGAAAAAAATTTTTTCAAAAGTTTTTGCTCATTTTCTCGGCTCTATGAGCACGTAGCGCCTTGTGCTTAGGCTCATTTTAAAGCGCTTAATGTGCTGAACACGATAGTGCAAAAAAACCTGCAAAAAAAGAGCTCAGTACACCCAAACTGGAGCATCGACCATGTGCAAAAAATAAAAAAGTTCAAAATTTAGTTGCTCGGCTCCGTGAGCACCTACAAGGTTGTGCTCAGGATATGTTGTACAGAAAAAAATTCTGTACAAGATAGTCCAACACCCGTTGCTCAAAATGAGCACATTCTTCTGCAATGGAGCACCGAAATGTTAACATGAAAAAAATTTTTTCAAAAGTTTTTGCTCATTTTCTCGGCTCTATGAGCACGTAGCGCCTTGTGCTTAGGCTCATTTTAAAGCGCTTAATGTGCTGAACACGATAGTGCAAAAAAACCTGCAAAAAAAGAGCTCGGTATACCCAAACTGGAGCATCGACCATGTCCAAAAAATAAAAAAGTTCAAAATTTAGTTGCTCGGCTCTGTGAGCACCTACAAGGTTGTGCTCAGGATATGTTGTACAGAAAAAAATTCTGTACAAGATAGTCCAACACCCGTTGCTCAAAATGAGCACATTCTTCTGCAATGGAGCACCGAAACGTTAACATGAAAAAAATTTTTTCAAAAGTTTTTGCTCATTTTCTCGGCTCTATGAGCACGTAGCGCCTTGTGCTTAGGCTCATTTTAAAGCGCTTAATGTGCTGAACACGATAGTGCAAAAAAACCTGCAAAAAAAGAGCTCAGTACACCCAAACTGGAGCATCGACCATGTGCAAAAAATAAAAAAGTTCAAAATTTAGTTGCTCGGCTCCGTGAGCACCTACAAGGTTGTGCTCAGGATATGTTGTACAGAAAAAAATTCTGTACAAGATAGTCCAACACCCGTTGCTCAAAATGAGCACATTCTTCTGCAATGGAGCACCGAAATGTTAACATGAAAAAAATTTTTTCAAAAGTTTTTGCTCATTTTCTCGGCTCTATGAGCACGTAGCGCCTTGTGCTTAGGCTCATTTTAAAGCGCTTAATGTGCTGAACACGATAGTGCAAAAAAACCTGCAAAAAAAGAGCTCAGTACACCCAAACTGGAGCATCGACCATGTGCAAAAAATAAAAAAGTTCAAAATTTAGTTGCTCGGCTCCGTGAGCACCTACAAGGTTGTGCTCAGGATATGTTGTACAGAAAAAAATTCTGTACAAGATAGTCCAACACCCGTTGCTCAAAATGAGCACATTCTTCTGCAATGGAGCACCGAAATGTTAACATGAAAAAAATTTTTTCAAAAGTTTTTGCTCATTTTCTCGGCTCTATGAGCACGTAGCGCCTTGTGCTTAGGCTCATTTTAAAGCGCTTAATGTGCTGAACACGATAGTGCAAAAAAACCTGCAAAAAAAGAGCTCAGTACACCCAAACTGGAGCATCGACCATGTGCAAAAAATAAAAAAGTTCAAAATTTAGTTGCTCGGCTCTGTGAGCACCTACAAGGTTGTGCTCAGGATATGTTGTACAGAAAAAAATTCTGTACAAGATAGTTTAACAACCGTTGCTCAAAATGAGCACATTCTTCTGCAATGGAGCACCGAAATGTTAACATGAAAAAATTTTTTCAAAAGTTTTTGCTCATTTTCTCGGCTCTATGAGCACGTAGCGCCTTGTGCTTAGGCTCATTTTAAAGCGCTTAATGTGCTGAACACGATAGTTCAAAAAAACCTGCAAAAAAAAGCTCGGTACACCCAAACTGGAGCATCGACCATGTGCAAAAAATAAAAAAGTTCAAAATTTAGTTGCTCGGCTCTGTGAGCACCTACAAGGTTGTGCTCAGGATATGTTGTACAGAAAAAAATTCTGTACAAGATAGTCCAACACCCGTTGCTCAAAATGAGCACATTCTTCTGCAATGGAGCACCGAAATGTTAACATGAAAAAAATTTTTTCAAAAGTTTTTGCTCATTTTCTCGGCTCTATGAGCACGTAGCGCCTTGTGCTTAGGCTCATTTTAAAGCGCTTAATGTGCTGAACACGATAGTGCAAAAAAACCTGCAAAAAAAGAGCTCAGTACACCCAAACTGGAGCATCGACCATGTGCAAAAAATAAAAAAGTTCAAAATTTAGTTGCTCGGCTCTGTGAGCACCTACAAGGTTGTGCTCAGGATATGTTGTACAGAAAAAAATTCTGTACAAGATAGTTTAACAACCGTTGCTCAAAATGAGCACATTCTTCTGCAATGGAGCACCGAAATGTTAACATGAAAAAATTTTTTCAAAAGTTTTTGCTCATTTTCTCGGCTCTATGAGCACGTAGCGCCTTGTGCTTAGGCTCATTTTAAAGCGCTTAATGTGCTGAACACGATAGTGCAAAAAAACCTGCAAAAAAAGAGCTCGGTATACCCAAACTGGAGCATCGACCATGTGCAAAAAATAAAAAAGTTCAAAATTTAGTTGCTCGGCTCTGTGAGCACCTACAAGGTTGTGCTCAGGATATGTTGTACAGAAAAAAATTCTGTACAAGATAGTCCAACACCCGTTGCTCAAAATGAGCACATTCTTCTGCAATGGAGCACCGAAATGTTAACATGAAAAAAATTTTTTCAAAAGTTTTTGCTCATTTTCTCGGCTCTATGAGCACGTAGCGCCTTGTGCTTAGGCTCATTTTAAAGCGCTTAATGTGCTGAACACGATAGTGCAAAAAAACCTGTAAAAAAAGAGCTCGGTACACCCAAACTGGAGCATCGACCATGTGCAAAAAATAAAAAAGTTCAAAATTTAGTTGCTCGGCTCTGTGAGCACCTACAAGGTTGTGCTCAGGATATGTTGTACAGAAAAAATTCTATACAAGATAGTCCAACACCCGTTGCTCAAAATGAGCACATTCTTCTGCAATGGAGCACCGAAATGTTAACATGAAAAAAATTTTTTCAAAAGTTTTTGCTCATTTTCTCGGCTCTATGAGCACGTAGCGCCTTGTGCTTAGGCTCATTTTAAAGCGCTTAATGTGCTGAACACGATAGTGCAAAAAAACCTGCAAAAAAAGAGCTCGGTATACCCAAACTGGAGCATCGACCATGTGCAAAAAATAAAAAAGTTCAAAATTTAGTTGCTCGGCTCTGTGTGCACCTACAAGGTTGTGCTCAGGATATGTTGTACAGAAAAAAATTCTGTACAAGATAGTCCAACACCCGTTGCTCAAAATGAGCACATTCTTCTGCAATGGAGCACCGAAACGTTAACATGAAAAAAATTTTTTCAAAAGTTTTTGCTCATTTTCTCGGCTCTATGAGCACGTAGCCCCTTGTGCTTAGGCTCATTTTAAAGCGCTTAATGTGCTGAACACGATAGTGCAAAAAAACCTGTAAAAAAAGAGCTCGGTACACCCAAACTGGAGCATCGACCATGTGCAAAAAATAAAAAAGTTCAAAATTTAGTTGCTCGGCTCTGTGAGCACCTACAAGGTTGTGCTCAGGATATGTTGTACAGAAAAAAATTCTGTACAAGATAGTCCAACACCCGTTGCTCAAAATGAGCACATTCTTCTGCAATGGAGCACCGAAATGTTAACATGAAAAAAATTTTTTCAAAAG